>NC_069402.1:101800130-101821975 GCF_026875155.1 Cherax quadricarinatus
AAGTCTCCCATGGGGGATGTACAAGTCCCCCCTATTTTTTGGGCCAATGTCCCCAGGCCTAGCCAAAATTCCCCCCCTCAGGGGCTCGTAGGGAGAAGCTAGGCCTCTGGTCTGCCATCTGCCCCGCCCCAAAGGGGCTCGTGGGGATGGCAGTCTTGTTATCTAGACGGTTTATGTTATTTTTCGTATGTTGGTATATGTAAAGCTGTATTGTTAGGGATACATATGTAGATGTTCTAGTAAGATTATGATGTTAGGTTTTGGTTTTTTGATTAATGCGAAGGATGGGATTTAACTGACTTAACTTCTTTGTATATTTTATGTTCAAGTGTATTGAGCCTTTGTCAGATGTCATGTTATATGTACAAGTTATATATATGCAAGGTTTTGCATTAATGAATGTGTATATATGTCAATTCATGACCCTGTGACAGTATTTTTTTTAGTTATGTTCTTGCGTAAGTTCTTGTTGTATGTTTGGCAGCAATATCTTGCGTGCATATAGGTGCAATCCGTTTGTCAGTTAATTTGATTGAGATCCATACTGTTTCTTTATTTTTATGTTAAACTGTAATGGTTTTAAATAAAATATAAAAAAAAAATTAGATTAGTGAGCACATTCAGGTAAATAAAATCTTAGCCCGAACGGAGCACTCGAAGGAAACAGTGACTCGCAGCTGGTAAATTATCACTTGTTCCTTGTACGAGAGATTTTAAGCCTCTTCTCTCTTTGCCCATTATCTTTTAAGGCTGTATGCTGCCAAGGAGGGCGGGCAGTTTATTTAACTTAATTCTCTCATTGAGAATTCAGCGTCAATGAAGTCGCGTACTTCTGATTGATGACGAGACATTAAACAGAGTAAGACCTCATAATAACAACTTATCGCTCGAACAAAGCATGAAGTCTTGTCGGCTCGTTGCCTCTTCCGCCAACTTTCATCTGTTATTCGATACATAGCTTTATGTTTAAATTTTTTTTTTTTTTAAACAAAACTGGAACAGCTCATGAAGAAATGCGTTATAAAGTACAACTGTTATGACATTTGCTATTGGGAAACTCACTAAGCTACTGACCATTAACTCTTCTTAAATATTGGACTACTGAAAATCAATAGACTGCAGCTGCTCGGGTCCGATATCCATTCGCATTCTACCAAGAAAATGTCTTGCTCGGCTTGTTGTTGGTTGATTTGGCGTAAAGCCTATCTACTGCACGAAAGGTCATTTAGGTTGTATGTCACCTATTCACTACCAGTCAAGATTATAATCAGTATAAAAGGGATTAAAGTAAACTCTCAGAATATATACACTAAGAGACATAGACCTCTCGGTGTATATAAATCGAGTTGGCGTGTTGTTGTGACTGGTGAACGAGATCAACTGAAGATTGGTCCACCACTAAGGAAAACCCTGAAAAATAGTTACGCAATTTGATTTTTTACCTGCTTAACTTTTATTTACCACCGACACGAAATAAAATAATTCAGTTCGCCTTTCTAACCTTTCTAAGAATTCGCATTTCATTGCCTACTTTGGGTGAGAATCTTTAGTGATCCGTTTAACATTATACGTATAGCGAAGGAAGGCGTACATGGAGGAAGGAGAAGCGCTAGAACCATAGGGGCCATACAGTTACTTGGGGAATGGGACATTGTCAGGTTCGAAACAATAAAGGAGAGGTCATGTCTCATCCCATGAACCAATAGCCCTTCAGCTATGTCCATGAGCCTCCCTGGAAGGGTTTATAAGGTAGAAAGCCTGCCATCACATCATATAATAATGAGCTCTCTACGGGGCTCATCTAAGTCAGCGGAAGGGTTCACTGATAAGCCAGCAGAAGGATGGACCAGTAAGCCAACAGAAGGATGAACCGGTAATCCAGCGGAAGGCTGGATAGGTAAGCCTGCGTAAGGCTGGACTGGTTACTCAGCAACAGGGTGAACTGTTAAGCCAATGCAAAGGTGAGCCGATACGCCAGGAGAAAAGTGAACCAGCAGAAGGTCTTCATCAAAGAGAATTGCACAGAGTTGATCATATAACCAAGAGCCGCGTCATGGAAATTTTTAATATTTCAGTTGACAAACAAAAAACTGTAAGCATCATTCAGCGTTTAGTCTTGATAATGATCCTACTAAATCACCTACGTCCTCATGTGTACTAATGACCATCATGTTTGTTCAGCAATACCGATGCTGGGTCATATTATTATTATCATTACTATTATTATTATTATCATTATTGGGAAGAACTAAACACATAGAGGTCATACAGAGCCTGGGAATGGGAAGCAATCAGATTTGATCCAAGGAAGAAGAGTGGTGCTCTAATTAGTGATGGGCAACCAGGCAGTGAACCACTAACTTAGCACTGCTTGTTAGATTAAATGACAACTAATATTTGAATGTTGTATGTGTGTAGACAGTCACATTTCATTAAAACAAAATTTCCTTTAGTATGTCTTTTAATTAAATAAGTAAATTGCAATCACCCTGTCTTCAGAGGCATACCACACTGAAAAACTGAATACTCAATGTATGTATGTATATATATATTATAATGTTATATTATATATATAATATATATATATATATATATATTATATATATATATATATATATATATATATATATATATATATATATATATATATCCGAGTTTACCTCGAGACTATTTTAGGAATGTAAGCAGACTAACCTTAATGAGCCTGCCAGTTGGAAGACCTTAACTCTAATTAATGTAACCTAAACGAAGCACAATCAAGCTTCAATTGCTTTCATAAGAGTTCTCTCTCTCCCGTCACCAAGTATTTCTTACCTCAGTCTCTCCCGTTCATGGCTTTAATGTATGCATTTGTTTATTTTGGACACAGATGCAACTAATTTCACATTTTATTGTAACAACGTTTCGCTCTCCAGGAGCTTTATCAAACCGTTACAAACATTACAGTAATCAGCAGGTATATATATATATATATATATATATATATATATATATATATATATATATATTTTATATATTATTATATATTTATATATTATAATAATAGGTACCTGCCATGTGAGGTGAAAGATAAGTAGAAGTAGTGGTTTTTACCAATAGTAGTAGTGGTGGTATGAGTGGAGGTAACTCTAGGATGCTATGTGATGGGACAGGAGTAAATTTTGTGATTATCTCATAATATGTCTTAGTCCTCCGGCTTAATTAATGTATTTTGGGTTTTCTTTCTTTTATAAGAGTTTGCTCCCCAGTTTTGGAAAGCATCCAGCTGTGGTGTTACCTGCGACTCTCGTCAGTGTACAATAGCTGTTGTTCTGAAAGGCTTTTCCCTGTGAGTTGGCCCTGAGTGAATGTGTTTTTTCCAAAATTTTTCCCCCTCAGTTCATGATTACTTGACATTCATGAGGATGTTAAATAAAAGCGTGCGTGTTTGTAGTTTTAGAAACATGCTGATTTGGTATGAGGCGATCGCCGAAATTTGAGCCTAACAAAGTCAACTGTTGGTCGGTTCTGAAGAGCTGACGACATTTTTAGAAGCGTGTCGTGAAAGATGTTTAAGAAAACACAAGCAACCCTCACGATAACAAGTTATTTTTTATTTACTGTGCCCATTAAATAAAAAAGCCCAAAACCCGAGTCCGTCGAGTGTTTACAAAATTTTTCCCTGTTTGCTCCAACTCACCAAATTTAAAATTTAATAGTCTGGCGCCTCCACAAGCAGTTTCCCGGGCCTTCAACACGCCCCCAGACCATTTGGGTTATCCTAATTTTCTTTTTTTTTATTACATTTCATTCCTTCTGTCTAAATTTCCATATATGTTTGTCAAATTATTTCATTCCCTTCTTTTTAAAGGTTAAAAATTTAAATACGTGCATTTGTACTTTTTTAGAAAATTTGATGTATTTGCTCCAAATTTTAAGTTCTGTTCTTTTTTTTGTTGATAAAGTAAAAAAATAAAAAAAATATCCTCTTTCTGCAGCACTCTAAAAATTTACCTCATATCCAGCATTACTAATAAGAGAGGAGTATATGATACACAAAAACACAAAACACCCACCACACACACACACACACACACACACCACACACTCACACAAACAACACACACACACACACACAAAACCCCCACACACACGCACCAACCGAAAACACACACACACACACCCCAAAACCCCACACACACACCACACACAACACACACACCACACCAAACCCACACCACACACAAACACAACACAATGGCAAGAGGATTTAATCCGTTAAAATACAAACAACAATAAAAAGTGAAGTTAAAGGGATTGGGGGATAAAAACTTAAAAATTAGGTTTTTTTTTTAATATAATAAAAATTAATAATTTTAAAAATTTAAAATTTTATAATAATAATAAAAAATAATAATAATAATAATGTTGGTGGGGTGTGTGGGTTTGGTGAAAACAGAATACAGACTCTTTTTTGTTGATGAAGATACAATGCATTTCACAGTCTACTAAAAATCACTAACAATTTACAGATATGTCATACTGAACAAAAGCCCCACATCAAACCTGATGCACGTGTTAATGATTCACTGTAACACTGGTTCAATGTAAAAGGGTTTTCCCTGAAACACTAATGCACTGAAAAACACTGTTTTCCCTTTAACAGTGACATAATCAGTGTTAAAAGGAATCAGGGTAATTACCCAACACTGTATTCACTATTTTTACTGTATTGTTTCTTATTGTTCCCCCTTTACTTGGTTTTAAAAAAGCTGCAATTTATTTACACTGAAGTCTTTCACTGAAGTAAAAAGAAAATAGAGGAAGAGCCCGCCACCGTGGGAGAAGACGTCGTCTTTCCCTGTCTTCAGCTGAGCAACTTGAACACTGTTGCTCGGAATTTTTTGGGTTTTCTGGTATTCTTACCAGAGCTGAAAGGAAACTTGTTGCAGCCTTCGAGCCCCATCCCATAAGAGGGTAAGGCGGTGACTTGCTTGCTTTTTACCCTCTTTTTCCCCCTCCCCCCCCTTTCCCCACCCTCCCCCCCCAAACATCAAAGGGCCCCAACACTAACACACTACTTTCATTGCTACCCTTTTGACTTTCCTATCTTTTTTTTCGGCAATTCGTTTTGGGATTTAACAAAGGGCTTTTTGACCACCCGGTTTTGCCCGTGGGTTTTTTAAAATCGGCCGATCTTTGCCTTGGGCCCTTTCCCCTCACTACTCGAGGGTGGCTATTTTTAGGGGGACCTTTTTAAGTCAGCTAAAATAGGATGCTAGTATAACATCAAGGAAATTTCCCCTTTTTTGTTAAAAAAAACTTCCTGCCGATGTTCCTTCCAGACTCAGGCGAGGATACGAGTAAGTTTACGTATTGAGGGTAATCAAATGGATGAAAGAAATTTAGCATTTTATTTGCTCGAACTCAACTGTTGCCCCCGTGGATTTTTTAAAACCCCACGGGGAGAGACTTCCCCTCTTGGGAAAAAGAAGGTTACTTCAATGCGAACTTTTGCCCTTTTAAAAAAACTGAAGATTCTGGTTTTTCCCCGTTGCACCTGAGAGCTTCAAGCTCAGAGGACTGGTTTGTGGCCAAAATAAAAGTTTCATAAAACGCACAGCGAATGAAATTTTTTGAGGACATTAAACAGAAATTCTGAATTTAGGCTGTAGAAGACATAAATTTCTAATCCAACAAACAACACGGTAACTTAAAAGTTAATATTGTGACACCTGGGGGCCAAACTTTGTGCAAAAAGGGTTTAAAATTTTTTGGCACCAGTTGTACATGACAAATTTCTTGAACGTTTTGTCGTGTGACACAATTTTTTAAGTTTAGCCTTTGGTCATAACACCAAAAAATGCAGTATCAAGGGCGATTTGTGTTTTTCTTGGCCCAACATTCTTATCGGATTGTAATAATAAAAATCCCCCAAAATGTGTCCTCTGAAAGGGAAAAAAACATCATGCGTTTCTGCTTTTGTCCTGAAAGAAAAAAGGAAATGCGGGGAAAATCAATGAAGCCAAAAAAATGCACTTCTAAAAAGACCATCCCCAGGCACCCCCAACATGTCCCAAACTTCCTTCCCAGCTCTGCCTGGATCAGTGGGACCCTCAGGTCTTCCCAATGGTTCCAATGTTTGGAATTCTGCCCCTCTTGGAGCGCCCCAATCAACCCTCACTACAAAATACACAAACGAAAATAACAAGATTCAGTCTCATCTCCTATGTCTCAGGTATCCACAGCCGGGGATAGACAAGGCCAAAACTAAGATTGGGGCCCAAAGGGGACATAGCAGGTGTGACATTAACTCTGCTCTCGGGGTTTTTAAATGATCTGTTAATGGCTAATGGGATTACCCATCACTACCCCGAAAATGTAAAGGGCTTTATGACCCGTTCTCTAACAGAAGTATGTACCTACTTACATCTAAAAATAAGTCTAAGTCATCCGGGCCCCGGGATCGCCCACCTCGCATACCCAGGTTGTAAATCCCCTAAACCCGATAAGTCAACATCTGAACGTAACAATCCCCAAAAATTGGTGCCCTTCCCGCTACTAAAGCTGATCCTTTTTTTTTTGAAAAAGGAATTTTCCCCAGGGTAACTACCTTGCCTCCCTTTTTTTCCCCGGGGAGCCCCCACAGTCCCCAATTAAACTCTCCGGTCTCGCTTCCTGTAATGGGAATGCTACCCAGTTTTTGATGATGACTCTAACTTTTCTAATGAGTTGTTAATTTACTACCTCTAGTAAAGTGATGGTTTTTTTAATACCAAGCACCCACGCAAAAATTTTCTCCTCCCCCCGCGAGTCCCGCAGGGATAGTGTGGGTACCAAAAGACATTACTTGCAGGCGTTCAGACCGCAGTACCGAGCGAAGTGCAAGAAATAAAGGGGGGATAAATTTTCCAACTTAAAGTTTAACATTTTTTAAAAAAACCGTTAAACCCCCTTGAGGTTGAAAATCATAATTACAATCCCGATGTTTTACTCTTGAACGAGACAGCTGCAAGAGTTGATCAAATATTAAATTACGGGTTTCTCTACTGTGGAAAATCGAGAGGACCCTTTGTGGTGAGCCTTTGTTAAAATTTGGTATCCCTTTAAAAATATTATGTTGATGAATAACATTCTTGCAATAGAAATGACAACGTCTATGGCAACTAGTGATAGTAAATGGACTTTTTTTTCCCCAGACAAAAAATTGAGTCAATTTTCCCCTACATAGGTATTAAGAGAAATATTCCAACAATTCTAGCGGGGATTTTAATGCTTCTCCCCTGTCCTCTTCAACTGGGAGTGGGTTTTTCCCCTGGGTGATTAAAAGGAAAACAACATTTAATTTTCAGACAGCTAGAAATTGTCATTTCAAGCCTATTCTTTTAAAACGTACATTGGACCTCATCCAGGGGCACCGATTTTAGTATGAAAACAGAGACCCGTGCTCTTTACGTGTATTCTCCTGGGGAAAAGTAGGATTGACCATATCCCCGTTTTAATACAACTACAAACTTCTCCATTTAGAATACCTTAACTCCCAAAAACCCAATCTTAACACCCTAGGATATGACCCCTTTAGGGCATTTTGGGGACGATGAAATTGTGTCATTGGGGAAAAATTTCCTTCCACGCAAATTTATGATGCAATCAGGTCGCTGCATAATGAAAATTGAAGCTACTAAAGCAACTTGTCAATTAGCTTCCACAAAGAATACCAACAAATAAAATACTAGGGAAATTGAGACAATTTAAGAAATTATCAAGCGAATGTCGAAGGCATTTCAAAGCGACAACCACCAGCAGACCTGCACCGTTAAAGGGAAAAAATTAATTAAAATGTTAGCATCACAAACGGGATTATGGAAAATTTCTAATTCTTAAAAACAATCAGTTTTAAACGTGAACCAGCAAAATTTTGGAGTAAGGGTCCGACAATTTTAGGGGCAAAGCCAAAAGGGTCCCAACTACCTAGTTCATCCTTCACTTTTGAGGATATGAAAATGTTGAAATTAAAAATTGACGATCCCCAGGCCAGGTAAATTTTATGGGTGAGGTTGGGGGAAAATTTTTCCCACAATAACAGTCGTCAATTTAAAATTATCTTATCAGTTGGTAAATGAATGGGAGATGAGAACTTGGGTGTCTACAACCCCTACCTTTTCCCCATACTTTAACTCTTTAAGACACCCCCCCGCTTACTAGACCTATTACATTACTAGAGATGAGTTAGGTTATTGGAAGAAGAGAAATGAGCCCCTGGCCCCCTCTGGAATAACAATGAAACAAATAAAATACCCACCCAGAAATTGAAACAGTTTTGGTAAATTCTTTTAATGCCATCTTGGGCTAGGACTTTTCCCGTGGTTTTTAAGATGCTAGGATGATCTTTCTTGGGAAGCCCAATAAAGACATCCCCCAACCTGGGGAATATAGACCTATTCTTATGAAGTACTGGAAAAGTTTTTGAGAAGGTCATTTCCAACGATTGAATTTATGGGTTTAAACCTTTTTTTCTGAAAAACAAATTTTGGGTTTTTTTGAACAAAAAAGGTTCAATCATGCAATAAAAGTTATTTTCGATACTGTAGCAAGTCTAAAAAATCAGGGCAATCTTGCCCTTAAATTTCCCCAGAGGTTCACAAAAACTTTTTATGCTTATGGCATGATGGCCTTATATACAAATCATTGACCCACCAGACCATAAGGACTTTTCTCAGGTAATATATAATTTCTTAAAAAAAAAATCAAAGAAAATCATTCCCACCCTTTTTGGCAGGTCGACGGCCTTTTTTACCGACAGTGGTGTCCCACAAGGTTTGCTCAGTCCACTTCTGTTCAAAATTTTGTGAAGACCTTCCTAACCAGAGTTTTTAAAGATACAATTTTGGGGGCACAGTTTGCAGATGGTTTTTCAGTCGTTATTAACCCGGGGAAAGGAAAATACAAGTATGAGAGGTCATAGAAAAAGAATATTTAACTTGTTTGAAATCTAATTGGGAAAAAAATGGAGAATTACGGTAATCCCGAAAGGTCCTTGTTTGCACGATAGGCTGTTTTGCTCAACAAATTTGGTAAAGGGGGGGGATCTCCATCAGAGGTACACCCGTAGCCCTTAGAAACCCTAACAAGATTTTGGGTATGAAATAAAGAAGGCTGCTCCACTCAACATCTCATGTAACTAAAAAGTCAAATGCCAAAAACGTCTTAGCAGTCTCTTTCGATCAATCAAACCCCTCAAATGCAAAAAACATTGTATAAATGTTAATAAAACCTATACTCGAATACCTTGGTCCCAATGTCAATTTAAAAAACAAAGACCAATATGTCGGTTACAAAGGGTCCGAATAGGCTCTTCGCTTATTACCCATACCAGGAAGGGGGGAGGCAGAGTTAAAATGGCAGATTTACCATACAACAATTATTATGCCTAAATGTACGCCTTGACACCCCAAAAAAAGAAACAACTTATACAAGCAAACAAAACATGCCCGATAGAGAACCTCCTATACAAGTGGTAAAACCACGGATTAAGTCAATACCCTCCTCACAGGATCAAAAAATGACTCTTTCCCAGAGGGTCCGTCGTTTTATTTATAAAGCTGATTACCCTCGCCCCTGATATTGAGCAACCTCCCTGATGAAGAAGTTGGGTAACCAGAACCCTTCATGTATACTGAGAAATCATCGCCCCCAATTAGGGAGCATTTATTTTAAAAATCTAAAATTTAAAAAAATGTTTTACTATGGTGGACACCCCTGTAAGAAGCCTTTTTCACGTAATTCTATAAAATGGCCAAAAAATTTTTGCCTTCATTGTCGCTAAATACCGTTGTGCTCGCAAAAAAAAAAAGAAAAAAAAAAGAATTGCAACTTGTATAATTATCCCCATTTTGGTCTGTATTATTATTGTTATATCTATGTGGCTTGATGGGTTTGTCTTTTAACCCCCTTTAAAAAATATCTTTTCATTTCACTCCTTTTTAAATTAACCAAAATGGTTGGGGCCCCTTCCTTTTATATTACCCCTCTCCCCCCTCCCAAACCCCTTTTTCCCAAAAAAAATCCTTTCCCATCTTTCCCTTTCCCATCTCAAAAGCTTGGTTTGGTCAAAAACAAGAACAAGTCTTTACTCTCTTTTGCCTCCCTTTTGTAGACCTTTTACTGTTCAATCTGTTTTTACCATCTACCCTCTTAATACATTGGTTTTTAGACTTTTTTTATATTTTTGCTAAATTTAAGAAAACATCGAATTACACACCCCAGATAGT
The DNA here is from genome assembly GCF_026875155.1 of Cherax quadricarinatus. NCBI lineage: Eukaryota > Metazoa > Arthropoda > Malacostraca > Decapoda > Parastacidae > Cherax > Cherax quadricarinatus. Next base: position 101,810,381 of record NC_069402.1, read on the forward strand.
GCCGCATTTCCACATCACTAAAATTTGCAGTAAATGAGCCTCTTATGGATTACCTAATGTCTGTGTTTTTTAAGCGAAGTCAATTTCTAAATAATTTGGCTTCGATGATCTCCGATCTAACACCACCTGACTTTTTATTGGGGGATTTTGAAAGAAGAACTCTATCTTCGATTCATCCCAGGACTGTGCAGAAGGGTGCTTCATATACATATACAATCGTCGGTTCATTGCGGATATTAGTGGCGCTTTGCCATGAGCATGAAACCCCTTGATCAGTGTTCCCCTCGGGTCCAATGCGAATGCTCTGATTCTAGGATAAAATCTTTGATCTCAGGATGATACATATGACGCCTTCTTTCTACTCACCAGTTACCCGTCCCTCCTAAAGCTCGCCTACTTCTTAATATCTCGACATTCTTCGGGCAGCCCCAACTCAAAGGAAAAATGACACCCTTATAGAGTCCATATTGTAAGGTGTACTAAAACCTTTCCCCTTGAAAAATGAACAGTGGATGCATGGCTCACTTCCAGGCAGACTTTAGTGCACTGGGAATACGGACAACCTCTCAAATGCCCTTTACAAATTTTCTTATCCTTTTTTAATTTGCATCGGAGGAGCTAATAAAGAAAATTCTTACAGACGACCTGGGTGTGAGCAGGAATGTAACATCCAAGCTGTACAAGAGCCATCACAGATTCGGAGCTTCTCACTGATCCCAGCCCCGAAAACCCGTTGCTTTGTTATATTCAACCAACCCGTGGGACAGCTTCCTTGCTAAAAAGGTGAATAAACATGTACTCTGCTGTAACTTCCAACTGAAAGGACTGCCCATCCTAAAGCTGTAAAGTGACACCCACTTTGAGGACTTTCTCCTAATAGTACCTATTTAGGAAATGGGTACACGTTTCAAGATGCCAGACTCTCCCTCCCTCGCACTGCAGTGGCTCTCTGCTTCACTGCCCCCAAATCACACGGAAATATATGGAATATACATGCATTTGCAGCAGTGCATATGATGACCAGTACAATCACAGCTCTAAACATGCGAGACAGGGGTGAGGTCAATGAAAGGAGATGAAACAATTGTGATAAAACCCCCCTAACCGCAGTAACAAGATCACAATTTATCCAAAGGAAGAAATGGCAGCCTCTTAGCATGGGATTTTGCCTGTGTTTTAAGGGCTGAATGACGCCTACAGGGCCATCAGAGTGTTCGGCTACAGGCGTTGGTACCGATTACAGGAGAGAACCCAAACTCATTAATTATAGAGACTTGGGCTATCAGTACCAATTTGTAAACACTAAGATTAGATACCTTGGGACCAAGGGGATAACGTGAAAAAGACTTCCTCAAAGAATTAGGCTAAATTAAACTGCGCTTGTTAAAATAAGGTTGGAAAGTTTTCTAAGGTTTTTTTTGGTACAAAATTATTAATTTTTCTCATTATAATAAATTAAAAATATATATCTTTAAACGTATAAGAGAAATTTTTAGAAAGGATGTAATTTTAACTGAGTATTGCTAACTGACCAATTTTACCTTTTTCAGCACGACTTTATATATTATAATATATAAAAATAAATTATATTAAAATTTAAAATATATATATATATATATTATATATTTATATAAAATTAATATATATGGAAGGAAAACTCCGGGTTGAGTGGTTTTGGCATAGACCTGCCACACACAGGACCTCTGGTCGATTTTCCTTTCAAGATGAGTATATCTCTCTTGATGTGTGTGCACTGAGGGCAATCGTGCCTGTACACGGGGACGGAATATATATCTCAGTTTATATTATCTTAGAATTTATTTTTCTCCCATATCTGTGATAAAAGCATATTCGACTAGTGGTAAAAAAATTTACAGTATGGGCCTTATTGGGCCCTAAAAAAATAAATAGGCTTTAAATTAGATTTACCAACCACCCAAACAACCCATTTCAAAAATATATTTTATAGTTGGATGTTAGTATTTTTAGCAATTACAGAATAACTGGACATGTTCAGGAGACTTGTAAAAATAAAAAAAAAAATCTACATATGCTATATACAACAGTTATTTAAAATGTACTGACAAATATTAAGTGAGTTTTCCTCATGAAAACTCAAAAAAAGGATTGGCCATAGTTGGCACCCGGCAACACCATCGACAAGTGTATACTACTTAAGTAATCATTTACTCTTAATGACAAAAATTTATGGATTTGGATTTTTTTCAAACCATCAGTATTAATGCAGATGTTGGCCACAGCCTGCGATGGGCAACATATCCCTGGGTGCATGGGCAACGAGTTAAGATGCGTGATAACACTGTCGATGCCATAGCTAAGGATTACCAGCAAAAAATGCTGGTGGTTTAAACCAGTTTGCACAGACGGTTTTTTGGACTGGGAAAACCCGGGCCTAATCATATATAATGTGGATTTACCGGGAATACGTATGTCCTGGACGTAAAGATCGGGAATGACTCGAGTATTTCTAGCACAAAATAGTAGTTTGACAAGAAACGTAGATTATTATGACACTGGTCAGGTTCGACAGTGGACCTCTCCACATACCTGAATATGCAAAATCACCCCAGGGGGGAATTTAATGATAGCTCTAGGACTTTCATGCTGCAATCAACACAACAGGAGCTACTTTGGGCAACTCGGAGAAGGATCATCGCAGTAAAATATAACGACACCGAGTGTACAACGAGTGTACTTTGATGTCGACACACGGCCAATCACCTCCTGACGAGGTGATCCTTGGAACAGTTAAGTAACACCTGGAGAGTAATAATGTCTCACGAATCTTATGCTATTCTCAGAAAATCCCTGGGCATATCTGTGGCCAATTTTGAGTAAATGTGGTGAAAGCTATGGGGGGATCAGTGGTTTGAATGGAGGGGACTTGGATTGGATGAAGCATCCATGACGGTCTGTTTATGGGAGAAAAAAAGTAGTTAAGGGGCGTGTGTTTAGAAGTGGCTATAATGTTCTTCACTGTACTCAGTCTATGCTAATAATACAAAATATTTTGTTGGTGGTTGGTGTTAGTTTTGGTTTTGGTGTTTTTGGAAAGGGGGTAAGTGTTTATGCGGGGGGCTATTTTTTTCACATGTTAATTTTGGTATTTTTATAATTTTGCTACGAATTATTAATTAGGGTCAATTAGTTCTACGTTATTCAGTTTGTATCTTGATCATTCTGCATCTGCCTCTTCTGCGATAAACTGTATCAAGCCTTCCCTTTATATATATATATATATAATTTTATATATATTATATATATATATAATATATATATATATATTATATATATATATAAAATTATATATATTCAATCACTGTTTTTGCCAGAAGTGAGCTAACATCACAGCTCAGATGATCTTCCGAACGCAACATCGCCACTTCTCTATCAGAGTGTAGGAAATATACTTCTTACTTCCAGAAGTCAAGTTCAGCTAATGGGTTTTTTCCCTGAATTCTTTATAAATGTTACCTTGATCACGCTCCAATATCACATCAAATCATAAACCCCATTTAACTCCATTACATTCCTATCTAGCACGCTTATACAAACCTGTTAGAGGTCCAAGCCCTAGCTCTCAAACTTTTCCTTTACCTTCTCCCCTCAACCTTACCTAGAGCTACCCCTTTCCCTACGTCCCTCCATCCAGACTCATACGCTCTCCTAAACATCCTATTTTCCTTCTATCTAAATATTCAAACCCCCTCTCATCTCCCCATCCCTCTGAAAAATACTTTTGGTAACTTCAGTCCTCCTAATCTTCAAACTCCGAATTCTCTGCATAATATTCACAACGTATCTCCACCCGCTTCTGGCTTCTTCCTCGTACATCATTTAAAACCCATGATTTCACACCATACACAGTGTTGGTAAAATCCCTTATGCCTCCATGGATGGAGTTCTTTGTTTTTCCCCTTATGGTTCAGTGCACCAACCACCTTTTTTTTCTTCGTCAGTCTATGGTTCACGTCATCTCTCACAGAACCATCCGTTTAACAAAACCACTCCCAGATATATGAACACATTACCTCCTCCGTACTCCTTCCCCCCAGTCTATCATTGCCTATATTTTTTTGGTATGTCATTACCCCCCTCCCTTCTATGTATACTTTTAATTTTCTTCTTTCACTTACCCTTCCCAAATTCATTTACTAACCTTCTCAACTTATATTTAGAATCTCCCAAAAGAACTGTATCATCGGCAGGAAAGCAACTGTGACAATTGCCCTTCATTACCAGGTTTACCATCTTTTCAGTCCCTACCTTCTTCCCTATACCCTATAGCGTTCACTTCTTTTAAAACCCCGTCTTTAAATATATTAAACAACTATGGTGTATCACATCCCTGTCTATGGCCTACTTTTACTGGAAAATATTGTCGGTCTCTTCTACCCATAAAGAACTTGTTAATGCTTTAAGTAACCTAACCCACACATTTGTAACTTGTGCCATGTTACTTCCCTATCCACTCTTTCATGTGCCTTCTTTAAATATACATATACACAATGAAACGTATCTTTACTTATTGCTTAAGTATGTACTTCAATACAAACACTTGGGTCTACACATTCCCTACCCTTCCTAAAGACTCCTTGTTCCTCTGCGATCTTACTCTCTGTCTTTTCCTTAATTCTTTCAATAAAAAACTCAACCATTCTACATGGTATACTCAAAATGGGTTTATTCCTCTATAATTCTTATAAATTTCCCCTTAAATTAAGGAACTATGCATGCTCTCTGCCAATTCCTAGTTACCTTTCCCCCCCCTTTCAAACATATATTGAACAATGCACGAACCACTCCAGAACTATATCCCCATCTTCTTTTAACATTTCTATCATAATCCATCTATCCCAGCTGTTTTAATCCCTTCCATTCTACTCACTTCCACAAACTTCGCATCTAACTTTTTCAGCACCCGGAAGAGTTTTCATACCTCCCTTTCCAATGTAAGAAAGTACTACCTTCTTCTCTTCAACAGTGAACGACTCTTCAGAACATTCACATCATCTCCGACTACCTCTACCTCCCCATCCAATGACATTCCTCTTTTGCTTTTAACTGCTAAATCTATTTTATCCGTACGTTTTCTCAACTTATTGATTTCACTCCAAAATTTGTCGATAAAACTTCTCCCACTCTTTCATTCCACCAGTTCTATAATCATTAGAGAAGTCTGCAACAGTCGTTTTAATGGCACCACAAAAAAGCGATAAATAATGACAGCTGTGTTCCCCCCTTCATATTAACAGTGATAACCCCTTTTTTTTAAAATATGATTTTTTTTTTATATTGCGCGATCAAGCTACAGTTACCATGGTCGTCCAGTAGAGTCTGGAAACGTAAAAAACGCAACGTCTGACTATGAGAGTAAAAAACCCAATTGTAGCATGTCAACAACCATCTCCGACAAATTGTTTACAACCAAGCCCGCAACATCAAATTTACCCTTATTCTCCCGTACATACATTTATTTATACTAAAATTACGGAAATTTTTCATTAATGCTTAAAATTAGAATCCTCAGAAACCTATTCTGCTAGATATGGTCAGTGGTGCTGGTGATGATAGTGGTGGTGTAGGCATTGGTGGTGGTGTTGGTGGTGGTGTTGGTGATAGTGGTGGTGTAAGCATTGGTGGAGGTGTTGGTGGTGGGGGCTGGTGATAGTGCTGGTGTAGGCATTGGTGGTGGTGGTGTTGGTGGTGGTGGTGTTTGTGGTGGTGCTGGTGATAGTGGGTAGTGTAAGCATTGGTGGTGGTGTTGGTGGTGGTGGTGGTGCTGGTGATAGTGGTGGTGTAAGCATTGGTGGAGGTGTTGGTGGTGGTGCTGGTGATAAGTGGTGGTGGTGGTGGTGGTGATAGTAGTGGTGTAAGCATTGGTTGAGGTGTTGGTGGTGGTGCTGTTGATAGTGCTGGTGTAGGCATTGGGGTGGTGGTGGTGGTGTTGGTGGTGATGCTGGTGATAGTGGTGGTGTAAGCATTGGTGGAGGTGTTGGTGGTGGTGCTGGTGTAAGTGATGGTGTGGGTGTAAGTAGCATCAATGTTAATGGAGCTTGCCTTGATTTTATTATTGGTGTTAGTCTTGGTGAGTGTGGCGGTGATGGTGTTGTTGATCTCAGCGGTTGTGTTGATGTTGGTGTTTTTGGTGTAGTATTCATCTTAGCGATGGTTGTGTTAGTGTTGGTATGAGTGTGAGTGGTGGTAGTATTAGTGTTAGCGGTAGTGATGTGAGTGGTGGTAGTATTAGTGTTAGCGGTAGTGATGTGAGTGGTGGTAGTATTTTGTGTTAGCGGTAGTGATGTGAGTGGTGGTAGTATTAGTGTTAGCGGTAGTGTTGTGAGTGGTGGTAGTATTATGTTAGCGGTAGTGATGTGAGTGGTGGTTTAGTATTTAGGGGTTAGTCGGTAGTGATGGGGAGTGGTGGTAGTATTAGTGTTAGCGGTAGTGATGTTAGTGGTGGTAGTATTAGTGTTAGCGGTAGTGATGTGAGTGGTGGTAGTATTAGTGTTAGCGGTAGTGATGTGAGTGGTGGTGTATTAGTGTTAGGGGTTTAGTGATGTGAGTGGTGGTATAGTATTAGTGTTAGCGGTAGTGATGTGAGTGGTGGTAGTATTAGTGTTAGCGGTAGTGATGTGAGTGGTGGGTAGTTTTAAAGTGTCAGCGGTAGTGATGTGAGTGGTGTAGTATTAGTGTTAGCGGTAGTGATGTGAGTGGTGGTAGTATTAGTGTTAGCGGTAGTGATGTGAGTGGTGGTAGTATTAGTGTTAGCGGTAGTGATGTGAGTGGTGGTAGTATTAGTGTTAGCGGTAGTGATGTGAGTGGGGGGTAGTATTAGTGTTAGCGGTAGTGATGTGAGTGTTAATGGTAGTGATGGGGAGTGTTAATGGTAGTGTTAATGTTAATAGCATTGTTGGTGTTGTTGGTAGAGTGGGTATTAGTTGAAGCGTGGGCATTGATGATATTAGCGGTGTTAATGGTGGTGTGGGTGTTAGTGATGCGAGTGGTGGTCCACATAACAATATATACAGGTAAGGCCTCTCACTTGTGTTATAAGAACTGAAAAAACCTGTTTCAAATACACGGAGAGATACAATTACGAAAAAAATATTTATATATTATGAGACACGGTTCCATTTCCCCCCTTATTCATATTTTGTATTGAATTTAAAAAGTTAATCATTTAATACCGTACAAACGAAAACAGATTGACAGGCATCACCCTCATAAGCTTTTCGGGAAAAAATGGGAAATGGAAAATGATTTAGTCACTACGGGCAGACGACCCTCTCGTCGACAACCCCCTCCTATCCTCCCTCGTTTACTCCATCACCTCCTACCCAACCTCCTCTCTAGTTGCTTCCCTACCTCGTCTCCCTACCTGCCATCCAACCTTCTCCTCACTCCACTAACTGCCACCCCTCCTCGCCCACCTTCCTCATCTTTTCTCCATGCTCCCTTTCTCACCTGCTCCCTCACCTCTTCCTCACCTCTTTCCTAATCTTCTCCTCTACCTCCTACTTCACATCATCCTTCACTTCCCCCATTTTCTCTCCTCACAAATTTCCCTTCCACCTCGCTCAAAACCCTCCCTCATCTTCTCCACCTCCTCCCTCATCCTCTTCTCCACCTCCTCCCTCATCTTCTTCTCCACCTCCTCCCCCATCTACTCATCAACGCACTCTGAGGCAGTTCATCCCTCCTAGACAAGCTACACCTTTATACCCCAAAACTGTTTTTTTCCCCAGGAAAACTACGTGAGTTCCAAGTATCGCCATTGTCCAGTTCCATGTACATAACGTGGATATTCGGTACACAAAGTGTCAGTGGTGATACCGGACACAGTATTTCATTGTGATGATCCTATATATAGCGTCTCAGTGAGAGGATTTGATATACACTTTGTGCAATTATTTTTATGTCTGGGTTTGTGTATTAATAAATTAATTCGAAAAAGATAAATAATTACGAGATAGAAGAAAGAAAATATACTTAAATTACTTCAAAGAAATTCTTATGACACTTTCCCTGAAACCTCTTGAGGTTATGAGCTCTCATCTGGCTGATTCACACAACACCACACCACACACACACACACACACACACCACACACACACACACACACAACACACACACACACACACACACCAACGGGACTTAGTAAAATGGCAAGTTCATTTGCTCTTCGAATTTGAGTCGATGCTGCAGAAGATGTACCATTTGTAACCTGTGACCCTATAGCTACAGCCTTATAGTCGGGGCGCAGATAACTGCTGTCCTGTAATTAGGATTTTGCTAGCCTTTTGACTGGAGAGAAGCAGATCGTAGGAAACGGTGGTATTTGTAGTTTTGATATACAATTTTTGTAGCCACTGACTAGTGGTAGCATTGCGTCAATAACGTCTTCATTTGGTTACAGTGTCGCCACCCTCCACGTTGTGTCTCGGCCCAAGCACCAGCGACGGTCGTAGTCTGTCTACCACCTGTGGCTAACATAGAGTACACTTGATGAAGTTCATGGGAGGGAAGGGCAGTTTTGAAAACCAGGTAACAGGAATGTATCTCCTGACGAGAATATTTTTCGGATGATGACCCATTCAATGATTAAGCAGCCGCTTAAAGTACAGGTTAAGTACCTGGAAGTACCGGTGCTTAAGCAACCGCTAGAAGTACCGGTGCTTAAGCAACCGCTGGTTTACCTAGTGTACCTGTGTTGAAGTATCCACTTACTTGCCGAAGCTAAGATTTCTATCCCATTTAAAAATTAAGAAATCATTGGGGAGAATTTACATAAAATTGATGCCAGGTCACATGAACTGACTTCCTTGTTGTGTCAGTCAGGGCTCCACTAACCCTCTGCCATATAAATTCAGGTTTCAGTCACAGAAGACAACTTCTTTTCTTTTGCAGCATCAGTATTTGTGATGAAATATTTCTGATTTTCCCCTGTTAATATTGCGATTCTTGATTTGGATGTGCTGATATATATTAGAGATAGTCTGGTCACTTCTCAGAGAGCTTTCAAGTATCTGTGAAATAGGACATCAGTAATAGTCACCATAATTTGTTTTCGTTCTCAAAGGTTTTTATTCATAACCTGAGAACGCCTCTACTGATCTGTTGCAAGCTTCATCACTGGTGTAACGTAGCTAAAGGAAGTTTCAGACTGCTAATGGGTTGTGTAATGTGATCGTCTGTTAATTTATAGACCACTGGTCAATTTCTAATTTCTGTGAAATATTTGAAAATACTTCTATTCTGCTTCAAACTTTCAAATCTGATGTATCTCAGAGGATGAATTGGATTATTTTTGGATTATCTAGGTGGAAATTTGACTATTCTATTATTATAATAGTTAAATATTTTACCGTTCAGTTACTTGAGAAAGTCTCTTGTAAACAGTTTCAACTGTTTTAAGTTGCCTAGGTTCGAATTTTCCTATTTGCTAATATAAATTTATTCAAAATTATTGGTTTTCGTGCAATAACTAGCAAATGACTGTTCTGCTGGGCTTCAAACTTTCACTACTGGTGTATTATCCTGTAAGAAAAGTCTCCATTATTGTTATTTTCCCTATAGGACCCAATGTACCAACATGATAAACGTCCAGTGATGTTGGTTATTCATGCAATAAATGCAGAATTCTTGTCCTGATTGGTTTCAAATTTTCTGCGCTGTTGTGGATTACTTATAGAAGAGTTCGAATCCACACGGCAGTCAGATGAACTCTACGGAAATATGCCGCTAGGATATAGGATATAGGAAAGCACTGGTTTGATAATAGAGTCGTGGATGAGTGGAACAAACTCCCGAGTACAGTTATTCAGGCTAAAACGTTGTGTAGTTTTAAAAATAGGTTAGATAAATGCATGAGTGGGTGTGGGTGGGTGTGAGTTGGACCTGACTAGCTTGTGCTGCTGGGTCTGGTGCCATGCTCCATCCTTGAGTGGAGGTGACCAGACTGGGGGGGTCATTGGGCTGATCCGGGGGGGTGGGTCATTGGGCTAATCCGGGGGGGGGGACATGGACCTGCTCCGTATGGGTCAGTAGGCCTGTTGCAGTGTTCCTTCTTTCTTATGTTCTTAAGCCTCTTGAAATTATTGATTACCAGCTAGGTCTGTTAAGCTGTAGTTTCTCTACCCATTCAGGACTTTGAGGTACAGCTGAGAGGTCTTTTGCGTGTCTTAACGGCCAGGGGCTCACACTGAACGAAGTTTATTGTGTTCGAACAGCCCTGCACTTCGAACTTGCTCTCTGCTCTTCATTTGTTAAATCACGATGCTTTTTAAAGGAATTTGAGACTGCTTTGTTATATTTACTTTTTTTCTTTTTGATTGACATTGCTGACTTTTTAGCTATTTAACTAGACAAATAACTGCAATATTATTTTTATGGTAAATACACTAGATGTGAAGGTCCATTGTTTTCATTGAAGAATATATGCGAACAGTACCTAGATAAATGTAAGAAAACGCTTTACCGCATTTATGGATTAGAAAAGGAAAATATGATAGGGCGGATAGAAAAGCAATATGGCAGATGCTGCAAATGTATGGAATAGGTAGTTGGGTTACTAAAAGCAGTAAAGTAGCTCCAGTTGGAATATCTACGAGAGAGGGGCGAATAATTTTCCATTAGAAATAGGCCTTAGACAGGGATGTATGCTGTCACCTTGGTTGTTTAAATTACATTTATAGACGGGTTGTAAAAGAAAATGAATGCTAGGGAGTTGGGGAAAGGTTTGGATGAAGGGTATAACGGGCGTTACCCCCGGAAAGGGACTCAGTCAGAGTTGCGTTTTTGCCAGTGACAAGGTTCCTTTGGGAGATTCTGAAGACAAGCTGCAAAGGCTAATGGGGAGGGAATATAAAAGAAGAAAAACAAAAATATAAAAAAGATCTAAATGAAGAGTGTAACCAAAAATCTAGGTAATGAAAGATTAGATATTAGGTTGGAGGGAGGGACAATGGAGGAAACAAATGTTTTCAGACATTTGGAAGTGGACCTGTTGGTGGTGAACCACTGTTTATTAATAAAGGGAGGGGATAAAATGGGTGGTGCATTGAAACATGTATGGAGACAAAAAAACCTTATACATGAAGGCAAAGGAAAGTATATCAAAGCATAGTGGTACCAATATTAATATATGGGTGTGCAGCACGGGTTTTAAATGTTGCAGCCAGGAGGCTGGAGGTAGTGAAGATGTCGTGTTTGAGGGAAATGTGTGGTGTGAAAATTATGCAGAGAGTTAACAGCATGGAGATTAGACGAAGGTGTAGGGTTACCAATTTGTAATTAAGTGAGCTGATGGGCGATAACTGAAGTGGTCTGGGTGCTTAGAAAGGATGGAGCAAAATAGGATTCCTGAGAGGGTATATATATTTGGGATGTAAAGAAAGAGGAGCTGGGGTTGTCCCAGGAAGTGTTTGTTTGATATAGGGGAGATAAAGAAGGCAGGGAGTGTGAAGGGCTTGAGCACCTAACAAACTTGTGTAATGCAGTTCATCAGAATGAAGGCAAGGGCTTCTCGCGCCATGGCATCCTGTTGAGTGAGCGTGGCAAATTTATGAAGGG
>NC_069402.1:101822475-101847383 GCF_026875155.1 Cherax quadricarinatus
TTTCACTTCGCATTGTACTCTGCAGTAGCTGCTGTTTGGATGCCGGTCAGCCATGTTTAAATGCTCAATTCTTTCCCTCGTTTGGCACTGAAGAAAAAAGTCCTACAGACCTGTCATTTTCTTGGAGATTTAGTTGATCAGGTTTTCTGCCATGTTGTCTTCCCTTTGAACACTGGTGCAGTTGATATGGAGGTCAGTTATTTCATTGTAGTGGAAAACGTCTCATGTCTGGTTCACGTCTGGCAGCAGGTCTGGGAATGCCGGTCCCTCTTTTGTTATATTAGTCCATTTCGTTGTCGTCACCGTCAGTTTTTATGTCACTATAGGTTACTTGCATGTTGTTGCAGCAGTACTTGCAAATTTGGCCATCACTGGAGTTCGGATAGGCCCAGGGGACGGCAAGATATAGGAGCAGCCTTGTTGCTGCTTGCTGCGGCTGGGATAGAACTGAGAGAGAGAGAGAGAGAGAGAGAGAGAGAGAGAGAGAGAGAGAGAGAGGAGAGAGAGAGACTTATGAGTAGCCAACGAATGGCATCAGTAGCAGTCAGTGTGGCCTTTACCACGGTTATAACTAGACGTGTGTCGCTGCCACTCTCACACTTGCTCTCTCTCTCTCTCTCTCTCTCTCTCTCACACACACTCCCTCTAGCACACATCACGCGCCCCTCGTTTAATACCAACCCATGTGCTGCCAGTCGGCAGGTAGATAAGGGAAGTAGTGTCAATTTATATTAACCAAGTGGTTAATGTGTGTTGCAATTGATAAGACTACTCGATAGTAGCATCCCAGGATAGTTACTAGTATGTTTATGTGGATGATTGTCCACCTGTTAGTTGAAAGTATATGTTAGCGTCTTGATGTGTTGTGGCATGGTGGAGGTGGTGTGTAGTGAGTGTAGAGGGTGGTGGAGCAGCCATGTGTTTAGTGCTGTAGTGAGAGCCATGAGTCTTCGCGCACACCTGTAATTTCCAACTTCGGCCAAGTCACACTTGCGCCGCCCTGAGCAACAGTTGCCAGTGACCTAGTTAGTCCTGGTGACAGTAGAAGGCTACTGTTGTTATTGTTGTTGCTTCTGGAGGCGCTGTGTCAGCAGTCTTCTACCTCAGGGCCACATCACTACTACACCACAATGTTTCGTGCTTGCGAGTCCACGTGTCGTAGCGTCCTGCTCTCCCTCACAGGTACTGACTCTTCACCGACTCCTGGACCAGGCTCTTGAACCTATCATATGACAACCTTTTACCTTCCCGTCATGCGAATTGTTGACCCCTTCCTTCTCATCGTACGTGAGTCTAAAGCCTCCCTTCCCTCATAAGAGTCTATTAACCAATTGTCTGTTCTCTAATTATATAGTTAACCCATTTCATACTGTCATATGAGTCATAATGAGATTTTGACCCCTTGCCTACTTTCATATAGTTGCGTGTTGATCTTCCCCATGCCTTCTCTCATAAGATAGTCCGTTATCACTGAATAACCTCTGTCAATATACCTGCCAACAAGGTAGCATGGCCCAAGAGAAAGGAAAAAACATTCACCGTCTTTTTTTTAATCGATGTCTTGCCAAAAGCATGCTGACTTCAGAGTTCAGATGACTCTAGGAAGTGAAGCATCCTCTCCTCTCCTTCGGAGTACAGACTTTATTTGTACTTGCCACCTCCAGAATTCAAATCCGGCTAGCCGGGTGTTCTGACGCCCTTCATAAATGTTGCCACGCTCACTCAACAGGATGCCATGGCGCGAGAAGCCCTTGCCTTCATTCTGATGAACTGCATTACACAAGTTTGTTAGGTGCTCAAGCCCTTCACACTCCCTGCCTTCTTTATCTCCCCTATATCAAACACTTCCTGGGACAACCCCAGCTCCTCTTTCTTTACATCCCAAATATATATACCCTCTCAGGAATCCTATTTTTCTCCATCCTTTCTAAAAACACCCCCGACCACTCAGTATCGCCCATTTACTACTTAATTACAAATTGGTAACCCACACCCCTATTCTCAATTCTGTTAAAATCTCTGCTAATTTTTACACCCCCACATTTTCCCCCAAAAAACGACTCTTCACTACCCCCAGCCCCTGGCTGCAAATTTAAAACCCTGCTGCACACCCATATATTAATATTTGGGACCACTATGTTTGATAAACTTTCCCTTTTCTTCATGTATAAGGTTTTTTTTGTCTCCATACATGTTTCAATGCACCACCCATTTTATCCCCTCCCTTTATTAATAAACAGTGGTTCACCACCAACAGGTCCACTTCCAAATGTCTGAAAACATTTGTTTCCTCCATTGTCCCTCCCTCCAACCTAATATCTAATCTTTCATTACCTAGATTTTTGGTTACACTCTTCATTTAGATCTTTTTTATATTTTTGTTTTTCTTCTTTTATATTCCCTCCCCATTAGCCTTTGCAGCTTCTCTTCAGAATCTCCCAAAGGAACCTTGTCACTGGCAAAAACGCAACTCTGACTGGAGAGAGAGAGTTCCGGGGGTCAACGCCCCCGCGGCCCGGTCTGAGACCTTCATCTCAAACCTTTCCCCAACTCCCTAGCATTCATTTCTTTTACAACCCGTCTATAAATAGTATATTAAACAACCAAGGTGACAGCATACATCCCTGTCTAAGGCCTATTTCTAATGGAAAATTATTCGCCCCTCTCTCGTAGATATTCCAACTGGAGCTACTTTACTGCTTTTAGTAACCAACTACCTATTCCATACATTTGCAGCATCTGCCATATTGCTTTTCTATCCGCCCTATCATATTCCTTTTCTAAATCCATAAATGCGGTAAAGCGTTTCTTACATTTATCTAGGTACTGTTCGCATATATTCTTCAATGAAAACAATGGACCTTCACATCTAGTGTATTTACCATAAAAATAATATTGCAGTTATTTGTCTAGTTAAATAGCTAAAAAGCTGAGCAATGTCAATCAAAAAGAAAAAAAGTAAATATAACCCAGCAGTCTCAAAATTCCTTTAAAAAGCATCGTGATTTAACAAATGAAGAGCAGGAGAGCAGAGTTCGAAGTGCAGGGCTGTTCGAACACAATAAACTTCGTTCAGTGTGAGCCCCTGGCACGTTAAGACACGCAAAAGACCTCTCAGCTGTACCTCAAAGTCCTGAATGGGTAGAGAAACTACAGCTTAACAGACCTAGCTGGTAATCAATAATTTCAAGAGGCTTAAGAACATAAGAAAGAGGAACACTGCAACAGGCCTACTGACCCATACGGAGCAGGTCCATGTCCCCCCCCGGATTAGCCCAATGACCCACCCCCCTCCGGATCAGCCCAATGATCCACCCAGTCTGGTCACCTCCACTCAAGGATGGAGCATGGCACCAGACCCAGCAGCACAAGCTAGTCAGGTCCAACTCACACCCACCCACACCCACTCATGTATTTATCTAACCTATTTTTAAAACTACACAACGTTTTAGCCTGAATAACTGTACTCGGGAGTTTGTTCCACTCATCCACGACTCTATTACCAAACCAGTGCTTTCCTATATCCTATATCCTAGCGGCATATTTCCGTAGAGTTCATCTGACTGCCGTGTGGATTCGAACTCTTCTTTAAGTAATCCACAACAGCGCAGAAAATTTGAAACCAATCAGGACAAGAATTCTGCATTTATTGCATGATAACCAACATCACTGGACGTTTATCATGTTGGTACATTGGGTCCTATAGGGAAAATAACAATAATGGAGACTTTTCTTACAGGATAATACACCAGTAGTGAAAGTTTGAAGCCCAGCAGAACAGTCATTTGCTAGTTATTGCACGAAAACCAATAATTTTGAATAAATTTATATTAGCAAATAGGTAAATTCGAACCTAGGCAGCTTAAAACAGTTGAACCTGTTTACAAGAGACTTTCTCAAGTAACTGAACGGTAAAATATTTAACTATTATAACAATAGAATAGTCAAATGTCCACCTAGATAATCCAAAAATAATCCAATTCATCCTCTGAGATACATCAGATTTGAAAGTTTGAAGCAGAATAGAAGTATTTTCAAAATATTTCACAGAAATTAGAAATTGACCAGTGGTCTATAAATTAACAGACGATCACTTACACAACCCATTAGCAGTCTGAAACTTCCTTTAGCTACGTTACACCAGTGATGAAGCTTGCAACAGATCAGTAGAGGCGTTCTCAGGTTATGAATAAAAACCTTTGAGAACGAAAACAAATTATGGTGACTAATACTGATGTCCTATTTTCACAGGATACTTGAAAGCTCTCTGAGAAGTGACCAGACTATCTCTAATATATATCAGCACATCCAAATCAAGAATCGCAATATTAACAGGGAAAATCAGAAATATTTCATCACAAATACTGATGGGCAAAAGAAAAGAAGTTGTCTTCTGTGACTGAAACCTGAATTTATATGGCAGAGGGTTAGTGGAGCCCTGACTGACACAACAAGGAAGTCAGTTCATGTGACCTGGCATCAATTTTATGTAAATTCTCCCCAATGATTTCTTAATTTTAAATGGGATAGAAATCTTAGCTTCGGCAAGTAAGTGGATACTTCAACACAGGTACACTAGGTAAACCAGCGGTTGCTTAAGCACCGGTACTTCTAGCGGTTGCTTAAGCACCGGTACTATCCAGTACTTAACCTGTACTTTAAGCGGCTGCTTAATCATTGAATGGGTCATCATCCGAAAAATATTCTCGTCAGGAGATACATTCCTGTTACCTGGTTTTCAAAACTGCCCTTTCCCTCCCATGAACTTCATCAAGTGTACTCTATGTTAGCCACAGTGGTAGACAGACTACGACCGTCGTGGTGCTTGGGCCGAGACACAACGTGAGGGTGGCGACACTGTAACCAAATGAAGACGTTATTGACGCAATGCTACCACTAGTCAGTGCTACAAAAATTTGTATATCAAAACTACAAATACCACCGTTTCCTACGATCTGCTTCTCTCCCCGTCAAAAGGCTAGCAAAATCCTAATTACAGACAGCAGTTATCTGCGCCCCGACTATAAGGCTGTAGCTATAGGTCACAGGTTACAAATGGTACATCTTCTGCAGCATCGACTCAAATTCGAAGAGCAAATGAACTTGCCATTTTACTAAGTCCCGTGTGTGTGTGTGTGTGGTGTGTGTGTGTGTGTGTGTGTGTGTGTGTGTGTGTGTGTGTGTGTGTGTGTGTGTGTGAATCAGCCAGATGAGAGCTCATAACCTCAAAGAGGTTTCAGGGAAAGTGTCATAAGAATTTCTTTGAAGTAATTTAAGTATATTTTCTTTCTTCTATCTCGTAATTATTTATCTTTTTCGAATTAATTTATTAATACACAAACCCAGACATAAAAATAATTCACAAAGTGTATATCAAATCCTCACACTGAGACGCTATATATAGGATCATCACAATGAAATACTGTGTCCGGTATCACCACTGATCACTTTGTGTACCGAATATCCACGTTTATGTACATGGAACTGGACAATGGCGATACTTGGAACTCCCGTAGTTTTTCCTGGGGAAAAAACCAGTTTTGGGGTATAACAGTTAGCATTGTCTAGGAGGGATGAACGCCCTTCAGAGGTGCGTTGGATATAGATGGGGGAGGAGGTGAGAAGAAGATGAGGGAGGAGTGGAGAAGAGGATGAGGGTAGGAGTGGAGAAGATAGGAGGGGTTTTGAGCGAGGTGGAAGGGAAATTGTTGAGGAGAGAAAGATGGGGGAAAAGTTGAAAAGGATTGATGTGAAGTAGGAGTAGAGGAGAAGATTAGAAAGAGTGGAGGAAGAGGTGAGGAGCAGGTTAGGAAAGGTGAGCATGGAGAGAAAGATGAGGAAGTGGGCGAGGAGGGGTGGCAGTTAGTGGATGAGGGAGAAGGTTGATGCAGGTAGGGAGACGAGGTAGGGAAGCAACTAGAGGGAGGTTGGGTAGGAGGTGCGGATAAACGAGGGAGGATCGGAGGGGGTTGTCGACGAGAGGGTCGTCTGCCCGTAGTGACTAAATCACTTTCCTTTCCCTTTTTCCCGAAAGCTTATGAGGTGATGCCTGTCAATCGGTTTTCATTCGTTTGTACGGTATAAAATGATTAACTTTTTAAAATTCAATACAAAATATGAATAAGGGGGAAATGGAACCCTGTTCCATAATATATAAATATTTTTTTTCGTATTGTATCCTCCCTCCGTGTATTTGAAACATGTTTATTCAGTTCTTATAACATCAGATGAGAGCCTTACCTGTATATATTGGTTATTGTAGGACCACCACTCGCATCACTAACACCGCACCACCACCATTAACACCGCTAATCATCATCAATGCCCCACGCTATTCAACTAATACCCACTCTAACCAACCCACCAACAATGCTATTTAACATTAACACTACCATTAATACTCACATCACTACCATTAACACTTGCACATCACTACCGGGTGGCAGAACAGTCGTAATAGCTAGACCGGACCAATCTGCCTCGACCTGCACATGGACTCGGGGGGGCTAGTGGGTAACAGGTCTACAGCGAGCTAGGGACTCGGTGCTAGGCTTTCAGCGGAGGGATGTGACAGTGGTGGTACGGTATTAGTGTCTAGCGGACAGTGACGACTAGAGTGGGGTAGTAATTAGGGGTACGTCGTGGACGGCGGGGGAGCTCGCTGGATCGATGAGACACTAAGAAGAGTATTATAATATAGTGTATGCTTTGTGTGTGCCCTGTTGTCAAGCGTACGCTGATCGGATGTGAGTGTAGAAGATGGACGGAACACATCAGGAGATTGCGCGATGGGAACACAATACTACCACCACTCACATTCACTACCGCTAACATCTAAACTACCACACTCACATCACTACCGCTGACACTAAGACTACACCACTCACATCACTACGCTAACACTAATACTACCACCACTCATAACATCACTACCGCTAACCACTAATAACTACCACCCTCACATCACTACCGCTAACACTAATACTACCACCAATCACATCACTACCGCTACACCTAGACTACCCACCGACTCACATCACGACCGCTAACACTAATACTACACCACTAACATCACTACCCGCTAACACTCAATACTACCACCACTCACATCACCGACCGCTAACACTAATACTACACCACTCACATCACTACCGCTAACACTAAATACTACCACCACTCACATCACTACCGCTAACACTCATACTACCACCACTCACATCACTACCGCTAACACTAATACTACCACCACTCACATCCTACCGCTAACACTAATACTACCACCACTCACATCACTACCGCTAACACTAATACTACCACCATTCACACTCATACCAACACTAACACAACCATCGCTAAGAAAAAAAATTGAATACTACACCAAAAACTCCAACATCACACAACACGCTGAGATCAACAACACCATCACCGCCACACTCACCAGACAACACCAATAATAAATCAATGCAAGCTCCATTAACATGATGCTACTTACACCCACACCATCACTTTACAAACCACACGCACCACCAACACCTCCACCATCTTACACCACCACTATCACCACATCACCCCACACCACCACCACCACCACCAATGCCTACACCACACTACACAGCACCACCACCAACACCTCAACCAATGCTTACACCACCTACTATCACCACCACCACCACCACCCACTATCACCAGCACCACCACCAACACCTCCACGAAACAAATGCTTACAACCACCACTATCACCAGCACCACCACCCACCACCACACCCACCACCAATGCTTACACTACCACTATCACCCCGCACCACCACAAACACCACCACCACCAACACCTGTAAGAATAATAATATACACCCCATTTAAGAACCAAATTTAGGAAAAAAATAAAAAAATAAAGGGGAAAAATGGTAATTGGGGAAAAATTTATTGAGGGGTGAAAAAAATTAATATAATTTGAAGTATATATATGATAAATAATTATAATAATATAAGAATAATTGAGTATAATATAGTTATAATTATAATAATAATTATAATAATAATTGAAGTATAATAATAGTGATGATAATATTAATAGTAATGTGAGTATGTTGTGGGGAGTTGGAGTTGGGGTGTGGTTGTTTTGGAGGTTGGGGTGTTTTGTTTGGTGGTATTTGTTGTTTGGTGGGAGGAGGGGGGTTATTGGGGGATTTGGGGTATGAGTATTGGTGGGGAAGAGATGTGATTAGGAGGAGGTAGGGATTAGAGTAGAAAACAGAAATTTAATATACGATTTATTAAATATAAGAATTTTTTAAAAGTTTTGAGATATGTTATGTGAGAAATAAGCGGGATGTTGTGTAGATGTTGTGTGCCATTAAAACAAGTTCAGACTTCCTCTAATGATTATAGAACTGGTGGAATATGAAAGAGTGGGAAAGTGTTATCGACAAATTTGAGTGAAATCAATAATTGAGAAAACGTCGGATAAAATAATTTACAGTTAAAGCAAAAGAGAATGTCATTGATGGAGGGAGGTAGTCGAGATGATGTGACTGTTCTGAAAGAGTCGTTCACAGTTGAAGAAAAAAAGGTAGTCTTTCTTTCATTGGAAAGGAGGTAAAAACTCTTCCGGGTGCTGAATAGTTAGATGCGAGTTTGGAGGGAGTGAGTAGAATGGAAGGGATTAAAACAGCTGGGATAGATGGGATTATGTTAGAAATTTAAAAGAAGATGGGATATAGTTTGAGTGGTTCGTGCATTGTTCAATAATGTTTGAAAGGGGGAGAAAGTAACTAGGAACTGGGCAGAGAGCATGATAGTTCCTTAATTAAGGAAATTATAAAATTAGAAGAGGAATAACCTATTTTGAGTATACCATGTAAGAATGTTAGTTATTTTGACAGAAATAAGAAAAGACCTAAAAGGGGAAAAGGAGAGAGTAAGATTCGCAGAGGAACCAAGGAGTCTTTAGGAAAGGTAGGGAATGTGTAGACCAAGTGTTTGTATGAGTAACATACTAAGCAATAAGTAAAGGGAAACGTTTCATGTGTATATGATATTTAAAGAAGGCACATGAAGAGTGGATAGGGAAGTAAACATGGCCCAAGTACAAATGTGTGGGTTAGGGTTACTTTAAAGCATTAACAAGTTCTTATCTGGTAGAAAGACCACAATATTTTCCAGTAAAAAGTAGGCCATAGACAGCAATGTGACAAAAAAAATGAAAAAAAACAAAAAAAAAGAAGAAAAATAATAAATACATAATGATAAAATAAAAAAACAAAACTCTGACCCCCACCACCCCCACCCCAACACCCCCCCCCCCCCCCCCCCCCCGCAGCTGCCCCCCCCCCCCGTCCCTGTGCACCACATCCTCAATACCCCCCCCCTCCCCCCACCCCCCCTCCCCGTCCGCCCCAACATTCACCCTCCCCACCCCCCCCCCGCCCCCGCCCGCCACCACCCCCCCGAACCACCCCCCCCCCCCCCTCCGCCACCAAGCCCATCCCCCCCTATCCCCTCAGCCACTCACCCCCCCACCCCACGCCCCCCCCGCATGCCCACCCCTCTCCTTCCATCTCCACCCACCCCCCCCTCCATCTCAATCCCCCCCCCCCCACCACCCACCTACCTCTCATTCCCCCCCCCTCCACACCTATGCTCCCCCTCCACCCCTCACTCTCCCGTCCACCCCCCCCCCCATCTCTCCACCCCCCCATCCCCCTCCCCATTCCCCCCCCTCCACGCATAGTCCTCCTCCCACGGATGCCCCCACCCATTCCCATCCCCCCCCTCCCCCCACCCGCCCGCCACCCCCCCCCCCCCCTCCCCCTCCCCCACCCCTCCCCTCTGCCCACACCCCCCCCCTCCTCGGATCCACCTCCTCCCCCCCCCCCCCGCCCCCCCCCCCCCGCCATCCCATCCTCCCAACCCCGCCGCCCCCCCCCCCCCTCGTCTCCCCCCCCTCGCCCCGCCCGCGCCCACCCCCCACCCACGCGCCTCGTTTCTTCCCACCCCACTCCCCCCCCTTATCACATTCCATTCCCCTTCCCCACACCCCCACGAAGAAACCACACAAACCCGTCCCTGGTTATTATCCCCCCGAGCCCGCACACGGACACTATCCCCGTGACGGTCCAGCCCTGCAGGACCCCCATGACCTGCCGGGCCCAATTCCCCGAAGCAATACAGCCGTGCAGCACCGCGTTCAATGGGCGCTTCTCCAAAAAGTTGCGAAGGAAACGACCCATCCAAATGCGGGACCGTGATCCCGCCTCCCCAACCCCGTCACCCACGCCCGTCTGCGGTACCAGCTCGTCCCCCCCCACATCGGCCAAGCACTCCAGGGGTGACGGAGTCCGTGCGGAGGTGACTGAGTTACCACACTCTGTGGTGAATTGATCCCGTCATGAGGAACCAGAGCGCGCCAGCCGAGCACCCCACGACTGACGCAGCCAACAAGGTGGTTGTGGTGTGCACTGTCACCAACCGAGGCCCCCCCGCCCTCCCTCCTGGAGCCTCCCGGGAGTTAACCACCACTGTTGACAGGGTGTGAATCATGGGTTTTTAATGATGTAGCTGAAGGGAAGACGCAGACGCAGAGGATGATACGTTTTGTGAATATTCTGCGAGACATCGGAGTTTGAAGATCTAGGAGGACTGAAGTACCCAAAAGTATTAAATCGGGTAAGAGGAGATTGACAGAGGTGGATATGCATAATTAGATAGAAGGAAAATAGGATGGTTTAGGAGAGCGTAGAGTTTGGATGGAGGACGTAGGGAAAGGGGTATCTCAGGTAAGGTTGAGGGGAGAAGGAAAGGAGAGTTGAGAGCTAGGGGCTTACCACTAACAGTATTTGTGTGTATAAGCGTGCTAGATAGAAATGTATGGAGTTAAATAGGTGTTTTATGATTTGATGTTATATTGGAGCGTGATCCAGGTAACATTTATTAAAGACTTCAGGAAAAACCGATTAGCTGAACTAGACTTCTGGAAGTAAGAAGTAATGATTACCTACACTCTGATAGAGAAGTGGCGATGTTGCTGTTCGGAAGAATCATCTGAGCTGTGATGTTAGCTCACTTCGGCAAACAGTGATTGAATATATATATATAAAATAATATATATAGATATATATAATATATCAATATATATAATATAAATATATATATATATATATATAATATATGAAGGCTTTGATACAGTGATCGCAGAAGAGGCAGAATGCAGAATGATCAAGAATACAAAACGAATAACGAAACTAATTGACCCAAATATATATAATTGCGTAGCATAAATTTATATAAATACCATAACTATGTGAAAAAAATTAGCCTCCGTCATAAACACCTTACCACCTGCCAAAAACACCTACACCAAAACTAACCACCCAGTACCACCATCACTAATATTTTGTATTATTAGCTATAGACGAGTACATGAAGAACATTATAGCCATTCTAAACACAGCTGACCTTAACTACGTTTCTTCCCATAAACGACACGTCAGTGGGAGTGCTTCATCCATCAAGTGCACCTCCATTTCTACCACTGATTCCCGTCATAGCTTTCCCACACATTTACTCATAAATTGGCCAAAAGATCAGAATTTGCCCAGGGATTTTCTGAGAATAGCATAAATCGTGAACAATTATTACTCTCCAGGAGTTACTAACTGTTTCAAGATCACCCTCGTCAGGAGGTATTGCCGTGGTGTCGACATCAATAGTACACTCGTTGTACACTCGGTGTCGTTATATTTTACTGCCATGATCCTTCTCGAGTTGCGCAAAGTAGTCTCCTGTGTGTTGATTGCAGCATGAAAGTCTAGAGCTAACATTAAAATTCCCCCCTGTGGTGATTTTACATATTCAGGTATGAGAGAGAGTCCACTGTCGAACCTGACCAGTGTCATAATAATCTACTTCTTGTCTAAACTACTATGTTGTGCTAGAAATACTCGAGTCATTCCGATCTTTACGTCCAGGTCATACGTATTCCGGTGATCCCACATATATAATTAGGTCCGTTTTGCCCAGTCCCCAACAACCGTCTGTGCAAACTGTTTAAACCACAGCATTCTTTTTGCTGGTAATCCTTTAGCTATGGCAATCGACAGTGTTATCACGCATCTTAACTCGTTTGCCCATGCACCCAGGGATATTGTTGCCCATCGCAGGCTGTGGCCAACATCTGCATAATACGATGGTTTAAAAAAATCCAAATCCATAAATTTTTTGTCATTAAAGAGTAAATGATACTTTCAGTAAGTATACACTTGCGATGGTGTTGCCCTGGTGCCAACTATGGCCAATCCTTTTTTTTGAGTTTTCATGAGGAAAACTCACTTAATAGTTGTTCATAACATTTTAAAATAACTGCTGTATATAGCATATGTAGATATTTTTTTTAAGTTTACAAGTCTCCTGACATTCCAGTATTCTGTAATTGCTAAATGACAACATCCAACATAAAAAAAATTTATGAAATGGTGTTTGGATGGTGGTAAATCTAATTTAAAGCCTATTTATTTTTTTAGGGCCAATAAGGCTATACTGTAAATTTTTCACCACCATCGAATATGCTTGTATCAAGATATGGGAGAAAAATAAATTCCTAAGAATAATATAAACTGAGATATAATATTCCGTCACGTGTACAGGCACGATTTGCCCGCAGTGCACACACATCAAGAGAGATAGACTCATCTTGATGGAAAATCGACCAGAGGTCCGTGGTGGCAGGTCTAAGCAATACCACTCAACCCGGATTTACCTTCCATATATATATATATATAATATATATAAAAATAAATATATATATATGATTATATATATATATATTATATATATATAATATATATATATATATATATATAAATTCGTGCAGAATAGGTAAACTTGGTCCAGTTTAGCAAGTACTCCAGTTTATAAATTACATCCTTTCCTAAAATTTCTTCTCTTATACTTTAAGATAAGATTTTTTAATTTATTATATTGAGAAAATTAATAATTTTGTACCAAAAGAACCTTAGAAAACTTTACCCAACCTTTTATAACAAGCGCAGTTTTAATTTAGCCTAATTCTTTGAGAAGTCTTTTGCCCGTTATCCCCTTGGATCCCAGGTATCTAATCTAGTGTTACAATTGGTACTGATACCAAGTCTCATAATTAATGAGTTTGGGTTCTCTCCTGTAATCGTACCAACGTCCTGTAGCCGAACACTCTGATGGCTGTAGGCGTCATTCAGACTTAAAACACAGGCAAAATCCATGCTAAGAGGCTTGCCATTCTGCCTTGGATAAAGTGTGATCTTGTTACTGCGGTTAGTGGGGTTATCACAATTGTTTCCATCTCCTTTCATTGACCTCACTCTGTCTCGCATGTTTAGAGCTGTGATTGTACTGGTCATCATATCACTGCTGCAAATGCTTGTATTTCCATATATTACCGTGTGACTTGGGGCAGTGAAGCAGAGAGCCCACTGCAGTGCGAGGGAGGGAGATCTGCATCTTGAAACGTGTACCATTTCCTAAATATGGTACTATTAGGAGAAAGTCCGCAAAGTGATGTGCACTCACAGCTTTAGGATGGCAGTCTTTTCAGTTGGAAGTTACAGCAGAGTACATTTATTCACCTTTTAGTCAAGGAAGCAGTCCCAGCTGGATTGGTTTGAATATTAGCAATGCAACGGTTTCGGTGCTGGATCAGTGAGAAGCTCCGAATCTGTGATGGACTCTTGTACAGCTTGGATGTTACATTCCTCTACACTACCCAGGTCGTCTGTAAGAATTTTCCTTTAATTTAGCTCCCGATGCTATTAATTAGGATAAGAAAAATTTGTAGGGCAGTTTGAGAGGTTGTCCGTATTCCCAGGCACAAGTCTGCCTGGAAGTGAGCATGCATCCACAGTTCATTTTCAAGGGAATAGGTTTAGTACACTTACAATATGGACTCTATAAGGGTGTCTTATTCCTTGAGATTGGGCTCTCCGAAGAAATGTCGAGGATATTAAGAATAGGCATCTTAGGAGGACGAGGTAACTGTGAGTAGAAAGAAGGCGTCATATGTATCATCCTGAGATCAAAGATTTTTAATCCTAGAATCAGAGCATTTTTCCCGGGGGGGGCGACATTGGACCCGAGAGGTACCTGGATCAAGGGTTCAGCTCATGCAAGCGCCAATAATATCCGCAGTTATGAATCCGACGATTGTTTATGTATATGAAGCACCCTTCTGCACAGCCCTGGGATGAATCGAAGATAGAGTTCTTTCAAAATCCCCCATTAAAAAGTCAGGTGGTTTAGATCTGGAGATCACGAGCCAAATTATTTAGAAATGAGCTTCGCTTAAAACACAGACATAGGTAATCCATAAGAGGCATCATTACTGCAAATTTAGTGAGTGTGGAAATTGCTGGCAGCTATCTGGGGTGTGTAAGTCGATGTTCTTAAATCTAGCAGGAATATAAATAAAGTCTGATCCAATGTATTAAGAGAGGTAATGGTAAAAACAGAGTTGAACATCAAAGGTCGTACAGAAGGAGGCAAAAGAGAGTGAAAGACTTGTTTCTTGTTCTTGACCAAACCAGAGCTTTGTGAGATGGGTAAGGAAGAAGGATGGGTAAGGATAGAAGTTTGGAAAGGGTGGAGGGGGGAGAGAGGTAGGATATAAAAGGTAAGTGGCCCAACCCTTTGGTGTAATTTAAAAGTGTACGTGAAATGATAAGATATTCATTAAGGGGTATAAGACTAACCAATCAAGTCACATAGATATAACCATAATATAAGTACATGACTCTGAATCGGTAGTAATTATACAAGTGCAATTGGCTTTTTTTTTCTTTTTTTTGCGATTGCACAACGGATATTTATGCGAACAATGAAGGCAATAATTTTTGCTGGCCAGCATATAGAATTACGTGACAATGCTTCTTACAGGTGGTGTCCAGCATAGTAAATAGCATGAATTTTTATTGGTGATTGGTTATATAAGATGTCCTCCTAATTGGGGGCGAGATGTTTCTCAGTATACATAGAAGGGTTTTCTGTGTAACGCCCAATCTTCTTCATCAGGGAGGTGCTCAATATCATGGGTCCGATGGTAAATCAGCTTATATGAATAAAACGACGGACCCTCTGAGGAGAAGTCATTCTTTGAGTCCTGTGGAGAGGAGTATTTAGATGCTATATCCGTGGTATATTAACCACTTGTATAGGAATTTCCTCTATCTGGCATGTTAGTTCTTGCATTGAATAGATTGTTTTCTTTTTAGGGATGTCAAGGCGTACATTTATGGCAGTAATATATTGTTTGTATGTGTAAATCTGCATTTTTAACTCGTGTTCACCTCCTGGTATCGTAATGAAGCGAAGAGCCTATTCTGGACCCTTTGTAACTCGTAGCATATTGGTCTTTGTTTGTTTAATGACATTGGACACAAGGGAATTCGGTATAGGTCTTATTAACATTATACAGATGTTCTTTGACATGTTGAGGGGCTTGATTGAATCGAAAACAACTGCTAAGACCGGCTTTAGGACTATGTTGATCTTTTTAGTTAACATGAGATGTTGAGTGGAGGCAGCCTGTCAATTTCATATCCCAAAATCTTGTAGGGTTTCTATGGATAAAGGTGTACCTCTATGAGATACCCCCTTTATTCTTCAATTGTTGATGCAAAACAGCCTAATCTTTCGTGCTAACAAGGACCTTGTCAGGATTAGTCGTAATTCTCCATTTCTTGTCCATTAGATTTCGACGAGTTCAATAATCATTTTTTCTATGACTCTCTCAAACTTGTATTCCCTGTTACCGAGGGTTGATGAGAACACATGAATAACATCATCTGCCAAACTGTTCACAATTGTATCATTAAACTCTGGTTGAGGAAGGTCATTCACAATAAATGTTTAATACAGAAGTGGACTGAGACAAGATAACCGTGTGGGACACCAGCTGTCGGTATAAAAGGCTCTGTCACCTGCCATGAAAGGTGGGAAGATTTTTATTGAGTTAAGAAATTTAATATTACTCAGAGAAAAGTCCATTTATGGTCTAGGTAGGTCAATGATTTGTATATAAGGCCATCATGCATAAGCTATCAAAAGCTTTTGAACATCTCTGGTGGCAATTAAGGCAAGATGCCCTTAGTTTTTAGACCTTGCTACAGTCACGAAAATAACCTTTTATTGCATGATTGATACCTCTATTGTTCTAACCAAATTGTTTTTCAGTAAAAAAGTGATTAAACCACATATAGTATTTCAATCTGTTGGAAATGACCTTCTCAAGAATTTTCCAGTGACTTCAAGTAAGATATAGGTCTATAGTTCCCAGGTTGGTGGATGTCCTTTATTGGGCTTCCAAGAAAGATCATCCTACAGTCTTAAAAACCACCTGGAAAATTTCCTAGCCAAGATGGCTTTAAGATATTTACCAAAGACTGTTTACAATTTCTGGTAGGTACTTTATTTGTTTTCTTTGTTATCCAGAGAGCCAGGGCTCTATGTACTCATTCTTCCATAACCTGGACTCATCTCTAGTAATGTATATATGCTAGTAAGCGGGTGGGTGGGTCTTCAAGAGTTAAGTATCCGATGGAAGGTAGTGGTTTGTAGATCATCCAAGTTACCTCATCTCTCCATTCATTTACAACTGATAATGATTATTGTTAAATTGGACGCTGTTTATTGTGGAGAGATTTTTCTCTCCATAAACCCTCACCCTCAAATTAGCCTTGTCCTGTGGATCGTCAAGTTAATTTCAACATCTTCATCATCCTCATAAGAGAAGTATGAACTAGGTAGTTAGGAGCCTTGTGCTTTGCCCCTAAAAGTTTGTCGGATCTTACACCAAAATTTTGCTGGTTTCACGTTTATACTGATTACTCAGAAGAACTAGCAATTTCCATAAGTCCCGTTGGTGATGACAATCATGTTAATTAAATTCTTCCTTAATCGTGCAGTGTACTGCTGGTGGTTGTCAGCGTTGAAGATGCCTTCGACCTTCTGCTTGATAATTTCTCTTAAATGTCTCTAATTCCAGAGGTTATATTGTTGGAAATCTTTGTGGAAGCTATTTGACCAAGTTGCTAAGGTAGCTTCAATTATTCGATTATGCAGCGACCTGATGCATCATCAATTGCAGAGTGGAAGTAATTTTTCCAATGACTCAATTTCATCGTCACCCAGAAATGCCCGTGAAGGGGGCCATATCCCTAGGTGTTAAGATTGGTTTAGGAGTTACAGGTATTCTAAATGGAGAAGTTTTGTAGTGAATTATAACAAGGGGGAGGGGGGGGGGGGGGGGGGGGGGGGGGGGGGGGAAAAGATATGGTCAGATCCTACTTTTCCACCAGGAGATATACGACAGTGAAAGATGTCACAAGTCTCTGGTTTGTCAGGACTATATCTGGTGTCCCTGGATGAGGTCCAATGTACGATTTAAAGAATGAGGCATGAAATGACAAGTTTCTAGCTGTCATGATATTTAATAGTTTGTTTCCCTTTTTAAGTCACCCAGTGGAACACCACTCCACAGTTTGAAGAGGACAGGGTGATGAGCCATTAAATCTCCCGCTAGAATTGAGTTGGAATATTTCAGCATAATATCCTATGTAGAGGAATTGACTCTATAATTGTTTGTCTCGGGGAAAAAGTCCGTTACTATCACTAGTTGTCCATGAACGTTGTCATTTCTATTGCAAGAATGTTATCTTCATCAACATGAATATTATTAAATGTATAGCCAAATTTAACTAAGATGGCTACACCAACTGAAGGGTCCTGCTCGATTTCTCCACAGTAGAGTAACCACGTAATTTAATATGTTGATCAACTCCTTGCAGCTGTCTCGTATCAGAGTATAACATCGGGATTGTAATTATGAAGTTTCAACCCAAGAGGTAACGGTTAATTAAAGAAATGTTGAACATAAGTTGGAAAATTATATCCCCATTATTTCTTGCACTTCGCTCGTGTACTGCGGTCTGATCTCCTGCAAGTAATGTCATGTTAGGGTACCAACACTATCCCTGCTGGACTCGTCAAGGGAGGAGAGAACTTTTGCGTGGGTGGCTTGTGTATTAAAAATGCCATCACTTCACTAGAGGTTGTACTAATAACAGACTCATTAGAATCGTAGAGTCATCATAGAAAAACTGAGGTTATCTATTCCCCAGTTCCAGGAAGCAGAGACTCGTGAGAGTTAATGGGAGACTGTGGAGGCTCCCATGGGAAAATTAAGGTAGGCAAGGTGAGTTACCCTGGAAAGTTCCTGTTCAACAGGATCCAGCTTCAGTAGCGGGAGAGTAGGCACCAATTTCTGGGCTTTGTTACGTTCAGATGTTGACTATCGGGTTGAGGGAGTGTTGACAACCTGGGTATGCGAGTGGGCGATCCCTGGCCAGGGATGAACATAGATCTTATTTTTAGATGAGAAGTAAGGTACAAACATCTTGTTATGAGGGCTGGGTCAATAATAGCCTTCACATTTTTCTGGGATAGTGATGGATTAATCCCATTAGCCATTAACAGATCATTTAAAACCTGAGAGCAGAGTTGAATGTCACTACCTGCTATGTCTTTGGCCTTCAAATACATTATTGTGCTCTTGTCATATCCCCGGCTGTGATACCTGAGACATAGAGATGAGACTGAATCTTGTTATTGCGTTTGTGAATTTTGTAGGTGGAGGGTTAGATTGGGGCGCTCCAAGAGGGGCAGAATCCAAATCATTGGAACCATTGTAGAGACCTGAGGTCCCACTTGTTTCCAGGCAGAGCTGTGAGGAGAGTTGGGACATCGTTGGCGGTGCTGGGAGTGGTCTTCTTAGAAGTGACCATTTCGTTGCCTTCATTGATTTTCTGCATTTCCTTTTTTCTTTCAGGACAAATAGCAGAAACCAGCCAAATAGGTTTTTCCGTTGCCAGAGGACACATTTGTGTTGTATTTTATTATTACAATCTCGATAAGAATGTTGGCCAGAGCAAATGCTACAAATCTGCCTTGAGTACAGCATTTGTTGGTGTTATACCAAAGGCATAACACTTAAAACAATGTGATCACACTGACAAATGTCGTTCAAGTAATGAGATTTGTTCAGGTTACATCTGGTGCCAAAACATTTTGAAACCATTTTGACACACAAGTTTGGCCTCCTCAGGTGTCACAAGTATTAACTTTAAGGTTACCGTGTTTGTTTGTTAGGATTAGAGAATTTATTGTGCTTCTACAGCCCAAATTCAATTCCTGTATTAATGTCCTCAACCATTTCATCGCTGTGCTGTTCATGAAACTGTTGATTCTGGCCACAAACAACAGTCCTCTAGCTGATACTCTCAGTGCAACTGGGTACACCAGAAGTCCTTCAGTTTTTCAAGGACATAATGCTTCAGCAGTTGAAGTAACACTTCGTCCGAAGAGAGAAAGTACTGCTCCACGTGGGTTTGAAAAACATCCACTGGAGCAACAGTTATGAGTTCGAGCAAATACATGCTAGAATTTCTTTACATCGACATTTGATTACCACAATACGTAATCTTACTCGTATCTCGCCATGATGTCTAGGAAGGAACATCTGGCAGAGAATTTCTTAACAAAAAGGGAACTTTTCCTTGATGTTATACTAGCATCCTATGTTCACTGACCTTATGAAGGGTCAGCCCCTAAGATAGCCTACCCTCGAGAAGTGAGGGAAAGGTCCCAGGCAAAGATCGCCGTGATTTTAAAAAACCCACTGGCTACGGATGGTCAAAATGCCTTGTGTAACTCCAAAGCGAAGTTGCCGAAAAAGAAGAATAGGAAAGTCAGAAGATAGCAATGTATGTAGTGTGATAGTGGTATGGCCAGTGTGATGTTTGTGAGGGAGGATGGGAAGGATGGGGATGGGAAAGAGAGGGTGAACAAGCAAGCAAGTCACCGCCCTTACCCTCTTGATGGGATGGGGCTCCGAAGTGACGGCAAGCAATTTTCCTCTCAGCCAGGTGGAAGAACACTCAGGATAACCCGGAAATTCTCGAGCAACAGTGTTTCACAGTTGCTCAGCTGAAAGAGCAGGAACGACGACGTCTTCTCTCCACGGTGGCTGGGCTGCTTCTCTCTATTTTCTTTGTATCTTCAGTGAAAGACTTCAGTGTAAATAAATTGCAGCTTTTTAATACCAATAAGGCAACAATAAGAAACAATACAGTAAAATAGTGAGATACAGTGTTGGATAATTATCCCTGATTCCTTCTAACACTGATTATAGTCACTGTTTAAATGAAATCAGTGTTACAGTGCATTAGTGTTTACAGGAAACCACTTGTACTTTTGAACCAGTGTTACAGTGAATCATTAACACAGTGCATCTTGTTGTGATGTGGACTTTTGTTCAGTAGACTTATCTGTAAATTGTTAGTGATTATTAGTAGACTGTGAACTGCATCGTATCTTCACAACAAACAGAGTCTGAATTGCAGTGTTTCACCCAAACCTAGCACACCGAACCTAACATTATATTATTATTATTATTATTATTATTATTATTATTATTAATATTATTATTATTATTATGTTATTACTATTATAAAATTATACCATATTTATAAGTATTTATAGCCTAATCCGTTTGAACATCATCTTGTTATTGTTGTTGTATTGTAACTGGGATCTAAATCTCTCTTGCCATGTGTGTGTGTGTGTGTGTGTGTGTGTGTTGTGTGTGTGTTTTGTGTGTGTGTTGTGTGTGTTGTGTGTGAGTGTGTGTGTGTGTGTTGTTGCGTGTGGTGTGCGTGTGTGTGTGTGTGTTGTGTGGTGTGTGTGTGTGTGTGTTGTGTGTATGTGTGGTGTGTGTGTGTGTGTGTGCGTGTGTGTGTGGTGTGTGTGTGTGTGTGTGTGTGTTTGTAATCTATATATCTCCCTCTGTATGTATGTAATGCTGGATATGATGGTATTTTCATGAGTGATCTGCAGAGAATAGGATGGATTTGTTATAATTATGACTTTATCAACAATAAAAGAACAGACCTTAATTTGGAGCTATATACAGTCAAATTTTCTATTAAAAGTACAAATGCTACGTATTAATTATTAACCTTTAAAAAGAATGGGAATGAAATATGATTAGACAAACATATATGGAATGTGAGAGACAGAAGGAAGTGAAATGTAATAAACGAAGAAAGAAAGTTGGGATAACCCAAAGGTCTGGGTGCGTGTTGAAGCCCTGGAGCTGCTTGTGGGGGCGCCAGACTATTAAATTTAATTACGGTGAGTTGGAGCATTACAGGAAAATTGTGTACTACACATCAAACGGATCTCGGTTTGGAACTTTTGTTTATTTAATGGCACAGTAAATAAAAAAAAACCCTTGTTATCGTGAGGTGTTTGTCTTGTGTTTTTCTTAACACCCTTACACACACTGCGTTCTACAGTGTCGTCAGCTCTTCAGAATCCGACCAACAGTTGACTTTGTTAGGCTCAATTTTCGCGATCTGTCTCATCCCCAAATCAGCATGTTTCTAAGAACTACAGCACTTGCACGCTTCAAGTTGTAACATCCATCATGAATGTCAGTAGTAATCATGAACTGGGGGGAAGAATTTGGAAAAATCACATTCACTCATGGACCACACTCACAGGAATAGCCTTACAGAACAACAGCTATTGTAGCACTGACAGAGTCGCAGGGTAACACCACAGACGGGATGCTTACCAAAAGCTGGTAGAAAAACTCTTATGAAAAGAAAAAAAACCCAAACTACATTAATTAAGCCGGAGACTAAGACCATATTATGAGATAATCACAAAATTTACTCCTGTCCCATCACATAGCATCCTAGATTTACCTCCACTCATACCACCACTACTACTATTGGTAGAACCACTACTTCCTACTTACTTTCACCTCACAGGGCAGTACCTATATATAAAATATATATATATATATAATATATATATATATATATATATTTTAAAATTAAAAATATATATATAAAATTTATAATATCCCTGCTGAGTTACTGTAATGTTTGTAACGGTTTGATAAAGCCCTGGAGAGCGAAACGTTGTTACAATAAAATGTGAAATTATTTTGCATCTTTTGTCCAAAATGAACAATGCATACATTAAAGCCATGAACGGGGGAGACTGAGGTAAAAAAATACTTGGTGACGGGAGAGAGAGAACTCTTATAAAGCAATTGAAGCTTGATTGTGCTTCGTTTAGGTTCATTAATTAGAGTTAAGGTCTTCCAACTGGCAGGCTCATTAAGGTTAGTCTGCTTACATTCCTAAAAAAAGTCTCGAGGTAAACTCGGATTATATATAAAATATATATATTATATATATATATATATATATATATATATAATATATATATATATATATATAATAATAATAATATAATTATATATATATATATAAAACATACATACATTAGTATTCAGTTTTCAGTGTGGATGCCTCTGAAGAACAGGGTGATTGCAATTTACTTATTTTAATTAAAAGACATACTAAAAGGAAATTTTGTTTTAATGAAATGTGACTGTCTACACACATACAACATTCAAATATTTGTTGTCATTTAATCTAACAAGCAGTGCTAAGTTAGTGGTTCACTGCCTGGTTTGCCCATCACTAATTAGAGCACCACTCTTCTTCCTTGGATCAAATCTGATTGCTTCCCATTCCAGGCTCTGTATGACCTCTAGTGTTTAGTTCTTCCCAATAATGATAATAATAATAATAGTAATGATAATAATAATATGACCCAGCATCGGTATTGCTGAACAAACATGATGGTCAATTAGTACACATGAGGACGTAGGTGATTTAGTGGGATCATTATCAAACTAAACGCTGAATGATGCTTACAGTTTTTTGTTTGTCAACTGAAATATTAAAAATTTCCATACGCGGCTTTTGGGTTATATGACAACTCTGTGCAATTCTCTTTTGATGAAGACCTTCTGCTGGTTCACTTTTCTCCTGGGGTATCGGCTCACCTTTGCATTGGCTTAACAGTTCACCCTGTTGCTGAGTAACCAGTCCAGCCTTACGCAGGCTTTAAACCCTTTCCCCGCCTTCCGCTGGATTACCGGTTCATCCTTCTGTTGGCTTACTGGTCCATCCTTCTGCTGGCTTATCAGTGAACCCTCCCTGACTTAGATGAGCCCCGTAGAGAGCTCATTATTATATGATGTGATGGGAGGCTTTCTAAACCCATAAACCCTTCCAGGGAGGCTCATGGGCATAGCTGAAGGGCTATTGGTTTCATGGGATGAGACCATGACCTCTCCTTTATTGTTTCGAACCTGACAATGTCCCATTCCCCAAGTAACTGTATGGCCCCATGGTTCTAGCGCTTCTCCTTCCTCCATGTACGCCTCCTTCGCTATACGTATAATGTTAAACGGATCACTAAAGATTCTCACCCAAAGTAGGGCAATGAAATGCGAATTTCTTAGAAAGGTTAGAAAGGCGAACTGAATTATTTTATTTCGTGTCGGTGGTAAATAAAAGTTAAGCAGGTAAAAAATCAAATTGCGTAACTATTTTTCAGGTTTTTCCTTAGTGGTGGACCCAAACTTCAGTTGATCTCGTTCCACCAGTCCCCAACAACACGCCAACTCGAATTTATATACACCGAGAGGTCTATGTCCTCTTAGTGTATATATTCTGAGAGTTTACTTTAATCCCTTTTATACTGATTATAATCTTGACTGGTAGTGAAAAGGTGACATACAACCTAAATGACCTTTCGTGCAGTAGATAGGCTTTTTCGCCAAATCAACCAACAACAAGCCGAGCAAGACATTTTCTTGGTAGAATGCGAATGGATATCGGACCCGGCAGCCTTTGCAGTCTATTGATTTTCATAGTCCAATATTTAAGAAGAGTTAATGGTCAGTAGCTTAGTGATTTCCCAAATAGCAAATTAAATAACAGTTGTACTTTATAAACGCATTTCTTCATGAGCTGTTCCAGTTTTGTTTAAAAAAAAAAAAATTTAAACATAAAGCTAGGGTATCGAATAACAGATAAAAGTTGGCGAAGAGGCAACGAGCCGACAAGACTTCATGCTTTGTTCGAGCGATAGAATTGTTATTATGAGGTCTTACTCTTGTTTAATGTCTCGTCACAATCCAGAAGTACGCGACTTCATTGACGCTGAATTCTCAAAGAAGAATTAAGTTAAATAAACTGCCCGCCCTCCTTGGCAGCATACAGCCTTAAAAGAATAATGGGCAAAGAGAGAAGAGGCTTAAAAATCTCTCGTACAAGGAAACAAAATGATAATTTTACCAGCTGGCGGCCACTGTTTCCTTCGAGTGCTCCGTTTCGGGCTAAATTTAAATTTTCTGAATGTGCTCACTAACTAATTTTTTTTTATATTTATTAAAAAACCATTTACAGTTTAACAAAAAAAAATAAAGAAACAGTATGGATCTCAAAACAAATTACGCTGACAAACGATTGCACCAAAATGCAACGCAAGATAAATTCGCCAAAAATACAACAAAGAACTTCGGCAAGAACATAACTAAAAAAAAATACTGCACAGGGTCATGAATTTTACATAATACACATTCATTAATGCAAACCTTGCAAATAATAACTTGTACATATAACATACATCGACAAAGGCTCAATACAAATTGAACATAAATAATACAAAGAATTAAGTCATTAAAACCCATCCTTCGCATAATCAAAAAACCAAAACCTAACTCAAATCCCTTTCTAGAACATCTACAATGTATCCCTAACAATACAGCTTTTCTATACCAACATACGAAAAATAACATAAACGCTAAAAACAGACTGCCATCCCCACGAGCCCCTTTGGGCGGGCAGATGGCAGACCAGAGGGCCCAGCTTTTCCACGACCCCTTGAGGCGGGGAATGGGCTAGGCCTGGGGACAAATTGTAAAAATCTTGTATCCC
>NC_069402.1:101847883-101880383 GCF_026875155.1 Cherax quadricarinatus
ATCCTCAGTGCACAACTCACCGTTTTCCCTCGTCAATTCAATGACTCACCTCATCTTTCATAGACCCATCTGCTGATACGTCCACTCCCAAATATCTGAATACATTCATGCTTCCTCCAATCTGATATCCAATCTTCTGTTACCTAATTTATTGGTTATCCTCAACACCTTACTCTTTCCTATATTCACTTTTAATTTCTTTCTTTTACATACCCTACCAAACTCATCAACCAACCTCTGCAACTTCTCTTCAGAATCTCCCAAAAGCACAGTGTCATCTGCAAAGAGCAACTGTGACAACTCCCACTTTGTGTTACATTCTGTATCTTTTAACACCACACCTTTTGCCAACATCCTATCTGTAAATATATTTAATAACCATGGTGACATCACACATCCCTGTGTAAGGCCTACTTTTGCTAGGAAATAATCTCACTATCCTCGTAAAGACTCTTCACTGCTTACAATAACCTACCCCCTATTCCATACATTTGCAACATCTACTACATTGCCCCACTATCCACCCAATCATACGCCTTTTCTAAATCCATAAATGCCACGAAAACCTCTTTACCCTGATCTAAATACACTGTTCACATAAATGCTTCACCGCAAACACTTAGTCTACACACCCTCTACCCTTCCTAAAGCCTCCTTGTTCATCTGCTATCCTGCTCTCCGTCTTACTCTTAATTCTTTCAATAAAAAACTCTACCATACATTTTACGAGGTATACTCATCAGACTTATTCCCCTATAATTCTTACACTCTCTTTTGTCCCCATTGCATTTATACAAAGGAACTATGCATGCTCTCTGCCAGTCCCTTGGTACCTTACCCTCTTCCATACATTTATTAAATAAAAACACTAACCACTCCTAAACTATATCCCCACCTGCTTTTAACGCTTTACCACGTTTCATTCTACCCACTGATCCGCGAACTTCCCCCACACTCTCAACTGGTTCTTCCTCACTCCTATAAGATGTTATTCCTCCTTGCCCTATACACGAAATCACGGTGTCCCCATCTTCATCATCATTTAACAATTCCACCAATTTATTCCCTCCATTTTCCCGATACCTGTAATAACTCTCCTCTCCTATTTTTAATTAACAAATCCATTCGTTTCCTAGGCTTTCTCAGCTTATTAATCTCACTCCAAATTTTGTCATTCATCGCTGAATGTTTTCTAACGAATTTATTTCCATTCTGTAATATGGAGACCAGAACTGAGCTACATAATCTAGGTGAGGCCTTACTAATGATGTATAAAGCGTAGTATAACCGCTGGACTTTTGTTGCTTACACTTCTTGATATAAATCCCAGTAATCTATTTGCCTTATTACGTACGCTTAGGCACTGCTGTCTTGATTTAAGATTGCTGCTTACGATAACCTCCAAGTCCTTTTCGCATTCTGTAGTCATTTTCGTGGTTAGATAAGTGGTTGTTTGAACGTATCCCCAGTAAATGTCAAGTCATGAAGATTGGGAAAGGAGAAGTAAGACTGGAAACTGTATATAGACTAGAGGTACAAAAGCTGCAGACTTCACTCGTAGAGAAAGATCTAGGTGTGAACAAAGTGCCCGGTACATCGCCAGAGATTCACATCAGCCGAATAACCTCTGTAGCCAATGCTCATCTGGCCTTCAAGAATCTCAAAAACGAGTTATTCCAGGTCCCTCTTTGTGTATGCAGCATCAATATGGAACTCACACCTCAAAAAAGTGTTAAAAACCTGGAGAAAGTGCAATATATGCAACAAGGTTTGTTCCTGAGCTAAGGGGCACGAGCTACCGAGAGAATCGGGCCTAACAACATTGGAGGACAGAATAACACTGGGAAAGGACATGGAAACAAAATACAAAATACTCAGGGAATTGATAATGTAGACAGGGATAGGCTGTCTGAAAGGGAAGACACGGAACTCGGGGACACCACTAGAAGTTAAAGTCACAGATGATCCACAGGGATGTTATAAAGTATTTCTTGAGTCTCAGAATGGTCGGGAAGTAGAATGATCTTGGTGAGGAAGTGGTGAAATCAGGCTTCAGACATTGAAGAGAAGGTACCATAAAGCCTACAAGGCTAAGAGGGAGTGAATCTAGAGAATGACAAGTTAAGAGGCGGATCGAGGATCTGAGAATATATCCATGCAACTATGTATAGGTGAGTACAAATAGGTAAGTACACCTACTGGACACAAAGAGCAACATGGGCGGAGAAACACTGCAAGTAACAGAGAATCAAGAGGATTTCGGGGATATTATAATCTTTTACGCCAGATATGCTAGGCGAATCTCTGAGTATGCCGTTCCTGCACGGAAGGGCCAAAGGTGTGCAACCAGGCTAGTATCAGAAGCGAGATGCATTCACAATGAGAAAGGTTGATGGAAGTGAACCTGACGATCTTAGGGGAGAAAAAGACTGTGGGAGACATTACTGTATACATCTTAAAAGAATTTACAGGGCTGATAGAAACAGACTGTTTGAATTAAGAGGACCAGGATCAAGGGAACACATGTGGACTCTAAAGACACAAGTGAGCCATAGAGATGTAAGTAAATATTTCTTTAGTCTCAGGGTGCTTGAAAAGTGGAATGACTTGGATAAGGCAGTGGTGGTCGTTACACCAGCAAGTGCTGAAGACATTACATACAACCGAGGAGGTGAAGAGGCTGCTCAGTGAGCAAGATACCTCAAAGGCGGTGGGACCAGACATCTCTCCGTGAATCCTGGGAGAGGGAACAGGGGCGCTGTGTATGCCACTAACAACAATCTTCAACACATCTATCGAAACAGGTCAACTACCTGAGGTATGGAAGATAGCAAATGTAGTCCCACTCTTTAAGAAAGAAGACAGGCAGGTAGCATTAAACCACAGACTAATGTCACTGACATATATAGTATGCAAAATCAAGGAGAAGGTTATCAAGAAAAGACTGGTGGAGCACCTAGAAAGGAATGAGCTTATACACGATAACCAGCACGGTTCCAGGAAGGGAAATCTTCTGTCACAAACCTACTCGAGTTTTACTACAGGGTGACAGAAGTTAGGCAGGAGAGAGAGATGGGTGGGTAGCCTGCATTTTTTTGGATTGTAAGAAGGCTTTCGACACTGTTCCACACAAGAAATTGATGCAAAAGCTAGAGGATCAGGCACGAATAACAGGAACGGCAATGCAATGGATCACAGAATACCTGACAGAAAGGAAACAACGAGTGACGGTACGTGACGTTGTGTCAGAGTGGACGCCTGTGACGAGCGGGGTTCCACAGGGGTCAGTCCTAGGGCCGGTGCTGTTTCTGGTATATGTGAATGCCATGACGGAAAGGATAAATTCAGATATGTGCCTGTTTGCAGACGACGTAAAGCTGATGGGGAGAATTCAAATGGATAAGGATCAGATAGAACTACAAAAGAGTCTGGACAGGCTACAAGCTGGTCTAACAACTAGCTCCTGGAGTTTAACCCCCACCAAATGCAAAGTCATGAAGATTGGGGAAGGTCAAAGAAGACGGCAGACAGAGTACAGGCTACGGGGCCAAAGACTGCAAACGTCACTCAGGGAAAAGGATCTTGGGTTGAATATAATACCGAGCACATCTCCTGAGGCGCACATCATCCAAATAACTGCTGCAATATCTGGACGCCTGGCAAACTCTAAGAATAGAATTTCGACACCTTAGCAAAGAATCGTGCAAGACTCTGTACACCACGTACGTCAAGCCCATATTGGAGTATGCAGTACCAGTATTGAACCCACACCTGGTCAAGCACGTAAAGAAATTAGAAGACTAGTCCCGGAGCTAAGGGGTATGTCCTACGAGGAGAGGTTAAGGGAAATCGGCCTGAAGACACTGGAGGACAGGAGAGATGGGGCAGGACATGAAAACGACATACAAACTACTGAGAGGAATTGACAAGTAGATAGAGACAGAATGTTTCAGAGATGGGACACAGCGACAAAGGGTTACAGATGGAAGTTGAAGACTCAGATGAGTAACAGGGATGTTAAGAAGTGTTTCTTCAGCCACATAGTTGTTAGGAAGTGGGAAAAATCTGGAGAGTGATGCAAAAAAAAAAAAAATGAGATACGATAAATCTCGAGCAGGGAAAGAGTGAACCTAGCAGCGATCAGCGAAGAGGCGGGGACAGGAACTATAATTCGACCCTTCGCAACCAACACAAAGAACAATCACACACACCAACACACACACACACACACACACACACACACACACACACAACACACCAGAGCTCACCACCACCACACCAACAACAACAACACACACACACGTACACACACATTCGACATCTATGTAAGGAGTCATTCACGACACTGTACACCGTGTACGTCATGCCCATATTGGAGTGCAACTGGAAGTTGAAAACTCCGATGAGTGATAGTAAGTAGTAGAGGCAGGATCCATACATAGCTTTAAAAAGAGGTACGATAAGGTTCTTAGGGCCGGAAGAGTGGATATAGTAGCGACCAGCGAAGAGGCGGGGCCAGGAGCCACTAATAAGTTTGATAGGTTAGGTTAGGTAAGGTTCGTCAGGAAACAGGACAAATGTTTCCTGACGCGGGTCTTAGTCAGATGATGACCCGCCTTTGGAGCTTTTGGTCATCTGACCGAGGCCTTCCGCTGGCTTACCGGTCCACCCCTTTAAAAATTATGGTCATTTATAACCATTGTTATAAGTTTGATATAAATGTGTATCATCAATATATAAGGTGATGCCTGTCTTCTCGCTATCAAGGCAAGGCTTTCATATCGATCATAGGCTCTTGTTTCAAGGAACTGTAGTAATAATCCTCTTTCTTGGATCCAACCTCAACTGCTGCATGACCCTCCGGGTTTAGTGTTTCTCCCACAAATATAATAATAATAATTACCGCTCACAACATCTGGTAATTAACTGACTCGTCAAATGTCAACATTGCTTTTTACAAGGTTTTATGGATTTAAACACTATTATTTCCAAATATTTTATACGTGAAAAATTTAGTCGTAAAAAGTAACGTATGCGTGTAATAAAGAAAAGAAATAAATTAAGTATTAGAAGATAAAGAAACAAGTGAGGTGTTTTTGGCGGGAGAAGAGTGAGTGCGAGGCTGCGAGGCGGGAACTGCACCACCGCTACACTCACATTATTTACTAAAAAAATGTGTACTTTTCACTGTGAATCTGTGTTATTAATTTCGATTAACGCGCGTAATGTGTTCCTGCACCGGCTATAACAACCAGACACTCTGAACGCCACTCAGAAACTTGTAAATTATGAAATATAACAGCCGGTCAGATTGAGGACGAGCTTAGTGTGAGTAGCTGCTTCAAAAATTGTCTTTGTAACATCGTTATTTTATATTTAATGTCTTCAGGGGTGGCTCCTACATGCCGGTGATGAGATCTTGATCCAAGGAACTAGACCTACCCTATTCCTTTGATCTGATTACCTTTCATGTCCCACCCCAGGTGCTGTATGACCCTAGCGGGTTTTCCGCTTCATTGTGAATAATTTATACCTAATGATTGTTTTCTTGTTTTTATTTATAATTGCATTTATATTCTTGTATATTTCTTATTGCCTTTTTCATCGGTTATTTTTCATATAGACATTGCTCACTATTGTTATTTCATTAAGTCATTCAGTGCACGTTTATTCTGGTAGTACATGTCCAAGTACACATATCTAGTACATATATCCAGCAGCACATATCAAGTAGCACATATCCACTAGTATATACTAAGCACAGCCAGTAGCCACATTCAGCAGCTCTTGTCCAGTAGCATATATCCAGCAGCACATCAATTAGCATATATCCAGTAACTTGTCCAGTAGCACATACCCAGCAGCGCATATCTAGTAACACATATCCAGTAACACATTCAGAAACAAATATCCAGTAGCATTTATCAAGTAACACATCCAGGAGGTTAGAATGAACATACCTTTTTAGCTCTTCTTAAAACAATGTATATTAATAGTCTAGCTCATTCCATAAATTTTACTGTTGAATTTGAACAAAATATTTCAGTACCTTTTCTAGATGTTTTAATTATTAAGGGGAACCATGATTTTAAATTTATAATTTACAGAAAACCAACAAATAACTCTTCTTATGTTAACTGTTATTCTTATTATGATAGTTAAACTTTCTGTATTCTCATCAGTGTTTTTGAGAGCTTTGCATATTTGCAGCCCAGAGTTCATAGATGAAAATTTTTTTGAAAATTTATGAAATAGCTAGTGATCTAAAATACCCAAAACACTTAATTGATAAATCTTTTAAAATTGCTAGAAATGCATTTTAAAATTCAAGAAATGACAGCCAGCCTTATTCAACTAAAAATATGCTGCTTCTCCCTTACCATGAAAACTTTCTTGATATACATTTTTTACTTAAGAATTTTAATATCAAAGTTGTATTTTAAAATCTTGATACAGTAAAAGAACTTTTGATAAAAAAAATCCCCCACAAAATGCTGACGGCTGTGTTTACAACATTCCTTGCAAAAATCATAGTTTATTACAAACTGGGAAAAGTCTTGAACTAAGATTACAACAGCATAAATATAGCATTAGAAGTGGACAAGGTTCTAATGAATCTTTTTATTCATGTGAGAGATTTTAACCATCTAATTTCAGCGCTGTATAGCCCTTGTGGTTTAGCGCTTCTTTTTTTTATTATAATAACCATCTAATTGATTTTCAAAAGGCCGAGAAAGTTGTGTCAAACAGGTCCATGGTTGAGAGAAATAGAATCAAGCCTTACAAAAAATAGTCAAATTAATATAAATATTGTATTTGGATTATACAAACTGGATTCATTTATAATTAATAAAATTTGAGAAGAATTGAAGATCGATTCGACAAGTTAAAATCTTAAAGCATGGGCAGAATATAAGCTGTGACAGGTTCTTGACCACCTACCTACCTCATCATATGAAGGTCAGGTGTTGTAAGTTGACGGCGAGGTGTAATATCGTTCTTATATGCCTTTCTTTTATTTTT
This sequence comes from Cherax quadricarinatus, assembly GCF_026875155.1. NCBI lineage: Eukaryota > Metazoa > Arthropoda > Malacostraca > Decapoda > Parastacidae > Cherax > Cherax quadricarinatus. Next base: position 101,854,907 of record NC_069402.1, read on the forward strand.
ACAGTTCCTTGATAATGTGAAAAATCACGAAATCACTTGGAATTTCACTAATTTTTTCACAGTGATTCAGCATATTGTGATATGACCCGTTTACTGTGATCTTATTGGATGTATATACATATACACACACAACAAATTGAAGAGGCCGAGAAGGAACATATGTACTTTGTAGCTGTTTTTCTTAAAACTATGTATCGACATGCACTGTGGTAAAACACCCTTCAAGGGAGGTTCCTTGACGCTGGTGAGAGGCTCTTGATCTAGGGAATTGGATCTGCTCCGGTTCCCTGAATTGAGCCTGAATACCTTACACCCCCCCACGTGCGCTGTTTAATCCTACGGGTTTAGCGCTCCTCCCATCATACTTAATGTGGTAGAACAGTGAATGATTTAGCACGGATGTTTAATAAACTTTAATAAAAGCTGATTTATAAGTAATATACTTAGATGTTTAAGAAACATTGCTTTAAAAAAATTATTGTTCTGTTAGCTTGTTAAAATACATTGCCAGTGACGTGACCTTGAAAACGAAAACACTAGCCCGAACAGGGACTCGAACCCTGGACCCTTAGGTTAAAAGCCTAATGCTCTACCGACTGAGCTATCCGGGCTCTATGTAAAACATAGTGTAGTGGTTACTTGAGTCTCATCACCCTGCACTTCCACTCAGCTGCTCTGGGTTCGTTGGCTTCTTCCATTACCTATACACTTCACCAAATCTCGCCTGGCATGTCAGATTTTTTTTCCCCCAACTCAAACCCTACGTTGAGAAGTTCCTTCAGTTTTCCAACTCCACCTATCATGATCGGCTCCTCCCAAAAAATAATTTAACTTAAAAAAAAAAAAAACCTTAGCCAGCACCTCAACCTTTCCCTTGCCCCAGCCAACAACTTTATCCCGACCTCGTGCTCCTGCCTTCCACCTCTTTATTTATTTATTTATTTATTTATTTATTTATTTATTTTATGTCTTTGCAAACAGTACATTGAGATTTTGTATTTACAATAGTGGGTTGCAATGCAAAGAGAGCCTCTATTATGCCTAGGCATTATGAACCAACTTAACATTATTGGCTTTCAGTCTACTTAATACTAAGGAGTATATCATAGTTGTACAGTAGGATAGTAATTATTTCATAGTTGTAGAGTAGAATATTAATTATAAATGAATCAAAATTTGTATAATACAAAGATATATTTATATTCGAAAATGCTTTTTGTGAAATCAATCACAAGACACCTTATCAGACCTTATCAGACACCTTATCCATCCATATCTGATGTACATGTATCTTATTTGTGTGTCTGATGTATATTTTAAGGCTTACATTACAGGCTATTGAAAAACAGTCATAACCTATTCTGTCCGAAACACACTACATAACTCTTCGTTTACTTTTATTAAATCTATATAATATACATTGTATTCTTTTTGCGCCCAACCATTTTTGATTACCGAAGACCACCGTAACTTTTTTTTTATTATTACATACGCAAGACCTAAATTAAAACCTCAATTCAGCGGAGAGGAGAGGAAAAGTAGGCTGTCTAGATGCTAGTGAAGGGTTTTTGATTCAAGGAATTGTAACTATTCTCTCCTTCCTCGGATCCAGCCAAATTATTTTTTATTATTTTCTTATAAGAATAATTTTATTCTTAATTTATACACCTTAGGTTCATCTATTCCTCCCAATGCAATCAACCAAAATTCTGAATTCACTGCTATTCTACAGATTATAAATACAAACTAGACGACGTTTCAGTCTAACCTTAACCATTATGACGTCGTGATCTGATAATGGTCTACGACAAACCAGAAACGTAGTCTTGTTTTCATTTAAAATTTGCGGGTTAATTAGGAATGTTGACACAATATAGGTTAAATGTTAATTTCTCCGATAAAGGTAATAGGAAGCATGCTATTAAAATTTACTGAATTCACAGTAGAATGTGGAGTCCTGCACTTAGCATACCTCCCTATACTAGACAGGACTAGATAATGCTAAGACTTAATTATTTTTATAAAGTAGGGTGCAGTATACAGTTAATATAAGACAATTTGACATGTATAAACTACTTTAAATAAAGTCCCTTGTTATGCACAAAATTCCTTATTGTATAATAATGATTATACAATAAGGGTAGCTAGGTTAGCCTGCTAGAATGCTATAACTTGCTTTGTATGGCCTTATATACACTTGTAACAATTTGACTTACGATTCATGACTCCTGTGTAATAAGTTATAATATCTGTAATTGTGGATAATGAGGAAGAACATATTTTCGGTTATTACTTATGTAGCAACAGAAAAGTGATATCGAGAATTTCATTATAAATTCTAATATAATTTGGATAAATGGGGTTGCTATTGATCTGTCAGGATTTAACTAATTAATTTAAGCAGTACACAAATAGGAGACTGAAACTTACGACATTTCGCTTCAGTTTTAATCAGATTTATGAAATGTTTTTTAACTGTTTTTAAAGAGGTTTTTCAAAAGGAACCTTTTGTATCTTTTGGATGGGCGTTCCAAATTGTAGATTGTAGAAACCTTTATCTGCATGCACTTCCAATATAGGTTGACTCGGACACGTGGTACATCTAAAAAGATACTTTATCTTGTATTATGCATGTGATTTGTTACGTCTCTATAGGAAGAGTCGAAACGTTGGGTTAAGGTTCTCTTCAAATTTCTTGTATATATATATATATATATATATATATATATATATATATATATATATATATATATATATATATATATATATAATATATATATATATATATATATATATATAAAATGCGCAGTAGTAAATGTGGATATGTTGCATGTTGAGTAAATTGCGACTTTTGAGGAGTGGGGCGAGGTATGTTTCCTGGAACCTGATTAAATTATCCTAACAGCTGATTTCTGTTGGATAACAATGGGTTGTAGGTGATTTGTTGTAGAAGATCCCCAAGCACAAATTCCTTAAGTGAGTTAAGGACAGATTAAAGATTGGTCCAGAGTGAGAAATGTTTGTATTACAAGCTAGTTTTGGAAGTTTTCTTAGAAATATATATGCTGATGAGAGAGTTGAATTTCAGGCAACAGTCAAAGTGTACCCCTAGGAATTTTCCCTCGTTCGAATTATTCTTTTTGTTCTTGTTGTTATTGTTGAAATTAACACTTTTAGCTTTAATCCCAAAGAACATGTAGGTCTTGTTGTCAATATTGAGAGTAAATTTATTGGTTGCCATCCGGGTAGGAATCTTTACAAGCCTCTCTTTGACTGTGTTGTTGAGGGCAACTGAGTCTGGATTGGGTACGTTAAATGCTGTGTCATCTGCAAAGAGGATTGATAAGATTTCCTGGGAGGCATTTGGTAGGTCACTGACGAAGATGAGGAAAAGTAGTGGGCCAAGAACGCTACCCTGGGGTACCCCTATGATGATACTTTCTTTTAATAAAGTAGTGTCATATGTATGTAAGCATGCTCTAGTTTCAGCAGCAAGATTTACTTTGTCAAATGGATATTAAATATTTTCTAGAGCTAAATAGACAGAGGCTAGTATCTTAATGGTAGCATCATTAGCACTTTTTCTTGGCCTGAATCCAAACTAGCAAGTTAGAGATTGATCTATAATTGTTGATGTCACTTGGACCTCTGCCTTATGGATTGTGGTTACACGAGCTAGTATGTTCGGGAAAGTTTTGGTTTCAAGAGGTTAAATAAACAGGGTTGCATGACAAGTGATATCACAGGGCAGCTTTCTTACATATGAATGGTGGTATACTCTCATTATAACCTGCTTTATGCTTAAGTGCATTTATTATTAATGTTACCTCTGTTGAATGTGTTGGGGACAGGTAGTGAGAGACTTGGTAACTGCTACTGTGGTAATTACTATACTGAGCAATAGAGGTTAGGATTTTGCCGGCGACTCTATTCCCTATATTTGAGAAGTCAGATTTATATTTATAGTATCAACAATATGAATGAGGGATTCATTAGGTCTGGTAAGTACAATTTCTTGTCTTAGCAAATTTGCGTGAGAATAGTAGGCACAAAGTAGGCGCAGCTCGTATTCAGCCGTCGCCATTCATTTAACATCAGTAAAACTTCCCTAAGAGTTTGCTTCAGAAAATTATTTTACAAATTGTACTACTCATATAAGATTCTATAGTTATATTATTGCTCTTATACAGCCTTTTTAGCTCTGCATTTATCTAATTTGAATTCATTGAGTTCTGTCTTGTCTAGATAACTTTGACTTTATTTATATTTCCCTTTTATTTATGTCTATCTTTCAATTGTACAACTCAGACATATCCTCTTATTTCACGCCAGTAGAAAGGAATTCAAATACAAAGGATTAATTTTGTATTCTTTTTTGTGTTTATACTTCTTTTATATAATTTCTGTAGTATAATAATATAACTGTGCATCATAGTCTTAGGAATAAGACTATCAGTGATGTATTGAGTAAACGTTGGAGTTCTATTATCTCTCTCTCTCCCTCTCGTTATCCCCTTTATAGAGCAATCTGTATATGGAATTTTTCGAAGCTAGACTGTTGAAAGATATCCTGCCATGTAGAGCTAAATGGTTCAGATATGTGGACGACATCTTGTGTCTTTGGCCACACGATATGGCCCTGGAAACATTTTTACCAAGACTAAAGCTTTAGTCCCGTCTATTAAATTCACCGTGGAGAAAGAGGTTGACTGTAAACTTCCATTCTTAGATGTGTTGATACACCGGGTTGATAGAAAGTTTAAGTTTACAGTATATAGGAAGGCTACCAATGTGTGCTCATACATTCACTACTATTCCAACCATGAGACTAGAGTGAAAAGGAGTGTATTTCTTACTATGTTTTTGAAAGCCTATAAAGTATGCAGTCTGGAGTTCCTAGATGAAGAAATTAGGAAAATATTTGACATTGTCACGAAACAGCGATATCCTAAAATGTTTATGGAATCTGTCTTGCTGGCAGCTAGGAAAACTTATTATAGGACAGAACCTAGGATAACACCTCAGACCAAGAATGTGCTGGTCCTCCCATATAACCAGAATTTATCTATCCTACCGAATGCTCTTAGAAGATTTAATATACAAGTAGTTTTTAAAAACTCACGGACTGTTAGAAGAATCTTGATAAAGAATGCACCCCAACAACGTTTTGGTGGTGTCTACAGAGTTGGTTGCAACGGCTGCAGCCTCTCCTATTTGGGACAAACTGGAAAGTCATTGGAGGTGAGAATGTCCCAGCACCGTTATTCGATACGTATAGCACAGGAGTTGAACGCGATTTTCAACCATATTAGAGCCTGTAATAACCCTGCGAATTGGCTGGAAGCAAGAGTCATCTTTCCTTGTTCCTCCTGGCTTGAAAGTAATATTGTAGATCGGCAATTATTAAGCATGGAAGGCAGTCATTATACAATATCAGTGATGGGCTGTTCAAATTAGATGCATTTTTAGTTGAGGCAGTAGTACACAGTTTAAAATTGGGCTCTTATACGTATGCATCAGACTGCCTTGAATGTGTCACACCGAGGAATTAGGGCGTTTTTTCCTGCAGTTTCTGAAGGTTGAACTATTGTTTGCCTCAGGATTATGTGGGATGAATATCAGTGGCCATCTTGTCATTGCAGATGCCTCCCCTCCCCTTTAAATGAGTTTATGTTAATGAGTTCTGTTTCCTTTACATAAAAGTTAGGGTTTTCTCTCGTCAATTAAAGGACACGTTGCCCTGTGGAGGGTATATAATTGCCAGTGACTCCTATGACGCAGACAATATTTATATACGTATTTAAAATTATTGTTGTCATAGCGGAATATGACTGAATTTATTATTATTGCTACGTTAATTTCGTTTAGGTTACAATATCAATGCTTGTGGGATGTTTCTTATGCTATAATATTCATCCTTCTGGCTGTTGTGCCTGCGGGCACTTCCGGTACCTTCTCCTCCCTCCCTCTCTCACTCCAGTGAACGCCTTCCCCTGGGAACGTATTCGTTTGGAAATCCTTCTCTTTTCTACATTTTGCAAGCTCCTGATGATGTGTTGATTGCAACACGGAAGTTGTTTTGAATTTGTAGTTTGTTTTACGATATTTGCTTATATTATTACTATATATATATATCATTATATATATATATTATATATATATATATATAATATTATTTATATATATATATATAATATTAGTGTGCCGATATGTAAAACTGCGTCCATTTAGCAAGAAATTCATTTAAATTGAGTCTTCTGAATTTTCTCTTATACGTTTAAGATATATTTTTTTCATTAATGTTGATGTAAAAATTTATAATTTTGCCAAAGTATCTTAGAAAACTTCCCAAAACTTATTATAACAAAGAGCAATTTATTTTAGCCTAACCCAACTAAATATATTTTGATTTGTTTACAATAATTTAATACTAAACAAACAATGAAATGTATTTTTTTCGTTAGGCTAAATTTATTTTCGGCGAAATTACTTTCTCCTCCCTCTCTCACTTGTCCTTCCTTGGAACGATTCGTTGGAATCTTTTTTTTATTTTGCAGCTCTGATGATTTTGATTGCAACACGGAAGTTGTTTGCTTTGTATCGTTGTTACGATATTTGTATATATATATATATATATATATATATATATATATATATATATATATATATATATATATATAATATATATATGTCGTGCCGAATATGTAAAACTGGTCAATTAGCAAGAACTCATATAAAATTAAGTCCTTTCTGAAATTTTCTCTTATACGTTTAAAGATATATTTTTTTCATTAATGTTGATGCAAAAATTTATAATTTTGCACCAAAAGAATCTTAGAAAACTTACCTAACCTTATTATAACAAGAACAATTTATTTTAGCCTAACCCAACTAAATATATTTTAAATTTGTTTACAAAATTTAATACTAAACAAACACAGTGAAATATATTTTTTTCGTTAGGTTCAGAATGATTTTGGCGAAATTATTGCATACACAAATTTTCGCTTGTCCTATATGGCAAGATGAGCGTTGCTATTTAAGCCAAGATCGCAAGTTCTGCCTATTCGGCACGACGTATATATATATATATATATATATATATATATATATATATATATATATATATATATATATTACAGTGGTCCCTCGTTTTTCGTAATTAATCCGTTCCTGGAGGAGCTACTATAAACGAAATTTACGATTTGCAAATCAATTTTTCCCCATAAGAAATAATGTAAATACAATTAATTCTTTTCTGACACTCAGAAGTATTAAAACAAAAAAAAATTTACATGAAATATACATGTAGTACATAAACAATACAATGGGAAATGATGAATGAAACATTAACAGCATAACACTTACCTTTATTGGAGATTCTTCTTAGTGTATGGGAGACTGGAGGAGGAGAGAGATTGGATTGTTTACAGTTTGGAAGGGGAATCCCTTTCCAGCAACACCTCAGGTACCAATTCCTTCTCTGGGGTTGCTTCTCTTCTCTGTTTCTTAATACCACTAGGACCACCTTGAGAGTCACTCTAGTCCTGTCTCGCAAAGTAACTGTGGAGAGAGCTCTGTTTCTGGCGTCTCTTTAACACTTCCCTAAAATGGTACAAGACTTTGTCACTGTACATGTTTCTCACCTTCTTTACCACAGGCTTGGCACTAGGAGCTTTCTTTGGAGCCATGATAGCTTTTTTAGTACTTGCAAGCACTAAAATGAGTGGAATATTATGAAATATTTCGTAGGAGCACTTGAGGGGACCTTCACTCACTGGTAAACAATGCCAGACTGGCTGGGTAGGGAGGCCGCCCCGGCTCCTACCGTGCGTAAGCGTCCTGGACGAACTACTATTCGCGAGTCAACCTATGAAAAGCGAGTCCATGTTTATACGAAAATACCCCTATGATTGGCGAAATTTACGATTGCCGAGAACTACGAAAAGCGAGGGACCACTGTATATATGTCATGCCGAATATGTAAAACTGGTTAGTTAGCAAGAACTCATTTAAAATTAAGTCCGTTCTAAAATTTTCTCTTATACGTTTAAAGATATTTTTTTTTCATTAACGTTAATGTAAATTTTTTTAATTTTGCACCAAAAGAAACTTAGAAAACTTATCTAACCTTGTTATAACAAGAGCAATTTATTTTAGCCTAACCCAACTAAATATATTTTATATTTGCTTACAGTAATTTAATAGTAAACAAACACAATGAAATATATTTTTTTCGTTAGGTTCAGAATGATTTTTTCGAAATTATTGCATACACAAATTTTCGCTTGTCCTATATGGCAAGATGAGCGTTGCTATTTAAGCCAAGATCGCAAGTACTGCCTATTCGGCACGACACACACACACACACACACACACACACACACACACACAACACACACACACACACACACACACACACACACACACACACACACACACATCACATATATATATATATATATATATATATATATAATATATATATATATATATTATATATATTATAATATATATATATATATATATATATATATATATATATATATATATATATTATATATAAATATATATATATATATATATATATATATATATATATATATATATATATTATATATATATTATATATATATATATATATATAATATATATATATATATATATATATATATATATATATATATATATATATATATATATATATATATATTATATATATATATATATATATATATATATATTATATATATGTCGTGCCGAATAAGCAGAACTTGCGATCTTGGCTCATCTTGCCATATAGGACAAGTGAAAATTTGTGTATGCAATAATTTCGCCAAAATCATTCTTAACCTAACGAAAAAAATATATTTCACTGTGTTTGTTTAGTATTAAATTATTGTAAACAAATAAAGAATATATTTAGTTGGGTTAGGCTAAAATAAATTCCGTTTGTTATTATAAGGTTAGGTAAGTTTTCTAAGATTCTTTTGGTGCAAAATGAAAAATTTTTACGTTAACATCAATGAAAAAAATATCTTTAAACGTATATGAGAAATTTTTAGAAAGGACCTAATTTTAAATGAGTTCTTGCTAATTGACCAGTTTTACATATTCGGCACGACATATATATATATATATATATATATATATATATATATATATATATATATATATATATATATATATATATGTATATATATAATATATATATATATATATATATATATATATATATGTATATATATATATGTATATATATATATATATGTATATATATATATATATATATATATATATATATATATATATATATATATATATATATATATATATATATATATATATATATATATGCAATAAGATCACAGTAAACAGGTGATTTCAGAATATGCAAAACAACCACTCTGAAAGAATAGAGAAATTCCAAGCGCTTTCGTGACTACTCACATTATCAAGGAACTATGAAAGTAAAGCATCCAAGGAAGCTATATAAGGGGTCTGGTCGGCACCTCACTATCAGATCCCACAACAGTTTAAACACGTGACGCGCGGCGAGCCAACTTGGAAAGGTCCTTGGCACAACTCACCCCACAAACTATTCTACCCAAGAAATAAGAAATTTTAAAGATTATTTGTCCAGTGTATTATTAAATTCTTCAAAAATTCTATTAATTATAAATGGATCTAATTTATATAAACCAAAGGAAATATTTATATTATTGTCAAAACTGCTTTTTATGAAACAAGATTCAATTATATTCCTGTCGACCATGGACTTGCTTGATACTACTTTCTCAACTTTTTGAAAATCAATTGGATGGTTAAAATCTCTTACATGAATAAATAGAGCATTGGAATCTTGTCCAGTTCTAATGCTATATTTATGTTGTTTTAATCTTAGTTCGAGATTTTTACCAGTTTGACCGTAATAAACTTTATCGCAAATTTTACAAGGAATCTTATAGACACATCCATCAGCATTTTGGGGGGAATTCTTCATCAAAGTTTTTTTACTGTATCGAGATTTTTGAATACAACTTTAATATTAAAAGTCTTAAGAAGAGAAGGCATATCAACCAAGTTTTCATGGTAAGGGAGAACCAATATATTTTTATTTGAATAAGGCTGGTTGTCCCTTTTTGGATTGTAAAAAGTATTTCTGGCAACTTTAAAAGATTTATCAATTACATTTCTTGGGTATTTTAAATCATTACCTATTTCATAAATTTTGGATATTTCCTCATCTATGAACTCAGGACTACAAATTCGTAAAGCTCTTCAGAGTGGTTGTTTTGCATATATATATATATATATATATATATATATATATATATATATATATATATATATATATATATATATATATATATGTATATATATATGTATATATATATATGTATATATATATGTATATATATATATGTATATATATATGTATATATATATGTATATATATGTATATATATATATATATATATATATATATATATATATATATATATATATATATATATATATATATATTTTATATATATATATATATATATATATATATATATATATATATATATATATATATATATATATATATATATACATATATATATATACATATATATACATACATACATACATACATACATACAAACACACACATACTACAGCCTTATTGCAAACACTGCACTACTGCCTTGGCTTTATATTCCTGCAGGAATCCAAAGTCTGGTAACATCTTGCGATATTTAGTTTTTAGATGGCGAGGTTATTTTTTTTTCTCAGAGATTTAAACTTTGCATATTTCTTTAAACTGTATCTGCCTCTTTTCGACGACAACCTTCACGTATCCAAACTATTCTGAAGCTTCCCGGTGTCGTATGAATTTATCTGTCTGCAAATTTGTCAACAAATTTGCTTACATCATTATTTTAATATTATATTCTTAGAGAACAGAGCATGGAGTATAGTAGATAATCAGAATTTAACTGAAGGGGAGGGTGTCTCCTATTCCTTGGATGAAGGGCCTTTTCACTGCACGGTATGTAATAATTTACTCATTCGTCTAGGTCCTAAATGTAGATTACAGACAAGGAGCCTCCAAAAACTGATCCTTATGGAATTCCATTTTTGACCATTTCCAGCTCTGAATTTACACGATTTGTGCAAACGAAAATAACTGAGTATCAATCACTCATATCTCGATCAATGAAAAATTCTTCTTTGATGCCATGTGTTGCAACTTTCATCAACTGTCATATATCTGGAACTCTAACAACAGCCTTAATGAAGTCAGTTAAACAACACCGCCTCCAATACCCGCAAGAAAGTCAGGAAGTTTCTTAAGTAGTAGCTAATATGACCTTTGTTAACGTTAAGGACCTTGCCAGGAAGAAATACAGCCGAAACGTCAAGGAACATTGAACATAATTTGAAAGAGATTATGTATGCATGGATAAACTAAAAATGCTTGCATCATACACCTATGTTCTCATGGACATATCTTGAAGCGGAATGTTGGTCAGTAAGGAGTATGAGTTACAAAACCGATGGTGTATAGAGTCAGCTTTGAGTGCCACGTCAGATATGGTCGTGTGGAACAAAAGTATATTTAGCTTGTTCGTGATTTTGGGTGAATTATTATTAACCCATCAAAACAGGGCGATCAGGTGTTCCTGACATTTCTCTCCAGGCTATGACCATTTACGTGCTCTACACATGAACTTGCCCCGCATGTATATATGCTGTTTTACTCTTTCTCGGTATTGTTAGAGCAACTGTTCAAGAAGAAATTTCTCACCTAGCTGGTAGTAACAAGTTATCACAAGTTATATACACTGATGGATCTAAACAGGAGTCTTCTGGCAGGGCTGCATCTGCTCTTGTTGCCACCTCCCTAGTTAAGAACGATAATAAATTTGTTGAGTTAGGCATAAGAATTAACAACTGGGCGTCTACACTGCAAACTGAATTGTTTGCAATCCTAATGGCGCTAAAGCTAACCTATGACACTGAGCTTGACTCTATCATCATTACTGATTCTATGTCATCATTGAAGGCTCTTGACTCATATAATGACTCCAACAACATGCTCATTGGGAAAGCCAGGTATAGATACTCAAAAATTAGGGACAAAGGAATTAATGTACAATTGCTATGGATCCCATCACACATTGGATTACTCCATGATAAAGTTGATATGTTAGCCAAGAAGAGTATCGAGAAGGAGAATGTAGAATATAACTTTGGTATAACTGTGTCTAGCATTAGGAATAATATTAGGAGAGAAGTAAATAATGAAAATGATTGTTATAGGAATGCAGTTAGAAGCCTGAGTAGATCTATAACCCACTATGATAACATGAACGTAGATAAGTATGTTTATGGAGCAACTTGCAATGTGAACAGACTGACTGATGTTGTAGTGGCCAGGCTTAGGCTTGGTTACAAGTACTTCTGGCAGTTTGGGAGACACACAGATGATGATCAAACTAAATGTAAATTATGTGATCAGGCATATGGTCACTCTCTTGAACACTATGTGCTTAATTGTCCACTTATTGAGGAATACAGAGACAGACAGTATAATAACCTATGTGACATGTCAAGATATCTTATTAATGAAAATAAGATACCAGATATACTAAGCAAATTTCCTAAATTTGCTTGTAACAGATAAGTGAACTATAGATATGTAGATATAAATCCATATGTATTCCTGTTAACCCTTTGGGGCCTAGTTCCTAGGCCTTTTGTGTATCCATATGCTCTCGCGCTACCGTCCACAGGATGGATATGGGGTGCACAATAAACTAGCCACTTCTAATCGGTATTGGATTGACAAAGCTCTCAGGATTTCTACAGATTATTAACCTGTTTTATTGTTAATAATTTGAAAGTTAATAAGCCATCATTACACAAGATACCCAAGTAGTGTACTTATTTCCACTGTGGTACATTTTTGGTTCTTTTCCTTAAGATGCGACCCACATCCATCAATTAACTCCTAGGCATCCATTTACTGCTAGGAAACCTGGGACCGCATTTTTGAGGAAATATACTGATATACACTTCGCTTTGCTTGGGGACTGAGTCTATGTAAGTAAGTTTATTTAGGTACAGGTACACGTCGTTTAACATAGGTGTAAATTGCCTAGGATAACCCAGTAAAGTCAGAGACTTTTTCCTAACGCACTTATCTGTGTTACTTTTTTAGGATTTGTACTATGCCAGTATTCGTTCCTCAGTGGTATAACCTTCGGCTCACAGCCGAAGGACATTAGTTCAATCCTGGGGTGGGTAGAAAATTTATGTATCTTTCCTCCCAGCTGTTGTCTCTACTCATCTAGCTGTAATTAGGAACCTGAATGTTACCTGACTTTTGGAGAAAATAACCAAAGAACCGCAATTAGTTATCCTGGTTTAGTGGCCCTTCGGATTAATAATATGTATTTGATCTTCATTTATTTTTTAATTCAAGCATTCGCATTGCTGACTAGAATGTTTTAGTTTGGCCTTATGAAAGTGTGTTCACAGAGAACAGTGTCAGTAAAGAAAACGTAGAAATAGGATTAAGCAGACAGGGTACCCTGCGTTAAAAGTCAGCAACTGTTGCCGAACAGTAGTTTCAATTCCTGTTCTTTATTTCGGCATGTTTAGGAATCATTTATTTTGGTTGCACAGGCAATGACTGTGGGTGGATAATTATAATCGATGACAAAAGAATGAATAGGCAAACAATAAGTATAATTTACGTGAGACAAAAACTGGAATTTAGCAAAATGGAAATTGTTGAGAAACGTGTACCAGGAAAGTAACCAGAAATTATTTATATTAATTTTAAAGTTCTTGTGTGCATTTGTGTTTAATTTTTTTAATAAAATTTGCGGTAAGTGCAGTAGTATTGTAATGGTGGTATGAAGGGTATACTCGTATTTTTGCAGTGGTAATAAATTTAAGTCTGCCCGAAACGCTGTGTATCCTATGGGCTTTTAATTAGAAAAATTAACTTTTTTGAAATAAGGTATTGTCTATTCTAACCTAGTATAACCCAGCATAGGCCTCTATAACACTGAAAGTGGAAATGCCGTAAGTGCTTGTGGAAAATTAAAAGAAACGTTGCCTTCATAAGCTCAAATCTTCAAGCAGTCTTAGATTAAGTAAGAAACTAAGTTTATATAGGAACATTAGATATATAGTAACATAAGATAACCCACCTCCCCGCTTATTATCAAATATCATAAGTCGGTTACGATCATTCACAATAATAACTTAACGATGAAATATATTACATGAGAATCATTTACATCAGTGTTACAATGGGAAAATTCAGTTGAATATAACAGTTAAAAAATAAAAGATAATTACGATTATTACGAAATCACTGACCTCCCTTTTTGTAGTATCATTAACTTTCTTCCTGAAATGGTTTAGACTAAGACTGGCCTTTATGTGATCAGGCAGCCCATTCCACTTATTTATTGCCTTGTCACTTTCTGTAGGTTCTAGAAAACCGTGTTCACTTACCCTAGTACATGCTGGCTTTGGTACTAACCTTGACAAGATTTGCAACAAGATATTCTATACACTGATTGTTACCAATTTTGTATACATGATTTAACTTCAGCTAGCTAACCCTGTCTGCCACATTAAACATTTCAAGTTGTTGTAATTCATTCTGGCGCACATGTTCTCCTGGATCCTGGTTCAGGATTAGTCTCATATCTTATCTTATTCTGGGTAATTAGGTATCTTTGAAGGGCACCTTTAAGAGGTTGCCGGATTTATTTTCCCTCCTGCAACTTTTCGATTTTACGTTCCTTGTAATTAAAGAACACTTCATCCCATTCGGTAACGAGAACCAATTCTTGGAGCAATTGGAATTTTCACGTGTCTTATAACCAAAGTTGTTGAACCCATTTCCAGCATCCTGGAATGGGTTCAACAGAGGAGAAGCTTCAGACGTTCACTAAAGCTTACAAAAAAAAAAAAAAATACGACGGAAGAGAACGAAATTCATGTGTTGGTGCAAATCTGACGACTGTGTGTGAAAAAAAAGTGTGAAATCTTTATTCACGTTAAATCACGTCAAGTAAATTTCAATTTACCGCTTCTGAACGGCTTCTATATTTAATGGCTGTGCATCCTAGGGCCAGAATAGTACCAATTAATTTTCGCCTCTGTGCTGGCAAATTTGTTATTGTAGTAAAATAGTAAAAAAGATCAATAAAAATCATCGGAATCCGAGCCATAACTGGAGAATGACTCATTTGATCGGCTTCAAATTTCACCACTGGTGTTGCTTCCTGACCACAAGACCCATGCTGCCATTAGGTGGCATGGTTCCCAGTTTGTAAGATTTGTTGAATATATATTAGTGACCATGCATTCTATAATAGGATGATAACCCATAGGGTTTTGTCTGAATAGGAACAAATTGAAAATTTTACTGAAATTGAAAAACTTGGAATCGTTGAAATTGGATCAGTTACTGAAGAATGCCTTTTCTGATCTCCTTCAAACTTTTACGATTGGTAGCTTTCTTAGAACACAACTTGTCATTTACTGTGAGATGTGTAAATTTCAATATTCCAATTTTATTAAGCACATTATTTCCCATGTATTAACTAGTGAATGCCTTTTTTCGATCAGCTTTAAACTATAAATAATTTTTGTATCTTAATAAGAAATATTTCTTGTATTTTGTGCTGTGTGGATGTCAATTTGCCAATTTTGTGGCCAATTTTATGAAATCGGCTTTACAAAAAAAATTATTGTACAAAATTTTAAAATAAGCTGTAAATGAGAAAGTAAATTGAAAAATAATATTCCAGGAATTTATGGTATTTTAAAGTTTAATGCCGTTAATTCCCACTAAGTTTCTCACTGTTAACCTGCAGACAGCTCCACTCCCTTTATATTCACTTTTTATTTTTGCTTCCATTGTACTATCCTCGTTTGCATTTATTTACTTCATATTCACGTCCCTCATATTCCCCTTGTTCATTCTCGCTCGTATCATTTTTAATTTCCTGAACCTTACCTCCCTCATATTCACTTCTAGCAAGCTTGCTTTCATTCATACTTCATTCATACCCACTTCTTACTCACTCATTTCTTTTATACTACTTCATTCGCCTTTCATATCAACTTTCTTCATACTCATTTAATTCTTACTCATTTCTTTTATACTCACATTCTTCACACTCACTTTCTTCATACTTATTTCACTCATAGTTCCTTCATGCTAATTTCCTTCACATCCTCCTCCTCCCTTCACTTTCGTTTCCTTCAAACTCCTTTCGTACTTAAATCCCTCTTACTCTTTTTCTTCATACTGTTTCATCTCATTCTCTTCGTCAATACTTCCTACATCATATTCTTTCTTCATGATCACTTCCTTCATCTATCATATTTCATTCATACATCCTTCATTTGTATTGCCTTCATATTCGCTTCATGCTATCCTCCGATACATTATTGATCTCATCATTACTTATTTCAAGTATGAAATATCCATCAGCTTTTCATCACCTACAGTCAATAGCTGCTCAAAAAGTTCTCACCATCTGTCAAATCTCTACCTGCTTAAATAGGAAATAAACACAACACGATTAAAGTTCCTCTTTGACCTGTACACCAGACATGGCAAACTTTCCAGCTACACCTGCCACAAGTGTTTTTGACATTCAGTTCTGTCAGATAAATAAGGAAGTAAAGTAGCAGTTTGAGGTGATCAGCCCTTCAGCTTTCATTTAATCCAGTAAAGAGTAATGTCACTGGGATGGACTGATAGAGGAACTGGTTGGTGAAACGTCTCCATATTAAAGATACCCAAGTGCTGCACATGTGTCATATTCATATGTTTATCAGTGTCATGGCTGTATAGCCCTTGTGGCTTAGCGCTTCTTTTTGATTATAATAATAATAATAATCAGTGTCATGTGCCATGAGAATGATAATACAGGTTTATTAGTATAATTATTTAATGCAGATTCCCTAAAGAAAGGTGAAAGTGCATTCTGCACTACAAGTGAATGTAATGCACATTACACCTTCACCTTTTATAATGGATATTATGAGGACTTCACAGTTGTTCTCTCGCAAGATTTCACACGTCCTATTAAATTTATTAATACCGTATGTATTTCAGTCGCTGCGTGATCCGAGGAAGGTATCCCAATATTTCCTAACCCCAGTTCTCTGTGCTTCAATGAACGCGACTTGAGTAGTGTTTGTGTATCCTAAAATACACTCAGATGTTGCGCTATCAAGTAATTAACCTGGAAGGGTCGAAGCCTGCCAAGGCGGGCGTAATTATGGGGCGCAGATTTGTGTGTGTGCTTCCCTGTAATTACATCAGCTTGTATATTATGATAAAACACTTCGTTATAATATGCATGAATAGTGGTCACTCTTAAAAACTTCATCGCCTCTTTAAGGAGATGTGTTTGGGTTAACAGCTTTCAAAGTCCCCCCACAAGTGTTGAGTAACATTGCTTTATTTACATATTCATATAACAAGACTGAAGTCAACAATTCATTCGCAAGACATATTTACACTGTGACGTGAAATGCTTATGCTAAAAAATCTGTTCTGATTATTTTTCCTAGCCTTAATTATCTATTATTTTGATTATCGTAGTTGTGACTTCAGTTAAACAAAATGTTTCAAAAGCCATGAAACTGGAGTCTGATCTTAACTGTAGTTTAGAACAAGGTTCTGATTACCCTGAATAAGTTCATTTCGAGCAGCGCACATCTTAAAAGTGTGAGTATGAATCTAGGTATTGTTTTACCCTATGGAAGACTGATCTAACTTCTTCAAGAGTACACAATAACCTAGAAGGGTATGAATAGTTTGACTTATTTAATTCATATTAATGGCTAAACCTATGTAGGGAAAAGAAGCTACCTTAGGTGCAAACCAAGAAGTACCAAGAAGGTTGTTCCCTCACTGTGGTGAGGGAACAACATTAATGTTTACTGTGTTGAGTGAACACCATAAATGCTAATGTTGAGTGAACACCATAAATGTTTATGTTGAGTGAACAACATAAATGTTTGTTGAATGAACACCCTAAATGTTTATGTTGAGTGAACACCATAAATATTTATGTTGAGTGAGCAACAAATGTTTGCTATGTTGAGTGAACAACATAAATGTTTACTATGTTGAGCGAGCAACATTAATGTTTACTCTTGAAAGTGAAGACCGCTAACATTAATGTTCACTTTGGTGAATAAACTCATAATAAC
Source organism: Cherax quadricarinatus (assembly GCF_026875155.1). NCBI lineage: Eukaryota > Metazoa > Arthropoda > Malacostraca > Decapoda > Parastacidae > Cherax > Cherax quadricarinatus. The sequence continues at coordinate 101,873,162 of NC_069402.1, forward strand.
ATTAATGTTTACCATAAAATGAGAACAGAGAAGAACAACATTTATGTGCGCTTTGTACATTGACAACTGGAACAGCTTTTATGGCAAACATGATATGTATGCAAGGGATGGGGTACATCTCTCTGGGGCAGGGGTGGTAGCACTTGCAGACTCGATTGAGAAGGCCATTGGTGAAATGCCTATGATTTTAAACTGATGGAAGATAGAGGTATGGGTGTGTGTGGGAAACAAGCAGGTTGCAACACTAGGGTTGGAAACAGTAAATGTATAAAAGGCATTCAGCATGAAGTTATAAATAAAAACAATAGATTAGGTCAGCAAACAAAGGGGGACAGCAGAGGGCAGCAAGGGACTAGCTCCCTTAAGGTTTACTATACTAATAGCAGGAGTGTAAGAAACAAGCAGGTTGCAACACTAGGGTTGGAAACAGTAAATGTATAAAAGGCATTCAGCATGAAGTTATAAATAAAAACAATAGATCAGGTCAGCAAACAAAGGGGGACAGCAGAGGGCAGCAAGGGACTAGCTCCCTTAAGGTTTACTATACTAATAGCAGGAGTGTAAGAAATAAGATAGATGAGCTAAGATTAATTGCAAGTGCAGAAAACATAGATATTATTGCTATAACAGAGACCTGGCTCAATCTGAAAGATAGAGAGATGCCCTCTGAATGTTACATACAAGGCTATAAATTATTCCACACTGACAGGGTCAACAGGAAAGGTGGTGGAGTAGCGATGTATGTCAGAGACAATTTAAATTGTTGTGTTAGACAAGATATTAAATTAGAAGCGTCAGCCACTGAATCTGTTTGGTTACAGCTTCTCGAGGGCCGAGAAAAACTAATTTTGGGCGTGATTTACAGGGCCCCAAATCTTGATAGGGAGTGCAGTAAACTTCTATGGGATGAAATTCGTAAGGCATCTACATACGAAAATGTTGTGCTAATGGGAGATTTCAACTATAGACAGATTGACTGGAGCAATTTGACAGGAAATTTAGAGTCAGGTGACTTTCTTGATACGATCCAGGATTGTTTTTTTAAAACAGTTTGTGACAGAGCCAACTAGGGGAAATAACCTCCTTGACTTGGTTCTTGCCAGTAGGGAAACACTAATTAATAATCTTGAGGTTAATGATGAGCTTGGGGAAAGTGATCACAAATCACTCAGTTTTAATATATCATGGAATTCCCCTAATAATGGCAATCAAGTCTCTGTCCCTGACTTCCGCTTGGCTGATTTCATAGGACTGAAAAATTACTTAGGTGGGCTGAACTGGAATGACCTGACTAAGGGTCAGGTAGGTGGTGATGGTTGCCGATATGACGCTTTCCAGGGCATAGTTCTAGCTGCTCAGTCAAATTATGTTCCAAATAGGGAAATCAGATCAAACAAAAATGATCCTAAATGGATGAACAATAGATTAAAATATCTAATTGGTCAAAAGAGAGGCATATATAGGCAAATCAAAAGAGGGGAGGGGCAATTAAGAAATCGATATATTCAGTTAAAGAGAGAAATAAAAAAAAGAATTAGAAAAGCAAAAAGAGATTATGAGGTTAAAGTTGCAAGAGATTCGAAGACTAACCCAAAAGGATTCTTTCAGGTATACAGAAGTAAGATCAGGGACAAGATAGGTCCACTCAAAAGTTCCTCGGGTCAGCTCACTGACAGTGATAAGGAAATGTGTAGAAGTTTTAACACATACTTCCTCTCAGTTTTTACACAGGAGGATACGAGCGATATTCCAGAAATGATAAATTATGTGGAACAGGACGATATAAAACTGTGCACGATTAGGGTCACAAGTGACATGGTCCTTAGGCAAATAGATAAATTAAAACCTAACAAATCCCCAGGCCCTGATGAACTGTATGCAAGGGTTCTAAAGGAATGTAAAGAGGAGCTTAGCAAACCTTTGGCTAATCTTTTCAACATATCACTACAAACTGGCATGGTGCCAGATAAGTGGAAAATGGCAAATGTGATACCTATTTTCAAAGCAGGTGACAGGTCCTTAGCTTCGAACTATAGACCAATAAGCCTAACCTCCATAGTGGGAAAATTTATGGAATCAATAATTGCCGAGGCAGTTCGTAGCCACCTTGAAAAGTATAAATTAATCAACGAATCTCAGCATGGTTTTACAAAGGGGCTTTCCTGCCTTACGAATTTATTAACTTTTTTCACTAAGGTATTTGAGGAGGTAGATCATGGTAATGAATATGATATTGTGTATATGGACTTCAGTAAGGCTTTTGACAGGGTCCCACATCAGAGACTATTGAGGAAAATTAAGGCACATGGAATAGGAGGAGAATTTTTTTCCTGGATAGAGGCATGGTTGACAAATAGGCAGCAGAGAGTTTGCATAAATGGGGAGAAATCAGAGTGGGGAAGCGTCACGAGCGGTGTTCCACAAGGGTCAGTGTTGGGCCCCCTGCTGTTCACAATATACATAAACGACATAGATGAGGGCATAAAGAGCGACATCAGCAAGTTTGCCGATGACACCAAAATAGGCCGTCGAATTCATTCTGACGAGGACATTCGAGCACTCCAGGAAGATTTGAATAGACTGATGCAGTTGTCGAAGAGGTGGCAGATGTAGTTTAATATAGATAAATGCAAAGTTCTAAATGTTGGACAGGACAATAACAGTGCCAAATATAAACTAAATAATGTAGATCTTAATATTACGGATTGCGAAAAAGATTTAGGAGTTCTTGTTAGCAGTAATCTGAAACCAAGACAACAGTGCATAAGTGTTCGCAATAAACCTAATAGAATCCTTGGCTTCATATCAAGAAGCATAAATAATAGGAGTCCTCAGGTTGTTCTTCAATTCTATACATCCTTGGTTAGGCCTCATTTAGATTATGCTGCACAGTTTTGGTCACCGTATTACAGAATGGATATAAATGCTCTGGAAAATGTACAAAGGAGGATGACAAAGTTGATCCCATGTATCAGAAACCTTCCCTATGAGGATAGACTAAGGGCCCTGAATCTGCACTCTCTAGAAAGACGTAGAATTAGGGGGGATATGATTGAGGTGTATAAATGGAAGACAGGAATAAATAAAGGGGATGTAAATAGTGTGCTGAAAATATCTAGCCTAGACAGGACTCGCAGCAATGGTTTTAAGTTAGAAAAATTCAGATTCAGGAAGGATATAGGAAAGTACTGGTTTGGTAATAGAGTTGTGGATGAGTGGAACAAACTCCCAAGTACAGTCCTAGAGGCCAGAACGTTGTGTAGCTTTAAAAATAGGTTGGATAAATACATGAGTGGGTGTGGGTGGGTGTGAGTTGGACCTGATTAGCTTGTGCTACCAGGACGGTTGCCGTGTTCCTCCCTTAAGTCAAGGTGACCTGACCTGACTAGGTTGGGTGCATTGGCTTAATTAAGCCGGTAGGAGACTTGGACCTGCCTCGCATGGGCCAGTAGGCCTGCTGCAGTGTTCCTTCGTTCTTATGTTCTTATTATTATTCAGTAATACGAGTGAACGGTGACATGGACAACACTGGTGTTCCTGATTATGTTAATGTTTTAACGCTTAAGTTGCCACCATCACACATGAAACTTGAACTACACGGGACCTGTGCGTGTGTGTTTGTCATACAAATCATTTTTACATATATGCATACACATGCACATTGCACACATACACGTGTAGATATATGAAAGTACACCTAAATACAAAAATTCATAATCGCAGACATGGCCACCCTCCACTTACCGTTTTTCATGCATGGGGGTAGAAGATGCGGTGACCGAATTACATCTAGTTTGTAGTCTGTTTTTCAGTATTTTGTTAGAACGGAGTTTCAGTGTGAGCAAGAATAATCTACATAACAATTTGTAAGAGATAAACATAGAATTCCGCGAGCCTGAGTAGGTAGGGACTGCTCCTGTTTATAGAAGACCTTTAACGTAGGATTTGTTTTTTTATTACATTGTTCACTATCAGTTCACCTGACATGCATGGATCACAGATGCAGACGGATCATGGGTACATGTATTTAACTAAAGGTATAATATTGTTGAGATGAGCTTCATGTTACATAGTACATTAAGGTTCTACTCTTTTCGTCGATAGTTTGTAACCTATGAACCACTTTCTGCTAAATTGCAGTTCGAATTATAGTACGATTAATTTAATTATTAATTAAGATTATTGAAGATTAGACATTGTGTTGAACCACTGGTTGTCTGGGTGGGTGGAGAGGTGGGCGGACAGTGTTAGTTAGTTTAATATGTTTATTATGCACCCCATACCCATCCTGTGGGCGGTAGTCAAAAGATTACAGAGGTACATAATTGGTCCAGGGACTGGACTCCAAAGTTTTGATAGCTGAGCAAGTTACATAGGTAATGAACTCACAATTTACAAAGGTAATGAACTCACAATTTACAAAGGTAATGAACTCACAATTTACAAAGGTAATGAATTCCAGGTAGGTCTGGTCACAATCATGACAAGTTACAAAGGTATTTACAGATTACAGAGGTACGTAATGGGTCCAGGGACTGGGCCCCCAAAGTTTTGATAGTGGCCATTATAATTTCAAATAACGTGGGGTTGGAGGCTAACTCTCAGATTTTAACATGTGTGTCAAAGCTTGGAGATCCTCCCCAAAATACTGAACGCCTGAAAAACTAGAGAAGCAGAGGTAACTAGGGAAACTTCACATTCAACTTACCCATTTGTAAGAGAATATTGGTTACTGACTTTATCTTGGCGCCTCCGATTTGTAAGAGAACATCGTTACTGATTTTATTAGCATGGATGATCATACCAAGATTAGTTGGTCCTTCACCTGGCTTGCAATCACTTCGTTTACCCCAAATATGTAGGATGCCAATATAGTTCTTAATACCTTAGTGTTCATAATGATTGTTGCTTGAGGTAAACTTGGAATAAAATTATTAACTTTGCCCTCAGAACAAAATTAATAATTGTAAATATTTTGTGCTTCGGAGAGAAAAAACAGTATTTCACTTAATGATTTTTTTGGGTGCTGAAAATGGCTCCCGGACAGATGGCTGACAGACATTTCGCCGACGGACATTTCACCGAACGGACGAAATGGCATTCATAACCTAACCTAATCTAATTTTCCGTTCGGTCTGTTGTCCGTTAGGCCAAAGGCTGTCGGCGCATTGTCCCTTCGGCCAATTGTCCTTCGGTCAAATGCCTGTCGGCTAAGTGTCCGTCGGTCATCTGTCAGGCTACGGCTGAAAATGAATATGACCATTAAAACAGTCGATTTGCTGGAGAAAATTGTATATTTTTTAAGCAATTACACATTGTGGCTATAGGAAACTACATATGGTATAAACAAAGATAACAGGTCAAACATAACAGCAACTGGCCTGTGTCCATATCTTTATTAATAGAGCCAGTTTGCAATTTTAATCATTCCATATTCAGTGACGTGAAAATAGTAACGAACGGCTAGTATAATTTCCGAAGTATATTTGCTGTAGACTAATGTACAGGTAACCAGCACAAGACTTTTCTCTCAGAACACAGCCTTAAGGCCAAGCGTGCTAAAGGGTAGTCATCTCATGTTCCTGTAGGTTTGCCAGAACGAGTCCTGGCCCGGGTCTTTTCCATGTGGTGACCCGGCAGTGGCTCCCGAAGGAGTGTCGGAGTTTGTACAAGTGAGGTACCGTTTACGGACCTAGGCAGGGGCACGGTGAGCATTCGTGTCTAAGTGGAGTACCGTTTACAGCCATATGGCGGGGGCAGCCCTATGCCAAGGGCGCGTTAGTCATCTGAGAACCCATTAGCTAGGGACAATGCACGAGTGATGTTAGTCCTCTTGGTCCTTCGCCCATTTTTCATCGACAAAAAGAAGTACAGAATATTTTGCCAGGATAAAATTATCAACCCAATAAATCTGCGAAGGCAGTAACCGGCTTTTAACAAAGAAACCCTTCCAAGTGTTTACAGTTATCATGGGCCAGCCTGATGGTGCTATAATAGAGAAATTTGTTAGAATTGTTAACTGGGATTTCACCTTGCGAACTGAACTGTTTGGCATACTCATTGTTCTCAAACCTGTTGAACCTACGACTACAGACTTGAATTAAATTTTAAGGTTTATTTTTTTATACTGTACATGGAAGTAACAATGGCATTCCACTTCGTTATAGTTATGTAGAAGAATTGCCAGGCTGTGCAAAATAGGACTATACAGTTATAATAATTTCTCATAATACATTACTTGTTTTTGCTCTTCACCTTGCCTTGACGTAAAAATTTATCTGATTTGTTGACATGGGTCAGGTTACTCTCACTAGTCTGTATCATTTATTATTTTGTGTATAATTCATCCTGGTGTATATGTTCCCTTGCACCCACGTCCTGGATAAGCCAAACTATCTTATTTCGAATAACTTGCAGTTTGTATCTCAGATTTCTTGTTAGTGCAGAGCACCATGACGAGGAGGTAGATGAACATGGTAGAGCTGGAATAGTCATTTGCATATCTGCATATATCACGAAAGTCCAATTACGTGTGCACGATTGGACGTCTACTCCACACACTGAAAGTATTGATGTCACCAGCATTGACAAAAATAGTAATAAATTATTACCGATAATGTAATAGGGATATAATTTACGTGCAACTTTTTTGTTACATTCTTTGGGTGTAATTCTACAACGATGTGATTTATGACAGTATCGCTGAGCGTGTTTGAAATCAAGGGGAGGGGTGCATTGATGTAAAGGGCTTTAATCTAAGGAATTTGAGCTGCTCTCACCTATGGATCAAATATGATTAACTCCCAATCCCTAGTGCAGTGTTATGCATGCGGGTTTAGTGCTTCCTGGCCGATACCGTGAGAGCGAACTCATGGTATAATTTTTAGCTAAGTGCCAAAATTTCTGGTTAATTTTGTTCGTATTTATGTGACAGCATCAGATCAATGGATAGAAAAGAAAACTTCGATGACATCACCTTTTGTGCACCACCGTGTATAGTCATGTGTACAGACATGAAGAGTTCACGTGAATCCTGTTCAAGTTCATCGTAGACTGGCGACAGCTTCTCGATCCAGCCATGAGAAGGATTTCTATACGTTATTTTTATTATTAAAGATTCGCCGGTATTCTCCCGGCCCTGGCCTTTTCCAAGTGGTGGCCCGACCTTGACTCCCTGTCTAGGGAGTGTCTGAGACCTAAGTCTCCCATGGGAGGAGGCACA
>NC_069402.1:101885383-101912883 GCF_026875155.1 Cherax quadricarinatus
CTCCTCCTGCCTTATTGTCACCACTGACAGTTTTGACACAGTTCTTGCAGCTAGCCAAGGAGGGTCCCTTGCTGGGTCAAGAACTTGCATTTTGGTAGCAAAGTGTTCAGCAAAGAGGTCCGCCTTCTCTTGACTACTAGTAGAGGTGGTCCCATCCTGTCGATTTAGAGGTGGAATGAGTTTATCAGGCAGATAACCTTGTCTGTCCTTGACCAGAAACCAGCAGGTTTTGGAGCCTACCCTACGTGATGCTAGCTTTCTTTTAGTGTCCACCTCCCATTTAGCAATGGCCCACTTTTGAACGTCACCCATATGTCTACAGGCTTGCCAGTGCAAGTTCCTGTTATAGGTGGTAGGATGTCTCTTATACATTCGCCATGCTTTGTACTTAGCAGTAGCAGCCTCTCTACAACGAAAGCCAAACCAAGGCTGATCCGTAGGCTTCGTCACATATTGCCGGTGAGGAATGTGTTTTTGTTGTAGATTAAGGATGTGTCCAGTGAAGGCTTTCACTTGGTTGTCAGCATCCCCTTGGAGAAGAGCATTCCAATCGGTGGTGGCGAGCTCAGAGCGAAGGGCTGGCCAATTACCTCTTTCCCATAGCCAGGTTGTGCGTGTGGACTCCTCACCTCGTTCTGTTGGGATCTTAAGTGGCTCTCTCTCTCTCTTTCTCTCTCTCTCTCTCTCTCTCTCTCTCTCTCTCTCTCTCTCTCTCTCTCTCTCTCTTCTCTCTCTCTCTCTCTCTCTCTCTCTCTCTCTCTCTCACTAAAAAAAAAAAAAAAATGGTTGGGACTCGTAGGAATCAGGGATCAGATGACAATGGTACTGGTAGGGAGGAATAGATGGAGGAGCAGTGGAAAAGGATGGAGCAAGAATGGGAGAGAAAATTAGGAGAGCTTTCTGAAAAAATGGAGAAAGAGCTGTCTGCAAAATGGGAAAAGAAGTTGGAGAAGGAGATGAAGAAATGGGAGGCACAAGTCGAAACTGCAGTAGACAGGGTAAGGGTCCTAGAATTTGAGGCAAACAGGCTGAAGCAAGTCTCAGGGGCAGTGAGCAGAGAAGACACAGCATATGAAGCTGAGAGGATGAACAGGAAGGAAGGAGATATGAATTATGCTAAGGTCATATCAGCCTGCAAAGAAGGGTCAGGGAGTAAAAGGGAAGAGCAGCTGGGTGCAGATAGAGAGGGAGATAAGTCGAATGCTGAGGCACAACCATGCTACCAAGAGCCACTGGAAAAATCAAGGGAGAAAATGACCATATACAGACACGAATCAGAGTCACAGAGGGAGAGGCAATGGGAGGAGGAAAGGGCAAAATCAGTGTTTATCCATGGGCTTCGGGAGAGAGAGGAAAGGACACACACTGAAAGGCGGCAGGAAGAAAGAAAGGAGATTGGGAAAATCATCACGGAAATAGGGGGAGAAGACATGGATAAGATGTAAATTTTCAGAGAATATGGGGGTACTTGAAGGGAAGAAACCAACCAATCAAGCTGATTCTCAGGACAGAAACAGCGAGGAACAGGATCCTCCAAGAGAAACCAAGGTTGAAAAACTTGGAAGAGTACAAGGTGTTCCTAGACAGAGACAGAACGCAAACAGAGAGACAGCAGCTGAGGGAGAGGACAAAAAAGCGAAAGGAGCTAGGAAAGGAAACAAGGATGGAACCAGCAGAGGTCAGTCAGAGCAGAGCAGAGAAGCAAGGGCAAGCACACTCACAACTATCCTCAGAACCCCACAACCTATCACACCATCCCAACACACTACAATCCATACCCATAGCTTCCACCCAACCCCCAACCATAGAATCCCACAGTATGCTACCAGGTCTCCCACCCCCACAGGCCCCCCCAAACTACAGTATTGGAAAGGAAACTGAAGGTATAGTACACAAACGCTGATGGAATAACAAACAAGTGGGAGGAGTGGCACGAAAGAGTCAAAGAGACATCACCGGACATCATAGCGCTCACAGAAACCAAGCTTACAGGTATGATAACAGATGCCATCTTTCCAATGGGATACCAGATCCTGAGGAAAGACAGAAGGAACAGGGGGAGTGGAGGAGTGGCACTGCTGATCAAACACCAATGGAATTTTGATGAGCTGGAGAGAGGAGACAGTGGAGAAGAAAGTGATTACGTAGCGGGAACGCTTCACTCTGGAGGTCCCAAGGTGGTAATTGCAGTGATGTATAACCCACCAAAGAACAGCAGGAGGCCAGGGCATGAGTATGACGAGAGCAATAGAGCGATGGTTGACACACTGGCTGCAGTGGCCAGAAGAGCTCATGCATGCAGGGCAAAGCTCCTGATCATGGGCGACTTTAACCACAAGGAGATCGACTGGGAGAACTTGGAGCCATATGGGGGCCAAGATACATGGAGGGCTAAGATGATGGATGTGGTACTGGAAAACTTCATGCACCAACACGTAAGGGACACTACAAGAGAGAGAGGAGAGGATGAACCAGCAAGACTGGACTTAGTATTCACCTTGAGCAGTGCAGATATTGAGGACATCACATATGAAAGACCCCTTGGGGCCAGCGATCATATGGTTTTGAGCTTCGAATACACAGTAGAGCTACAAGTGGAGGGAAAGCAGGAAGGCCAGGACAAATGAAACCAAACTACAGGAAAAGGGACTACACAGGAATGAGGAACTTCCTGAATGAGGTCCAGTGGGACAGAGAACTGGCAGGGAAGCCAGTTAATGAGATGATGGAATATGTAGCAACAATGTGCAAGGAGGCTGAGAAGAAGTTTGTACCCAAGGGAAACAGGAATAGCGAAAAAGCCTGGATGAGCCCATGGTTCACCCAAAGGTGCAAGGAGGCAAAAACCAAGTGTGCTAGGGAATGGAAGAAATATAGAAGGCAAAGGACCCAGGAGAATAAGGAGAGCAGTCGTAGAGCCAGAAACGAATATGCACAGATAAGAAGGGAGGCCCAATGACAATATGAAAACGACATAGCAGCAAAAGCCAAATCTGACCCGAAGCTGTTATACAGCAACATCAGGAGGAAATCAACAGTCAAGGACCAGGTAATCAGGCTAAGGAAGGAAGGAGGAGAGACAACAAGAAATGACCGTGAAGTATGTGAGGAACTCAACAAGAGATTCAAAGAAGTGTTCACAGAGGAGGCAGAAGGGGCTCCAGAGGGACGGAGAGGTGTGGCACATCACCAGGTGCTGGACACAGTACACACAACCGGGGAAGAAGTGAAGAGGCTTTCTGAGTGAGCTAGATACCTCAAAGGCAATGGGGCCAGATAACATCTCTCCATGGGTCCTGAGAGAGGGAGCAGAGGCACTAGGTTTTACCCCTAACAACAATATTCAATACATCTATCGAAACAGGGAGAGTGCCTGAGGCATGAAAGACAGAAAAATGTAGTCCCAATCTTTAAAAAAGGAGACAGACATGAAGCACAAAAACTACAGACCTGTGTCACTGACATGTATAGTATGCAAAGCCCAGGAGAAGATTGTCAGGAGAAGAGTGGTGGAACACCTAGAAAGGAATGATCTCATAAAACAACAGCCAAACATGGTTTCGGGGACGGGAAACCCTGTGTCAAAAACCTACGGAGTTCTATGACAAGGTGACAGCAGTAAGACAAAGAGAGAGTGGGGTGGGTTGGATTGCTTTTTTCTTGAACGCAAGAAGGTGTTTGACACAGTACCACACAAGAGATTAGTGCAAAAACTGGGACCAAGCAGGGATGACAAGGAAGGCACTACAATGGATCAGGGAATATTTGTCAGGAAGACAGCAGCGAGTAATGGAAACGTGGCGAGGTGTCAGAGTGGGCACCTGTGACCACGGGGTCCCACAGGGGTCAGTCCTAGGACCATGCTGTTTTTTGGTATTTGTGAACGACATGACAGAAGGAAAAAACTCTGAGGTGCCCCCTGTTTTGCAGATGACGTGAATTTTGATGAGAAAATTCATTCGATCGAAGACCAGCAGAACTGGATCGGGAAACAGGCTGCAGCCCTGGTCCAGCAATTGGCTCCTGGAGTTCAATCCCACCAAGTGCAAAGTCCCTAAGATTGGGGGAAAGGGGAAAGAAGACCGCAGACGGAGTACAGTCTAGGGGCCAGAGACTACAAACCTCACTCAAGGAAAAGATCGGGGTGAGTAAAAACACCAGGCACATCTCCTGAAGTGCACATCAACCCAAATAACTGCTGCAGCATATGGGCGCCTGGCAAACCTCAGAACACATTCCGACATCTTAATAAGGAGTCGTTCAGGACCCTGTACACCGTGTACGTTAGGCCCATATTGGAGTATGCGGCACCAGTTTGGGAAACCCACACCTAGCCAAGCATATAAAGAAACTAGAGAAAGTGCAAAGGTTTTTCCCCAAACTAGTCCCAGTGCTAAGAGGTATGTCCTACGAGGAGAGGTTAAGGGAAATCAACCTGACGACACTGAGGACAGGGGAGATAAAGGGGGGGCATGATAAGAACTTACAAAATACTGAGAGGAATTGACAAGGTGGACAAAGACAGGATGTTCCAGAGACTGGACACAGCAACAAGGGGACACAGTTGGAAGCTGAAGACACAGATGAATCATAGGGATGTTAGGAAGTATTTCTTCAGCCACAGAGTAGTCAGGAAGTGGAATAGTTTGGGAAGAGATGTAGTGGAGGCAGGATCCATACATAGCTTTAAGCAGAGGTACGATAAAGCTCATGGTTCAGGGAGAGTGACCTAGTGGCGACCAGTGAAGAGGCGGGGCCAGGAGCTTGGACTCGACCCCTGCAACCACAACTAGGTGAGTACACGATGACGGAGACGCTCGAGAGTGCGTCGTCAGCAGTTATACAATGTTGCAAGACAGCATCAGATAGGAGGCGAAATTCTATACTTCTTTTGGAGGCTTGTACACCAAACAGGGAGTAGAATGAAATTAGCTTTGAGGCACCTACACCATCGTATGTCCTCGGATTACGGTACAACACCTAGCTCTGCTGGGTGCTTGATTCTTGTAAAATTTGGTGGTCCTGTGGGTGGTTTTTGCTCACCATGAGGCAGGCCAAAACAACATGGGTTCGATTCCTTGGCTAGTCGCAGTGTTGTTATTGATTAAATACCACTTGTTAGTGGTGACAATAATATATATATATATATATATATATATAAAATATATATATATATATATAATATATATATATATATATATAATGTTTTAAAGATATATAAAGCCCACCACATCCATCGGATGTGCGCATCGCCTTTGACCCCAACATCAGTCTATGCAACCACTGGTCCTAGCTGCCCCATCTCCCTTTAGTTGTTACCTTTGGTTAACCATTAAAGTGGCCAGTGTGTCCCAGCAGAGTGGGGTGTCTACCTGGTAGACCTGGTGAAGACCCAGGTTGTGGGGAGGGAGCAGAATGCTCTTTTCCTGGGACAACAACCTCTAACCTCTGTGAAGTGATCTTTGTTTCCAACGCCTTCTTAGGTTGCCAGGAAAGTTGGCACAAAACACCTCTTAATAATTTTCAAATCTGTAGTGAGTAGAGCATCCCTTCCATACTCTCTTGGGTAATCAAATCTCCCTGTCTCAGTGAAATGAAATATTTCTTAATGCCCCTTCCATGGGGTGACCCTCTGGTTCTCTTAGGCAACATACTTCTGGGTTCTTTGCCTATCCCAAGATGGATCATTATTAGGATCATAAGTTTGATATCCTTTTTCTTGTAGCAGCAAGAAATCTTCCAGAGAATTTCTCACCATAGTCAGACTCTCACTCCGGAGGAAAGTTATATAACTGTTCTAAGGGGTTCAGCAGTATATTCTTCGGCAAGTGCTAATCAAGTAGGGATTATTCAGTGCCTATGGAAGGGGCTCAGTTTTCTTACCTCATAAAGATCCCTCCTCCCAAAAGATTCGGTGTCACTCCTAAGAAGTTCTAAACATTGGGGCACTGGGTGAGGACTCTTGGGAGGGAGATGAAAGGGAAACCCCCATGAATCAGTTACACAGTGCAAGTCAGCGAAGCTAAAGCAGATGAAGTGCCTCCTCAAGGGACGTGACCATGGAGGAGGGCGCCTAGAATTTCCATTTGCTCAAAGGTTTATCTGTAATAAAATTATCCTGGAATTTGGCCTTACATTGCCTTACATAGAAGACATATGCATCCTTATTCGGAATGTGGCCCATCGTTGGTTTGTTTACAGGATGCTAGTCTCTGGGCAAGAGTGCTTGTCCCTTTGTTACATGGATGGATTTTTACTCCTCTCCAACCTCTCCATCCTGGCTTGGTTAATAATGAAAAGGGTCATATCTTGATCCAATCCACTTTCCTTCTCAGCCAGGTGATTTGGAACTTGATATCTGCTCAGATATAATCATCTTTCTGAGTGACGTAAATGCACATCATTGTATAAGGTACTCGAATTAGTCTGTGCCAGAAAGGTGTAGGGTGTTCTTTGTGAGACCTTCTTAATATTGCAGGGATGTCTAAGTAACTTTAACTTACATGTGCTTTTATTTAAGCATAAATTTCTCTCTTCAAGCGCTATATTCCCCGAATTTGAGATTGTGAATCCTTACCAATATACCAATAATAATTTTCCTAGAATGCTTGACGCCATGGGATTCTCCTTTTTTCTTCCCAGCCTGTCTTCCAGGAAGGAAACAAGGCTGTCTCACTGGCGTCTCATCACGGATCCAGCTCAGGTGACAGACACTATTAGAGATTTCCCAGATGTGTAGAAGGCTCATGACCACTTCTTAGAAGTCATCCTGAAGGCTGCGAAGGAGGGTGGCATTCCCTGTCGTGTGACTTGCCCTCCTGACCACGACACTGCACCCACTAACCCACCACTCGTTACCCACCCACTACCTGCTACCCAACCAATTCCTACTGCACACTACCTGCTGTAAGTCCATCATTAATAACCCACCCACCATGACTTCCCACCTCTGTCTACACTCTTTCTCTCTCTCTCTCTCTCTTTCTCGCTCTCTCTCTTCTCTCTCTCTCTCTTCTCTCTCTCTCTCTCTTCTCTCTCTCTCTCTCTCTCTCTCCTTCCTCTCTCTCTCTTCTCTCTCTCTCTCTCTCTCTCTCTCTCTTCCTCCTACCTACCTACTTCACAACCCAGACCCATCCCTACCGTCCCACCCATCCCCTACCGTCCCACCCATCCCTCATAGCCTATTCAAGGCTCACCATCCACCCACCTACTCATTCCTCAAAATCCACCTATTATGTCAATACTCTACCCAGCTCTTCACTACCCACCTATCACCATACCCACCATATTACAACCAACCCATACACTACCACCCATCCCCAACCCACCTATCACACCCACAACTAGCCCAACCACTTACAATTCAACACCTCCACTCACAACCTGCTCATCACTCGCTACCAACTCATCAGTCATTCAGTACGAGGCAACGACACACCACCCACTTTCTGCCACTATCTACTTTTCACCCATCCACGTTCACCTATCTCGCTTTCCACCTACCCACAACTCAATTTCACCCACCCGCCATCCACTTTCCACCCAACCACCACTCCCTCCCGACCACCGCCCACTTTCCACCCACCCACCCACCAGCTTGGCTTTCACCGGGAAAAGCTGAGTTGCTGAAAAGTTACTTCTGTTTGAATGGACAGGAGCGACTGGCTTCAGTCGTGGAAATTCTTGTGGCAATTGTTCCCAGCTCGCCTCCCTCCCAGGAAGAGGGGAAAGAAAGGGTGAGAGAGAGGGAGAATGTGTGGGAAGAAAGAAGGCTAGAGTGTGGGGATAAAGATGGATGGAAGAGAGTAGGCAGAAAGAGGATGAATGAGAGAAGGGTGTGAAAGGAAGATTTAAGAGTGATTAGGGAGGTGGACTAGTAATTAGTGAAAGGAGTAGGAAAAGATAAGGTAATGAGAGAGTGAAATGGAGGATGAGAATGGAGAATAAAGAGGAAGGAATGAGAGGATGTTCAAATTTACTCCCCGGATAAGTTTGGACGACTTGTGCCCAGTAATGCGTTTCGTAACACCTGCCTTCTTGAGAACCCGAGTTGCTATTCTATTGTACTGAACACAATTCAACACGGCCCAAGTCGAGAAATACAAGACTTGCTGCTTTCAATTCTCTGTAGACATGTACCATGTATTGTATATAAATTCATATAGAAAGTATGACAATATTGTCACTTGTCCCCGTCATTGACGATTTATTGTTCTTTTTTTTTCATTTAGACTGTATCTTTAATTTTTAACTTTTAGAATGCGTTTTGTTTAATGTAAATCTTCAGGACTATAAAATGTTTTTGGTTTACTTTTAATTACTTAATAAATTTTAGTTTCCAAGTGTCGAGTTAGCAAGTTAGGTGGAGTATATGCTGAAAATAATCAGTCATCTCCGAGAGTTAAATATTACAATAGTCATTTACTACGAGGAGCTAAACTTTACAAGTAAAGATGAAAGGTTTTTGTTAGACCAAGGGGAAAATAAATAAATAAATAAATATATCTCGTGTCATACATCAGAAGGAAAGTACGCTAGACATGAGGTCAACATCATAAAGAGAAGTCTAGCCACAACCCGTTGTGTAGCTGAACAGGAATCCCAAGTACAGAGTTCTGACGGAAGTCAAAAGCGTCCTGATGGAATCACTGTGCTTCCTTGGAAGGATGGCTTGTTTATTATTAAATTATCGTAAACTTAGCTAAAATATATTTAGTTGGATTAGGCTACATTAAATTGCGCTTCTTATAATAAGATTAGGTAAGTTTTCTAGGATTCTTTTGGTACGAAATTATTGTTTACAGTAACATAATTGAAAAAATATATCTTTAAACGTACAATAGAAAATTTTAGAAAGGACTTAATTTTAAATAAGTTCTTCCTAATTGACCAGTTTTACCTATTCGGCATGACATATATAATGTGCCGAATAGGTATAATTGGTTAATTATCAAGAACTTACTTAAAATTAAGTCCTTTCTAAAATTTTCTCTTATACGTTTAAAGATATATTTTTTCATTTATATGAATGTAAAAATAAATAATTTTGTACCAAAAGAACGTTAGAAAACTTACCTAACCTATTATAACAAGCACAATTTAATGTAGCCTAATCCAACTAAATATATTTTAGATAAGTTATGATATTTTAATAATAAACAAACACACTGAAGTATATTTTTTTCGTTAGGTTCAGAATGCCCAGCAGTAAGGGAGCCACCCCAACTATGCAGATCTGATGGCAGCCAGAAGCGTCCAGATGGTATCACCCTTCAAGCCTGGACAGATGGGAAGCAGGTGGTGTGGGACTATACATGTGCATCTACCTTGGCTGATACCTATCTCCAATACACCAGGGAGGAAGGAGGGGCAGCTGCCAGCTTCAGGGAGTCCCAAAAGTCTAGAAAATATGGAGAACTTGCCCATCATTATATGTTTGTTCCCATAGGCTCAGAGACCCTTGGCTCATGGGGAAAGAGTGCATCTAAATTCCTTAAGGAGCTGGGAAAAAGACTCATCAGGGTAACTAGGGATCCCAGGGCAGCTAGTTTTCTGTTCCAGCGGCTCAGTGCGGCTGTTCAAAGGGGTAATGCCTGCTGTATTTTGGGCACACGCCCCAGCTCTGAGGAGCTGGATGAGATTTTCGCCTTATAATCGGTGATACACACGTAACAACATGTACCGTATATGCCACCTTTATATCAATAATGTATCTCTTAAATCTTCTGTACCATATTATGTAATAAAATATTTCTATTAGTAAAAAAAATAATAAATATGAAAAGATGGGGTGGTAGAGGAAGTGGAATATTCAAACGGCTTCAGGAAGAAATCCAAATATTTCTCCTTGAAGCCTTTTTATCCACTTCTCCGAGGCTATGGGTCCCACAATTTACACAGAGGTGGACCCCATCCTATATATATATATATATATATAATATATATATATATATATATATTATATATGTGTTTGTGTGTTTGTGTGTTGTGTGTGTGTGTGTTGTGTGTGTGTGTGTGTCGTGCTAATAGTAAAACTGGCCATTTAGCAAGAACTCATTTTTTAAAATTAAGTCCTTTCTAAAATTTTCTCTTATACGTTTAAAGATACATATTTATCATTAATTTTGATGTAAAAATTTGTAATTTTGCACCAAAAGGAACTTAGAAAACTTACCTAACCTATTATAACAAGCGCAATTTATTTTAGCCTAACCCAACTAAATATATTTTAGACTTGTTTACAATAATTTAATACTAAACAAACACAGTGAAATATACTTTTTTCGTTTGGTTCAGAATGATTTTGGCGAAATTATTGCATACACAAATTTTCACTTGTCCTATATGGCAAGATGAGCGTTGCTATTTAAGCCAATGATCGCAAGTTCTGCTATTCGGCACGACATATAATATAAAATATATATATATATATATATATATATATATATATATATATTTTATATATATATATATATATATATATATATATGTGTGTGTGTGTGTATGTGTATATATATATATATATATATATATATGTGTGTGTGTGTGTGTGTGTGTGTGTGTGTGTGTGTGTGTGTGTGTGTGTGTATAATATATGGGAAGTACCACCTCTATAGCTGGATTGGGGACCTCATCCTCAGAGAAGACAATAAACGTACCTCAGGGAAAACTCGAGATTCTCCCTGGAGCTGTTTGAATATTTTCTTCTACCACCCCTATATTTTATATTCTATGTGAACACTTATTAATAAACAGAATACATTTACAGAAAACACAAACATGAATACAGTGGTACAATGTGTTAAAGATCATGAATTTCCTCCAGCTCCTCTGAAGCCGGACGCGAGACAATTATGCAGCAAGCATTTCCCCTCTGGATGGCCATGCTGAGGCGCTGGAACATGAAAGTGGCTGCCCTTAGGTCCCTGGTGGTGTCGATGAGTCTGGAGCCCAATTCTTTAAGGAAACGTGTGGCATTTTTTCCCCATGATCCCAATGTCTCTGATCCCACTGGGACAAATTGATACTATTGGTTTATGTCCCTGTACTTGCTGATCTTGTACTCTTCCCTGTGGTCAGCAGCTCCTCCTTGTCGCCCGACACTGTGATGGATATAGGTGTCAGCCAGTGTGGACACACAGGTATAGTCCCATGCTAAGAGCTTGCCATTCTTCCAAGGATAGATGGTGATCCCGTCGGGGTGGTTTGCTGGGTTGTGGGTATTGTTGGCTGCTAGTGATCAGGGCTCCCTCTCAGCTGGGCATCCAGCTGTAGCAAGGGTTCTCTTTATGATGTCGTTGACCTCATTGTGTGTTGCATGCCAGCCCTTGGTTTTGGAACAGTTAAAACCATGTAGACTGTATTGGTCTGCTTGCGCTTCGCTGCAAATACACGTATATTCTGTGTGAATTGGGGCAGCAAGACACAGAGCCACTGCAATACGGAGGGTCTTAGGGTCGATTCACATTCTCATTGACGATATGGGAACTGTTTGGAGGAAGTCCCCAGAGTGAGGTGCACTCACAGCCTGGAGACTGTGAGCGCACCTCACAGTCTCTGATGTTGCAGCCCTGAGCATGTTGGCAAGCACCTTTTAAGCGATCGGGCCATCCCAGCTTGACTGTGAGCTAGTGCTGCACTAGGGTTTGGTGCTGGAGCAGCAAGAGTCTCCCATTCGTGATGGCACTGGCATAGCTAGGGTCCTGTATTCCTGCTGAGTCACTGAGGTTATCAGGAAGAATTTGTCTTATCAACTCGTTTGATGCTATGGAAGAGGATAGGAAAGCTGGTAGGATCTGCATACTCCCAGCCCCCCAAGCCTGACCGGAAGTGAGGCTTGCCACTACTGTCCATCTTCAAGGGAAAGATTCAATACACTCTCTAGCATGGTCTTAAGGAGAGAGTCATATTCCTTGAGTTTTGGACTGCTGAAGGCTGGGGAGCATCTCAGAAAGTAGGTAAGTTTTGGGATTGACAGACACCTGGTGAGTAGGTAGAAGGCATCATGTATGTCAATGTCTTTCATCCTGCTTTCCATTGTCTGGAGGTCTGAGTTTTTTTTTTTCTAGGATCAGATTGATGGCATTGGACCCAAGTGGAGCACCAAGGAGAGTTCTATTGGCTGGATCAATGGCTCGTGCTCCTGGTAAAATGGCGCTAATATTCTGGATCATCTGTCGATTGGTAGAAACTGTTTCACATTTGGTGGGGTTTAAAGATAGGCCCAGGCTTTCTCTCATGTCTTTAATTTTACTGATGTCTTCTAGGAGAAATTCTGTTGTGCCAGCTAGGGTACCATGATCCAGGAACCAGATATTGAGCTCACTGGAGAGTGCTTCTGTGACTTCCTTGATGACCAAACAGAATAGAAAGGGGTCGAGAGGGTCCTCCTGTTGCACGCCCTCACATGAGTCAATTTCATGGTCCCCAAACAATAGTTTGGAAGTCACTATAACACGATTCTATGAAGGGATAAAGGGAAGGGAAGTTTCTATAAACTGCTTGGAGAGCAGCATCCCTTCTGACTGAGTTGAAAGCATTGGCAAAGTCCAATTTGACCAAGGCTTTTTCATCGGACATGTTGTTGATATACACTGGTGCTGTGTGGGCAGCTGCTTCACAGCCCTGTTGAATGCCATAACCGAGCTGAGTTGGTTTCAGCATTACAGCAGCCTCTTGACTCACCCTTCTTAGTGCAGCCTTGGCGACTAGGCACCGAAGGGTGTTGCCCACTTCAATGGGCCTGATTCTGCCATCCTTTTTCCAGAGGGCACACAGTGAGGCACCAAAGAAAAGGGGTCTGATGGCCTCTGGGACACTGCCAGCCAGGCACAGGTTGGAAAATTTGATGAGTTCAGACAGCAACCTCTCTGAAACATCACTAAGTGCTGGATTGAGTATTTGTTTTAAGTGTTGAGGCCTTAAATCGGTGAAACCTCCTGCTGAGCCCTGTGGAAATGACATAGCAGCTTCGTATACATCAGCATCCTGTAAGGTTAGATGTTCTTCGCTTGCTGCAATACTGCTGCAATGTTAGGGAGGTCAATGTTGGTACTGGGAGCCCTGGGTGGATGTTTGTCCTTCAGAGCTTGCGCCGTGCTGACGTCCTTGGGAGCGATGGTATCCTCACTGGTTATAAGCCTCAGTGCTCCAATTGTATTACCCTCTTCTGTTTTTTTGCCAATTTGGGCTCTGATTTTTGAGGCGTCTGGTGTCCTGTTGTTGGCATTTGCCTGGCGGGTGTTTGTCGCCCTAGGGGGGAGGGGAGACGGACGAGGTTGTCATCCCTTGGGAATGCATTTATTGCCCTAATAACATGTGTTGCTAGTGACTTGTCCCTCCTTGGTGGGACAGCCAAACAGTCATTGCCAAAGAGCAGCAGGTTGTGCCGGGATCTGTTGTTTGAAGAAGCATCATTGACTCTCTTCAGAGGGTCGGTGAATTTGCTAGCAGCCTGAGGGCGAGCTGCTTTGGGAATGTGTGTCAGAGTCCTGGTGGATGTTAATTTGATTGCAGATTTGATAGAAATGTTAAAAGCAGGTGGGGATATAGTTTTGGAGTGGTTGGTGCAATTATTTAATAAATGTATGGAAGAGGGTAAGGTACCTAGGGATTGGCAGAGAGCATGCATAGTTCCTTTGTATAAAGGCAAAGGGGATAAAAGAGAGTGCAAAAATTATAGGGGGATAAGTCTGTTGAGTATACCTGGTAAAGTGTATGGTAGAGTTATAATTGAAAGAATTAAGAGTAAGACGGAGAATAGGATAGCAGATGAACAAGGAGGCTTTAGGAAAGGTAGGGGGTGTGTGGACCAGGTGTTTTACAGTGAAACATATAAGTGAACAGTATTTAGATAAGGCTAAAGAGGTCTTTGTGGCATTTATGGATTTGGAAAAGGCGTATGACAGGGTGGATAGGGGGGCAATGTGGCAGATGTTGCAAGTGTATGGTGTAGGAGGTAGGTTACTGAAAGCAGTGAAGAGTTTTTACGAGGATAGTGAGGCTCAAGTTAGAGTATGTAGGAAAGAGGGAAATTATTTCCCAGTAAAAGTAGACCTTAGACAAGGATGTGTGATGTCACCGTGGTTGTTTAATATATTTATAGATGGGGTTGTAAGAGAAGTAAATGCGAGGGGTCTTGGCAAGAGGCGTGGAGTTAAAAGATAAAGAATCACACACAAAGTGGGAGTTGTCACAGCTGCTCTTTGCTGATGACACTGTGCTCTTGGGAGATTCTGAAGAGAAGTTGCAGAGATTGGTGGATAAATTTGGTAGGGTGTGCAAAAGAAGAAAATTAAAGGTGAATACAGGAAAGAGTAAAGTTATGAGGATAACAAAAAGATTAGGTGATGAAAGATTGGATATCAGATTGGAGGGAGAGAGTATGGAGGAGGTGAACGTATTCAGATATTTGGGAGTGGACGTGTCAGCGGATGGGTCTATGAAAGATGAGGTGAATCATAGAATTGATGAGGGAAAAAGAGTGAGTGGTGCACTTAGGAGTCTGTGGAGACAACGAACTTTGTCCTTGGAGGCAAAGAGGGGAATGTATGAGAGTATAGTTTTACCAACGCTCTTATATGGGTGTGAAGCGTGGGTGATGAATGTTGCAGCGAGGAGAAGGCTGGAGGCAGTGGAGATGTCATGTCTGAGGGCAATGTGTGGTGTGAATATAATGCAGAGAATTCGTAGTTTGGAAGTTAGGAGGAGGTGCGGGATTACCAAAACTGTTGTCCAGAGGGCTGAGGAAGGGTTGTTGAGGTGGTTCGGACATGTAGAGAGAATGGAGCGAAACAGAATGACTTCAAGAGTGTATCAGTCTGTAGTGGAAGGAAGCCGGGGTAGGGGTCGGCCTAGGAAAGGTTGGAGGGAGGGGGTAAAGGAGGTTTTGTGTGCGAGGGGCTTGGACTTCCAGCAGGCATGCGTGAGCGTGTTTGATAGGAGTGAATGGAGACAAATGTTTTTTAATACTTGACGTGCTGTTGGAGTGTGAGCAAAGTAACATTTATGAAGGGATTCAGGGAAACCGGCAGGCCGGACTTGAGTCCTGGAGATGGGAAGTACAGTGCCTGCACTCTGAAGGAGGGGTGTTAATGTTGCAGTTTAAAAACTGTAGTGTAAAGCACCCTTCTGGCAAGACAGTGATGGAGTGAATGATGGTGAAAGTTTTTCTTTTTCGGGCCACCCTGCCTTGGTGGGAATCGGCCAGTGTGATAATAATAAAAAAAAAAATTGAGGTCCTCTGTAGAGGTGAAGTCACGGTAGCTGTCAGCGCTGTCTGCTGGGAGGGGCTGTTGGTTGTTCTCATTTGGAGCTCTCCTGGAGCCTAGACATCCATTGCGTGCACGGATGTTGCCAGTTGTGGGATTGAGTGCACATACCCTGTAGCACACCCGGCAGATGCCTCGTGAACGACAGCTTTGGCTCTGTCGTGAAGATTCCTGGGTATCCACAATTACTTGTGACATTGCTAATATCGTGGGGGTTGGAGGGCGCCAGCTGTGGGGTGACGGGTGAAGGACAGCATGGATGCATGGGGGACGAGGGTGGGGGAGTAGCGAGCGGCAGGACTTGTAATTGGTGGGACACTAAACGGCAACACCCTAGGCTGGGATGTGGGGAGGGGATCAGGGATGGGGAGCGGAGGGAGTGGCCCTGTGTGTTCCCTAAAGATGCACATCACTGACTAACTTTTGCTAATTGTTATACACTTATTACTCCATTTAGAAAAAACCCTCGCCATCAGGCACACTAATCACCATGCTCTCACTATTAACCGAGGTGTTCTTCTGTTCAGCATCCAATGACAGTGTCGTGAGCGGTCACTTCCTCCCCCAATCCCCGACCCCGGCCGGACACAGAGGTAAACAAAACCTCCTCCATACCACCGCTGGCAGGATCCCCTCACCACCGCTGCTCCCCAAATCTCAACATACTTCTGCAACATTGCATTGCTACTGATGATGCACAGAGACGTATGAAAGTACTTGAGCTCAAGATTTCCATCCCCTATGGCCTGTCTTGCATATATATATATATATATATATATATATATATATATATATATATATATATATATATATATAGGGAAGTACCACCTCTATAGCTGGAATGGGGACCCTCATCCTCAGAGAAGACAATAAACGTACCTCAGGGAAAACTCAAGGTTCTCCCCGGAGCTGTTTTGAATATTTTCTTCATATATATATATATATATATATATATATATATATATATTATATATATATATATATATATATATATATATATATATATTTATATACATTATATATATATATATATATATATATATATATATATATATATATATATATATATATATATATATATATATATATATATATATATATATATATATATTATATATACACACTGGCCGATTCCCACCAAGGCAGGGTGGCCGAAAAAGAAAAACTTTCACCATCATTCACTCCATCACTTGGACAACGAAATATGGATCCCGGGTTACAACCTATACAGATGTGACAGAGTGAACGGGCAAAAGGGGGGGGGGGGGTTGGCCTGTACATTGCAGAGTCCTTGTTTGCACAAAAATGTTGAATTAAATGGAAGTATGATAGTAGGGATAACTCAGTAACAGTCCCAGATTTTCGCCTAGCAGATTACGATGGGGTTAGAAACCTTATCACTGTTGATGGGGGTAACGAAGAGAGCTATCAATATGACGTTTTTTGAAAAAAATACATGTGCTCAAAGAATTTTTTTCCCCATAAGGAAATTTGATAAAAGAAATGACCCAAAATGGATGAATAATAGGCTGAAATATCTACTAGGGGATAAAAAAGGAATTTTTAGGGTATAAAAGAGGCGAGGGTCATCTTATGAATCAGTATTGACTTAAGAGGGACATTAAAAAGGGGGTAAGAATGCAAAAAGGACTATGAAAATTTAAAATTGCTAGGGGTTCTAAAAAATAACCCCAAAAAATGTTTTCCAGGCTATAGAACAAAGTCGAGATAAGATAGGTCCCCTTAAAAAAAACATGGGTTCTTACTGACAAAAAGAAAGAAAAGTCTCGATTTTAAATAATTATTTTTTCTCGGTTTTTCACAGAAGACCTAATAATATTTCCCGGGAATTAAATTTTTTTAGTGGTCAAAGAAGATAAATTATGTAACATCACAGTCATGTGAAATGGGTTTTAAAAAAACAGACTGAAGCAAATATTCTGGCCGAATGGATGGAGTAATGATGGTGAAAGGTTTTTTTTTCGGAACTGCCTTGGTGGAATCGGCCAGTTATATTTAATTAAAAAAAAAATTAGGGCTCTGTATGGGGAAAGATGGCTAGACCCCTTTTAAACGGGGAGGGGTGTTGTTCAAATTGGAGCTCTTAAGCCTGACCTCAATTGTGCAAACTGTTCCAGTTGTAGGGATTGAAAGGGCACTACCCTGTAAGCATACCCGAGATCTCGTGACGACAAGCTTGGCCTGTCGTGAGTTCCTAATCCAATTAACTTTCTTCAGTAAAGCTTTGAGGTGTTGGAGCGCGATGGGGACTTGAAGGACAGATTGATGAGGTTTAGAGGTTGAGAGAGCCGAGCGACAGGACTTGAAATGAGGGCACTCAACGGCAACTGGGAAGGGATGCGGGGAGGATCAGGGCATTGAGCGGAGGGAAGCCTGTGTGTTCCTAAAGGTGCACATCATGGTAACTTTATAATGCGTTCCACATTACTCATTAGAAAACCCTCGGCCTGTGTTTATAATACATGTCTACTTTAACGAGGAATTCTTGTTGAGCAAATTTCGCCGTGACACAAAAGGTACTATCCTCCAACCGAGTCGGGCTTCAGGAGGTTTAACAAACCTCCTCCTTCCAAAAGCTGGCGGGATCCCTCAACCGTACTAAATTCAAGGTACTGCAACATTGCATACCCTGCTTATGTAAAGAACGTCAGAAACTTCGGGTAATTGCAAAGGAAGACTCGGTGGTGTGGCTGACAACCTTTCTATGTCAGAAGCAATGCTAGGTAACAATGGGAAAGTACTGTGCTTGTATAAAGAGTGTTCAACCGTAGGTCGGATCATCTGCGACCTTTGTGTTCTGATTAGTGAGGATTATAGATCCATCGCAGTACATTTCTGTCTCCATTTAGAACGCTTTTGTGCGTTATTAACCAGGGTCTAACTTGTCATAGCTTTGAAAGTCTTTAGTATAATTAATTGCTTCTTAATTGTCTTCAGTGCTTTAGACGTAGTGAGTGGGCCAATAAGTTGAGACAAGGGAGGACCTGTTCTAAACTGTTCTTGAGTGTCACTGAGGATTCCAATCCAGGAGACCTGCTTAGGTCTTTAAAAGATTTTTATGATATGGGATTTGAAGTATTGGTTTGATGTTATGATGTTGCTTTACTGCCCTTTGTTGGGATTGAGGCTATGTTTGGTTTTTGTAATGTGGATGACCACATGTCATGCTCTCTATGGATGGAAAAGGCTCTGATAGGGCTTCTTTTCTTGATGGACACTAAAGTTCGCATGGGTCTGGCTTGGTTGGTGGGATGAGCATGTGGGATCGCCTGTTCGAAGGTCTTTGGCTCGGATACATCGGATGGTTGTTTTATTCAATTTTGTATTTCTTAGGCTCTCTCATAAAAAATCTTTTGATCTCGACTAGTCTGGCTTCGTTGCGAAAAACTAGTCCTTGGAGTTTGCGTACTACTTATTTCCTTCTTATGTGTGTAGGACCCAATAAGTAGGGCAATTTGGCAGTAAAGGTGACCAAAAGTCATTGTGGGTTTAAACCTCCGATTGCAACATCCAGCAATTCCAGGAACAGCTGTTAAAAAATTGACCACTGTCTGGAAAACCTTCCAGCTCCTGCACCCAACATCTTGCTCCTGGGGAATTTCAACTTAAGGCACCTAAAATGGAGGAATATAGCAAATAATATTGTTGCAGTAATAACACCAGGAGGCAGCTCTGATGAAAACTCACACTCAGGCGAGCTTTTAAATCTCTGCAGAAAATTCAATTTAAACCAGCAAATAATAGAGCCTACTAGACTGGAGAATACACTAGACCTCATCTTCACTAACAATGATGATCTGATAAGAAATGTCACCATATCAAAAACAATATACTCAGATCACAACATAATTGAGGTTCAGTCATGTATGCGCGGAGCCCCAGACCCAGACCGACATAATGAGATTAGTCACGAGGGAGCATTCACCAAATTCAACTTCAAAAACAAAAACATAAAGTGGGACCAAGTAAACCAAGTCCTAACCGATATAAGCTGGGAAGATATACTAAGCAACACAGACCCCAACTTATGCCTAGAACAGATTAACTCGGTGGCACTCGATGTATGCACAAGGCTTATTCCTCTAAGAAAAAGGAGGAGTAGATGTAAAACAGAAAGAGACAGGCGCTCCCTTTACAGGCGACGGAAAAGAATAACAGAGCGGCTAAAAGAGGTCAATATATCTGAAATGCGTAGGGAGACACTGGTCAGAGAAATAGCAAGCATCGAACTTAAGCTAAAAGAATCCTTTAGGAGTCAGGAATCGCGGGAAGAACTAAAAGCCATAAATGAAATCGAAAGAAACCCAAAGTATTTCTTCCCCTATGCCAAATCAAAATCGAGAACAACGTCCAGTATTGGGCCTCTACTTAAACAAGATGGGTCCTACACAGATGACAGCAAGGAAATGAGTGAGCTACTCAAGTCCCAATATGACTCAGTTTTAGCAAGCCGCTAACCAGACTGAGAGTCGAAGATCAAAATGAATTTTTTATGAGAGAGCCACAAAATTTGATTAACACAAGCCTATCCGATGTTATCCTGACGCCAAATGACTTCGAACAGGCGATAAATGACATGCCCATGCACTCTGCCCAGGGCCAGACTCATGGAACTCTGTGTTCATCAAGAACTGCAAGAAGCCCCTATCACGAGCCTTTTCCATCCTATGGAGAGGGAGCATGGACAGGGGGGTCGTCCCACAGTTACTAAAAACAACAGACATAGCCCCACTCCACAAAGGGGGCAGTAAAGCAACAGCAAAGAACTACAGACCAATAGCACTAACATCCCATATCATAAAAATCTTTGAAAGGGTCCTAAGAAGCAAGATCACCACCCATCTAAAAACCCCATCAGTTACACAACCCAGGGCAACATGGGTTTAGAACAGGTCGCTCCTGTCTGTCTCAACTATTGGATCACTACGACAAGGTCCTAAATGCACTAGAAGACAAAAAGAATGCAGATGTAATATATACAGACTTTGCAAAAGCCTTCGACAAGTGTGACCATGGCGTAATAGCGCACAAAATGCGTGCTAAAGGAATAACAGGAAAAGTCGGTCGATGGATCTATAATTTCCTCACTAACAGAACACAGAGAGTAGTCGTCAACAGAGTAAAGTCCGAGGCAGCTACGGTGAAAAGCTCTGTTCCACAAGGCACAGTACTCGCTCCCATCTTTTCCTCATCCTCATATCCGACATAGACAAGGATGTCAGCCACAGCACCGTGTCTTCCTTTGCAGATGACACCCGAATCTGCATGACAGTGTCTTCCATTGCAGACACTGCAAAGCTCCAGGCGGACATCAACCAAATCTTTCAGTGGGCTGCAGAAAACAATATGAAGTTCAACGATGAGAAATTTCAATTACTCAGATATGGTAAACATGAGGAAATTAAATCTTCATCAGAGTACAAAACAAATTCTGGCCACAAAATAGAGCGAAACACCAACGTCAAAGACCTGGGAGTGATATGTCGGAGGGTCTCACTTAAATGACAGGTGGATAATGAGAACCTTCAAAACTAGGGAGGCCAAGCCCATTTATGACACTCTTCAGGTCACTTGTTCTATCTAGGCTGGATATTGCGACACTAACAGCACCTTTCAAGGGAGGTGAAAATTTCCGACCTAGAAAATGTACAGAGAAATTTTACGGCGCGCATAACGGGGAAAAAACCCTCAATTATTGGGGGCGCTTGAGGTTTCCCAAACCGTATTCCCCGGAAAAGCAGGAGGGAGAAAGTAGCCGTCTTTCTGTACTGAAGGTAAATTCGGGTGAAAAAGTTCAGGAAGGAGTTTGCTTTTTCCGGGTTGTCAATGGGCATGGCATTTCTAGGGTGGTCATGCACTCCCATTGTTTTTCCAGATTTCCATCAGATCTGGTGCATAAGTATGTGCAACAGGCTTGGTTTCCTTGCCTTGGGTTCCTTACGGGGCCCGGGGCATGTTCCCTCTTACTAACCAGCAACAATACCCCCACCAAGGGTGGCAAAATCCCAAGTTAGGCAACTCCCTTTACTATTACTGGAATTCAAAAAAATTTCTTTAAACTTTCACTACACTCCTACACAGGCCTAACGGGTCCTTTATTCACTTCTCACTACCGACTAATCCCGAACCTGGACAAAAACCCAGGCTTAACCAACTTCCCAGCACATCTCGTTACCATTCGTAACCCCAACACCCGCTTCAACCATTACCACGGACGCACTCCACTTTCACCACTAACGACCGGACAGCCCTTCCAGTCTCCAACTTTCCAGGACCAATCCACCCCCATTTCACCCCCAAAATCCTCCACCTCATTCCGACTAACAAGATTCCTACAGGCCGTCTTTCACCCCAGCATCTTTATCTCCCATTTTCAAGCCCGAACTCTATGAAAGCATCTTTACCTTTCTACTACCATTATTTTGTCCACAAATTTACATTTGGCAACCCAAAAAACCTGTTTAATATTTTACTTTTAAAACTTCTGCCAGATAACCAATTTCCACAGAAATGACATTTATGCATGTGGAAGCCCTGTTTTGAATATTTTCTTCATATATCTATATATACATATATATATATATACATATTTAATTATATATATATATATATATAATATATATATATATATATATATCAAATATATTATCACACTGGCCGACTCCCACCAAGCAGGGTGGCCCAGAAAGAAAAACTTTCACCATCATTCACTCCATTCACTGTCCTTGCCAGAAGGGTGCTTTTACACTACATTTTTTAAACTGCAAACATTAACACCCCTCCTTCAGAGTGCAGGCACTGTACTTCCCATCTCCAGGACTCAAGTCCGGCCTGCTGGTTTCCCTGAATCCCTTCAAAAATGTTACTTTGCTCACACTCCAACAGCACGTCAAGTATTAAAAAACATTTGTCTCCATTCACTCCTATCAAACACGCTCACGCATGCCCACTGGAAGTCCAAGCTCCTCGCACACAAAACCTTCTTTACCCCATCCCTCCAACCTTTCCTAGGCCGACCCCTACCCCGCCTTCCTTCCACTACAGACTGATACACTCTTGAAGTCATTCTGTTTCGCTCCATTCTCTCTACATGTCCGAACCACCTCAACAACCCTTCCTCAGCCCTCTGGAGAACAGTTTTGGCTACCCCGCACCTCCTCCTAACTTCCAAACTACGAATTCTCTGCATTATATTCACACCACACATAGCCCTCAGACATGACATCTCCATTGCCTCCAGCCTTCTCCTTGCTGCAACATTCATCACTCCTACTTCACACCCATATAAGAGCGTTGGTAAAACTGTACTCTCATACATTCCCCTCTTTGCCTCCAAGGACAAAGTTCTTTGTCTCCACAGACTCCTAAGTGCACCGCTCACCCTTTTCCCCTCATCAATTCTATGATTCACCTCATCTTTCATAGACCCATCCGCTGACACGTCCACTCCCAAATATCTGAATACATTCACCTCCTCCATACTCTCTCCCTCCAGTCTGATATCCAATCTTTCATCACCTAATCTTTTTATCATAGCCTTACTCTTTCCTGTATTCACTTTTAATTTTCTTTTTTTACATACCCTACCAAATTCACCCACCAACCTCTGCAACTTCTCTTAAGAATCTCCCAAGAGCACAGTGTCATCAGCAAAGAGCAACTGTGACAACTCCCACACTATGTGTGATTCTTTATATTTTAGCTCGATGCCTCTTGCCAATACCCTCGCATTTACTTCTCTAACTACCCCTTCTATAAATATATTAAACAACCACGGTGACATCACACATCCCTGTCTAAGGCCTACTTTTACTGGGAAATAATCTCCCTCTTTCCTACATACTCTAACTTGAGCCTCACTATCCTCGGAAAAACTCTTCACTGCTTTCAGTAACCTACCTCCTATACCATACACCTTCAACATCTGCCACATTGCCCCCCTATCCACCCTGTCATACGCCTTTTCCAAATCTATAAATGCCATAAAAACCTCTTTAGCCTTATATACTGTTCACTTATATGTTTCACTGTAAACACTTGGTCCACACACCCCCTACCTTTCCTAAAGCCTCCTTGTTCATCTGCTATCCTATTCTCTTTCTTACTTTTAATTCTTTCACTAATAACTCTACCATACACTTTACCAGGTATACTCTACAGACTTATCCCCCTATAATTTTTGCACTCTGTTTTGTCCCCTTTGCCTTTATACAAAGGAACTATGCATGCTCTCTGCCAATCCCTAGGTTCCTTTCCCTCTTCCATATATTTATTAAATAATAGCACCTACCACTCCAAAACTATATCCCCACCTGCTTTTAACATTTCCATCTTTATCCCATCAATCCCAGCTACCTTACCCCCTTTCATTTTACCTACTGCCTCACGAACTTCCCCCACACTCACAACTGACTCTTCCTCACTCCTGCAAGATGTTATTCCTCCTTGCCCTATACATGAAATCACAGCTTCCCTATCTTCATCAACATTTAGCAATTCCTCAAAATATTCCCTCCATCTTCCCAATACCTCTAACTCTCCATTTAATAACTCTCCTCTCCTATTTTTAACTGACAAATCCATTTGTTCTCTATTCTTCCTTAACTTGTTAATCTCACTCCAAAACTTTTTCTTATTTTCAGACAAAATTTGTTGATAACATCTCACCCACTCTCTCATTTGCTCTCTTTTTACATTGCTTCACCACTCTCTTAACCTCTCTCTTTTTATCCCTATACTCTTCCCTCCTTGCATCACTACTTTGTAAAAACTTCTCAAATGCTAATTTTTTCTCCCCTACTACTCTCTTTACATCATCATTCCACCAATCGCTTCTCTTCCGTCCCGCACCCACTTTCCTGTAACCACAAACTTCTGCTGAATATATATATATATATATATATATATATATATATAATATTATATATATTATAATGTATATATATGGCGGATGGAAATCTTCAGCTCAAGTATTTTCATACGTCTCTGTGCATCATCAGTAGCTATGCAATGTTGCAGGAGTAGCAACATAATTAATAAGGGGGAAGTTTTACTCAAGAGTGAGTTAGCGTGGTGACACCAGCATGCCAGCTTCTCTC
This sequence comes from Cherax quadricarinatus, assembly GCF_026875155.1. Taxonomy (NCBI): domain Eukaryota; kingdom Metazoa; phylum Arthropoda; class Malacostraca; order Decapoda; family Parastacidae; genus Cherax; species Cherax quadricarinatus. The sequence goes on from NC_069402.1 coordinate 101,909,772, forward strand.
GTAAAATGAGAGGCCCCGGTCCTAATGCCAATTAAACACCCTCGCTTCCTATGTGGGGTAGGGTAGACGAGGGCCTCCCAGTTTACAGAAAGCAGGAATCAGAATAATAAGAGATCTGATAGCCAGCCCTAAGCTTCATCTAATCGACGTCAACAAGTCATGTGCCATACGAGATACCGTAACACTAGTGAATAATACACATACAAAACGGTATTGTGTAAACCTTATAATTAATAAAAAAAAGTCATATGCTCTCATTTGTCAGCTTAAAATACCGTACATCCCATTAGGATTCCAGAATGTCGGAAGAATCTCTTCATATGTTCCTATATATTACCTCAAGACTTTTCGGTTGACAGTGTTTTGAAAAACACATTGCACCTTAAGGAAATCAGTGGTTGAGATGGAGATTCTCAAGGGAAGCCCTCTGTGGTACAGCAACATCTGTGCCCACACTGATCTACATTCAATATTTTTCATCTCGTCTTTCAGTTTTTCTATAGTGCAATGCTCGTGCCGAAACATTGGCAACGGTGAGGAAAGCTTGAGCTAATCCATCTCACCACTGTGGCTCTGCAAGGTTGTTGGGTAAATTTCTAATAATCCTTTAACAAATCTATTTGAGCAGCATCTTTAAAGACCAGAGACGAATCATCAGCTTATCTTGTATATACAATGAGTTTAAAATCTAATGGGCAAGCATGAAGCTAACTATTTTCACAATAACTCAAAAAATACAATGGTTAGAATAGGGGGACGAAGGTGAATCCATTGCACCACCATCAACTTGTATATAAAATCTGTCACTGAAAAAATGAGCCTTTAACAGCTAACTGAAGTAATATTTTAAAGCTTCTTTTTTTTTATACCATTAACTGTATTGGTGTCTGTGACACAGACTGTTGATGCAAATGTTTGTTCTCTGTTACTGGGATGTTTGTAAATAATAATTCTGCCTCAAAATGGCCATAATAGAAGCTGGGTTTTAAAATTTAGTAACATACTTAGCAAATTCAAAGTTTGTTTTACCCTAAGCTCATTGTTAATCCTTGTCACATGAGTAAAAATATTTAGTTTAAAGTTGAACGTCGCAGTGTCACTCAGAATGAGGTGAATTGGAACCCTTATCTTTATGTATTCTGGGAAGTCCATACAAAACACCAGGAGAAATACCAAGCTCTATACAGAATCAGAATCCACATCTTAAACCTCTTTGTCTTCTTTTAATGCACTACGAAATCTTAAGTTTATCTTCTAATTTTATTGCATAGTCAAAAGGAAAAAAAAATAATAATTTAAATTTATTGTGATCTCCAGGCAATGTTTCAACTTTGGCTATATAATCAGATTTGTTAAGAATTCCTGCTCCCCATTCCCATATCTAATCTATTAATAATAATAATAATCTCGTCCGATTTAAGACTGTACAGCACATTTTATCAAACATTGAGAAGAATAACAAGTCTTTGAAATTATGAAAAAAGTGGTGTGCTGCATATGTTATCTCTTGAACTAAGTCATCCCAAGAAAGATAATGTCTTTCCTAATAGAACATTTTCGCAGTGTATGGCACATTACTTCACATGACAGAAAAATGGCTAAAGAAATTTACGGTCTTATTAGGTTACCCATTAGACAGACCTAATGACAAAACATTTAACTCAGCCTGCTTAAGCTACGCCTAACCCATTGATAACTTGCCACACCATCAATATCTTCAACCATTTTTTGTCATTTGAACGAAAGTGCCATACACTACTAAATAATAATATAATAATATCCGGGAGCAAGAGACTAGTAACCCCTTGTTCTGTATACATTACTAAATTTAAAAAGAGAAGCTTTCGTTTTTCTTTTTAGGTCACCCTGGCGAGGTGGGATATGACCAGTTTTTTTTTGAAAAAAAAAATATATAATTGTAATAACGAAAAACTTGATTATTTGTCTTTGAAGTAAACTTAGCTGGATTATTTTGCAGTGATGAGTTCAGTACACCAATGCATGAATGTGTATTATCTTTTTTTAATTGCCTAAAATCGGATAGCCTGGAATGATCAGTCAGAAGGCCGAGACCGAGCAGAGAGGGGGAGGGGGATGACTCCCGGAACTGACAACAGGTAGACTGTTGTATTGAAAGACGACTTTTCAGGTCCCTGATGATTGTTTTGTTAACACAATACGATCGATCAAAATTGAAGATTTAATTGTTAATGTAAAAATGCAGACCTTTTTGTTGACAAACAAAATAATTTTTTTGTGGATTTCAAATATTCAAAATATTATTTTTATTAGAACAAATACCATGGTCAGTTATTATGAAAGTTTATTGCCTGGCGGTACAGATTTTTTTTAATATGTAATAGGTAATGAATTCCAGGGAAACATACGTATGTGGGTTTTTCTGTGAGTACCAGGCTTCAGGCACCATTGAGTATGTACCAGGCTTCAGGCAATGTTCCGTATGTACCAGGCTTCAGGCAACATTGAGTACGTACCAGGCTTCAGGCACTGTTCTGTATGTACCAGGCTTCGGGCACCGTTGTGCTCGTACCAGGCTTCAGGCACCCTTGTTTACGTACCAGGCTTAAGGCACCGTTGTGTACGTACCAAGGCTTCAGGCACTGTGTACGTAACCAGGCTTCAGGCACCGTTGTGTACGTAACCAGGCTTCAGGCACAGTTGTGTACGTAACCGGGCTTCAGCCACCCTTGTGTATATACCAGGCTTCAGGCATCGGTGTGTACGTAGCAGGCTTCAGGCACCGTTGTGTATGTATTAGACTTTGGGATCCGTTGTGTATGTACCAGGCTTCGGACACCGTTGTGTACGTGTCAGGCTTCGGAAACCGTTGTGTACGTGTCAGGTTTCGGAAACCGTTGTGTACGTGCCACGCTTCGGCCACCGTTGTGTACGTGTCAGGCTTCGGGCTCCTCTGTGTACCGGTGTATACGTCCGGTCTAGGTGTACTAATGTGTACGTACCAGGTTATATGACTGGTACGAAAGTTCAAGGCTACGTGTTCTGCTGTGCACGTCCAAGGCTACGTGTACTAATGTGTATATACCGGACTGCATACGCTGACGTTTAATTAAGTACCAGGCTCCGTGAACCG
>NC_069402.1:101920383-101970026 GCF_026875155.1 Cherax quadricarinatus
TACAGGCTTCTTCAGTAGAATACATAAAGTAGGCAGGAGCAGTAGAGATGTGAAGACGATGTAAGCAGTCCATCACCCTTGAAGGGTGATGGACTGATGGCATTTTGATATTCACTCTGTTAGACACTGTAACACAATGGCATCTTAGCACAGAAGAGAAAACACCTTGGACAATTTTTTCAAAAGAGAATGGTTGGATCTGAGAGCGACGTGATCTCTCAGTGATTACATTCTTTCTTCTACTACTCTACTACTTAGTGTCACTGGTAATAATCAGTAATGCGATTTTGTATTGATGGCAGTAGCCTAATGATAATACCTTCCACAGTAAAAAAAAAGAAAACAGAATAGGTACATTGTTCTGACGCTTTGTAAATTGCAACTATCCCATTCTACTAAAGTATTTCATTTTATTTTTATTTTCAATTTATTTTACATTAGTTCTGTTTTATTATTTATTTTCACTGTTGCCTTACTGAAACTAGTTATCTAACTAAACGGCTCTACAAGAGTTGTTGTGAAGGAGTTTGAAGCCAGATGCGTGCAGGTCTTCTCTCTGCTTAAATTGCTATTGAAAAACACTCGACTGTCTCTGGCAGAGAGGACCCGAAGGCGAGTTGGTGAGGATCCCTGCCTTTGAGGGGAATGGAGCGCATTGATTGGGTCCTCCTGACGTTGCTGCCGTCCATGTTTGTTTCTGTTAGTTGCCTCTCAGAGTTAAGAGCTATTCGTAATTCAGGCTTGATTTTATTGAGAGACATTTTGTTGAAGAGAAAATAGAATAATCTTTGCAGTTCAGTATACAGGAACGAAAAGTAGTATTTTTAACGCGCCAGCGAAACACGCATGTACGCACGCGAACACGCACGGACTCTGCAAGGAGCTGAAAAGATTTAAGGAGGTTTTCTGAGGAAATAGACGTTACCGAAGAGTTAGAGAAAGAGTATTGGACACAATACACACAACAGAAGAATAGGTGAAGACACTACTGAGCGAGCTAGTTACCTCGGTGGCAATGGGGCAGAAAATATCTGTGGATTGAGAGAGAGGAAGCAAGAGCAATATATGAACCGCTTGCCAAAATCTCTCAATTTCAATAAGTCGACTGATACAGGGCAACGGCCAGAGGTGTGGAAAATAGTTGATATAGTCCATATATTTAAGAAAAGAGACAACATTAAGCCAACGGCCAGTAATGGTGGCATGAACAGTGACATAGTAAGAGGATAATCAAAATTGTAGTGGAGTACCTGGAAAGGAGTGGATTCATAAACAGTGACAAACATTGGTTTCAGGAGCAGCAAATCTGTCTCAGAAACCTGCTAGACATTTAAAACAAAGTAATGTAAGTTAGGCAAAGGAGAAGAGGACGGGTGGACAGCATATTCATGGACTCTGAAGGCTTTTGACACATTACCATTCAAAAAAGGATAAAAGCTAGAGGAACAGGCAGGAATAAATGAGGAAATCATTACAATAGGACAAGAATTCACAGCAGAAGGAAACAGAGTTGTCTGAGAAGAGGTGTCAAAATTAACATGAAACACAAGTGGTGTTTCAGGGGAACCAATAATGGAATCTTTACAAAGGAACTAGCATCAGATGAAAATTCAAACGGGAGAGGCCCGTGAATGACTACAAACAGGAGAGGTCCGTGAAAGACTACAAATAGGAGAAGCTCATGAAAGACTATAAACAGGAGAGGCCCGTGAAAGACTACAAACAGGAGAGGCCCGTGAAAGACTACAAACAGGAGAGGCCCGTGAAGACTACAAACAAAGACAGATGGATTATTTTCATCTCCCTTCTCACCAGCCCCCCATCTCTTCACTTCATTTCTTCAATTTTCTTTCATTTATCTTCCTGCTCCTTTCTTCCAACTCCCTTCCATCCAGTCCCTTCTCCTTGCCCACCGGCACTGGGTCACCTTAATACGGTGGTGCGTCTTGAATAGTTTGTGCCTTGGGGTAGGGGCCTCTTCTCAGGACTGGGTGCCATTCTTCTCTTAAAGTGCTTGCCTATTAACCCAGCACATCTTTCGGCATAAACAGAAGAGCTACTTTTTCTTTCGTCTAGATTAGTTGACACTTGATGGACGATGGCACGGAGGTAATTATGGATATGGAAAGTGGAATGTAAAAAAAAATATTTTGAATAGGTTTACTAGCTTCGTCATTGTGATTTATATGAGTGAATTAGTCACGACAGTAGTAAGTTAATAATGAGTGTGTGAAAAAATTATACTAGAACTGGAATATGTTTAAAGCACTAAATTACCAAAGTGGTCTAGTGATTTGTAAATATTATTCGCAAACAAAACCCCCTTCCCTCCAGCCCCTTCTCTTCAGCTTTCTTCCCTCCAGCCCTTCTCTTCAGCTTTCTTACCTCCAGCCCTTCTCTTCAACTTTCTTCGCTCTAGCCCCTTCTCTTCAGCTTTCTTCCCTCCAGCCCTTCTCTTCAGCTTTCTTCCCTCCAGCCCCTTCTCTTCAACTTTCTTCTTTCCAGCCACTTCAGCTTTCTTCCCTCCAGCCCCTTCTCTTCAACTTTCTTCTTTCCAGCCCCTTCAGCTTTCTTCCCTCCAGCCCCTTCTCTTCAACTTTCTTCTCTCCAGCCCCTTCAGCTTACTTCCCTCCAGCCTCTTCTCTTCATCTTTCTTCCCTCCACCTTTCTTCCTTCCAACGTTCTTCTTTCCAGCGTTCTTCCCTCCGGTCTCATTTCTTCAGCTTTCTTCCCTTCAGTCCCTTCTCTTCAACTTTTTCTCCACTCCCTTCTCTTCAACTTTTTTCCCTTCAGATCCTTCACTTCAACTCTTCTCTCCACTCTCTTCCCTCCATATCATTTTCTTCAACTTTCTTCGCTCTAGCCCCTTCTCTTCAGCTCCCTTCCCTCTAGCCCTCTTCCTTCTAGCTGGCCTTAACTGATGTGTGTCGTGCGTATTTAAGCCTATTCGGTTAAATAAGCCGAACTCCCAAAGTCCTATAATTACTTTTTCCTAGGATTGCTGGTGTCCTTTTTTGTCTCATAAACGTGCAAGATTTCAGGTACGTTTTGCTACTTCTACTTACACTTAGGTCACACTACACATACATGTACAGGCATATATATACACACCCCTCTGGGTCTTCTTCTATTTTCTTTGTAGTTCTTGTTCTTCTTTGTTCCTTCTTATCTCCATGGGGAAGTGGAACAGAATTCTTCCTCCGTAAGCCATGCGTGTCGTAAATCTTTTCTCCTGTATAAATTACTAAATTTTAAAAGAGAAACTCCCGTTTTTCTTTTTGGGCCACCCTGCCTTGGTGGGATACGGCAGGTTTGTTGAAATTTTTTTTTTTATATATATCGTAGGTAGTAGGTTGGTAAGCAGCAGCCGCCCAGGGAGGCACTACCGTTCTGCCAAGTGAGTGTAAAACGAAAGCCTGTAATTGTTTTACATGATGGTAGGATTGCTGGTGTCCTTTTTTGTCTCATAAACGTGCAAGATTTCAGGTACGTTTTGTTACTTCTACTTACACTTAGGTCACACTACACATACATGTACAAGCATATATATACACATCTCTCTGGGTTTTCTTCTATTTTCTTTCTAGTTCTTGTTCTTGTTCATTTCCTCTTATCTCCATGGGGAAGTGGAATAGAATTCTTCCTCCGTAAGCCAAATGGTGTTGTAAGAGGCGACTAAAATGCCAGGAGAGGGGCTAGTAACCCCTTCTGTATAAATTATTAATGTGGTCAATCATCAATCTATTCAAGATTGATGGACTGACCACATCGACTCAAGGTTGAGGGACTGATTACCTCATTCTCCTCCTGCTCTTCACGATTCTCCTGTGTATGGACTGATGAAGCCACTGTGTGGCGAAACGTTTCCTCAGTAAAGATACCCAAGAGTTGCACATATGTCTAATTTATCAACACCATTTGAGTTCACTTCACCTTTATAAACATCATCATGGTCGTGACTGTGAGCTGTTTTAAGCCAGCCGTATTGTACCTCCTCAGTTCATGAAGTTAGTTCGTATCTGGGAAGTAAGAGCACTCGGTTCACTGCTGAAGGACTCGGGTTCATTCCCGAGGGAGGAGGTAAAAATTCAGTAAACAGGTAAGTTAATCGACTGGTGTTGGTCTCCCAGCATACTAAAGAGGGGATTACCAATATACCCTTTGCTGTCTTGAAGGCGCTGGATAGGCACCTAAAGTCAGTTCCTGACCAGCCGGGCTGTGGTTCGTACTTCGCTTTGCGTGCGGCCAGCAGTATCAGCCTGGTTGATCAGGGCTTAGTCCTCCGCGAGGCCTGGTCATGGACCGGGCCGAGGGGGCGTTGATCCCTGAAATTCCCTCCAGGTATACTCCACGTATCCTTGGGTCTCGCCTAAGAATCCAATAAGCCACAGTGCTTGGGTTATTAACCGTCCTGGTTTATAATCCGAACGAAGTTGTCTTCGTGGAAGCAGTTTCCACGACACTCAAATAACATCAATATTATGACCAAGCTTGATATATAAAAAGCAGATATTAAATATCCAAAAGATTTACAGTGATTCATGTTTGCCCTTCGTCCATCATACGAGTATTATACTGACCACTGGCGTCATCCTCGTGGTCCTGACGTCATCAATGTTATGAAAGGTCAGGCTTCAGCTGCATGACGTCAGAGTGGTGTGATTACTTGATGATCCGCTCGCTGACGTGAACTCTGTCAATGCTGATATTTTATATTACATTTTTGTATTCATGCATATGCTGCTTTTCCCAGTGTGCAATCTGATTGTGCTGTGTTTTCCTCTTGCTGCTGCTGCTGCTGCTGCTGCTGCTGCTGCTGCTGCTGCTGCTGCGCTGCTGCTGCTGCTGCTGCTGCTGCTGCTGCTCGCTGCTGCTGCTGCTGCTGCTGCTGCTGCTGCTGCTGCTGCTGCTGCTGCTGCTGCTGCTGCTGCTGCTGCTGCTGCTGCTGCTGCTGCTGCTGCTGCTGCTGCTGCTGCTGCTGCTGCTGCTGCTGCTGCTGCTGCTGCTGCTGCTGCTGCTGCTGCTGCTGCTGCTGCTGCTGCTGCTGCTGCTGCTGCTGTGCTGCTGCTGCTGCTGCTGCTGCTGCTGCTGCTGCTGCTGCTTTATTACCATTGTTTTTACTACTGCTGCTGCTTTTACTGCCGCTGCTTTTACTACCGCTGCTTTTACTGGTGCTGCATCTACTGACGTTGGTAATGTTTCTGATGCCCTCTGCTACTCGATTTTTTTTACGTCTAATTGCTGCCTTGCTTGTTAATGTTTCTGTGTTTACATGCAACGGTTTGTCATGCTGTCTGCAACTTTTATCTGCTGCTAATTTGCTACTGCTGCAATTGCTACTGACGCTGTTTCTTGTGGTAGCCAGCACATTAAGTCTCGAGTAATGCACTGATGCATGGTAAGGCAAAAATTTCTGTATTAAGACTTCTGCCTCAGTGACTTCATGGGCCACTGGTGATGAGCCTGGTGGACCATATAGATGAATAGCAGGTTATAAAGGGTTCGACAAAACGTGAGCGTTTCACTCTCCCTCGTCAAGAATCGTCACTGAGACTGTTCTTTGCACATAGAGGAAAGACCACATAAGAACATAAGAAAGAAGGAACAGTGCAGCAGGCCTACTGGCCCATGTGAGGCAGGTCCAATTCTCCTACCGGAGAATTGGACCTGCACGGCATCTGACCTAGTAGCACAAGCTAGTCAGGTCCAACTCACACCTACCCACATCCACTCGTGTATTTATCTAACCTATTTTTAAAACTACACAACGTCTTAGCTTCTATGACGGTACTCGGGAGTGTGTTCCATTCATACACAACTCTATTACCAAACCAGTGCTTACCTGTATCCTTCCTGAATCTGAATTTTTCCAACTTAAAGCCATTGCTGTGAGTCTTGTCTAGGCTAGGTATTTTTAGCCCGCTATTTACATCCCTTTTATTTATTCCTGTATTCCATTTATACACCTCAGTCATATCTTACCTAATTGTACACCTTTCTAGAGAGTGCAGATTCAGGCTCCTCAGTCTATCCTCAGGGAAAATTTCTGATACATGGGATCAACTTTGTCATCCTCCTTTGTACGTTTTCCAGTGCATTTATATCCATTCTGTAATACGGTGACCAGAACTGTGCAGCTTTTACCCTCTGTGGGCACCTAGCTCCCTTGCAGTGCTCCTCTTTCTTAGTATTTGACTGGCCCCTCCTACTCTTACCACTTCCCAACTACTACTTCCTTCCACCTCTACTACTACCACTACTACTACTACTACCAATTCCTGCCTATATATACCCATCCTGCTCTCCTTTTCGTTAGTAAGCTCCTCTCTTCTGTGTGCGGGTTATTTGTGTATTGTTCCAGTCACGGTATTGTGCCTTTTTGTTATTTAGTACTTTGTATTTGTTTATATTAAACTGCATCTGCCACTTCTCCGACCACTGCATCAGTCTATTCAAATCGTCCTGGAGTGCTCTAATGTTCTCATTAGAATGAATTGGACGGTCTGTTTTGGAGTCATCAGCAAGTTTGCTTATGTCGCTATTTATTCCCTATGTCGTTTATGTAACTTGTGAACAACAAGGGGCCCAGCACTGACCCCCCTGTGGAACACCGCTTGTGACGTACCCTCATTCTGATTTCTCCTCATTTATGCAAACTCTGCTGCCTATTTGTCAACCATGTCTCTACCCAGGAAAAAATTTCTCCTATTCCTTTTGCCTTAGTTTTCCTCAATAGCCTCTGATGTGGAACTCTATCGAAAGCCTTACTGAAGTCCATATACTCAATATCATATTCAGTACCATGATCTACCTCAAATACCTTAGTGAAAAAAGTTAGTAAATTCGTAAGACAGGAACGCCCCTTTGTAAAACCGTGCTGAGATTCATTAATCAATATATGCCTTTCAAGATGGCTACGAATTGCCTCGGCAATTATTGATTCCATAAATTTTCCCACTATGGAGGTAAGGCTTGTTGGTTCGAAGCTAAGAACCTGTCACCTGCCTTGTAAATAGGTGTTACATTTGCCATTTTCCACTTGTCTGGCACTATGCCACTTTGTGGTGATATATTGAAAAGATTAGAAAAGGGTATGCTAAGTTCCTCTTTACATCCCTTTAAAACTCTTGCAAACAGTTCATCATAGCCTGGGGATTTGTTAGGTTTTAATTTCTCTATTTGTCTGAGAACCATGTTACTAGTTACCTGTTCTTCATAATTTATTACTTCTGGAATTTCGCTAGTGTGTTCCTGAGTAAAAACTGAGAGGAAGTAAGTGTTGAAGAGTTCACACATTTCCTTATCACTGTCAGTGATCTGACCTGAGTTATTCTTAAGTGGGCCTATCTTGTCCCTAATCTTACTTGTGTATACCTGAAAGAACCCTTTTGAGTTAGTCTTCGAATCCGTTGTAACTTTGGCCTCATAATTCCTTTTTACTTTTCTTATTCCTTTTTTTTATTTCTCTCTAATTGAATAAATTGATTTCTTAACTGCCATCCCTCTTTTGATACGGCTATATATGCCTCTCTATTGATCAGTGAGATGTTTGAATCTATTGTTTATCCATTTGGGATCATTTTTGTTAGATCTAATTTCCCTACTCAGAACAAAAGTTGTCCGGGCAGCTAGAACTATGCTCTGAAATATTGGCAACCAACACCACCTACCTGACTCATACTCAGGTCATCTCAATTTAGCCCACTCAGGTAATTTTTCAGTCCCATGAAGTCGGCCTAGCAGATGTCTGGGACAGAATTGATTGCAGTTATCTGGGTACTTCCATGATATATTGAAACTAAGTGATTTGTGTTTGCTTTCCCCAAGCTCTTCATTAATCTCAAGATGATTAATTAGTGATTCTTTGTTGGTCAAGAACCAAGTCAAGCAGGTTGTTTCCTCTAGTTGGTTCTGTCACAAACTGTTTCAAAAAGCAATCCTGAACAATATCAAGAAAGTCACTAGACTCAAGATTTCCTGTCACATTCTTCCAGTCAATTTGTGTAAAGTTAAAATCTCCCATTAACACAACATTATCATATCTAGACGCCTTTTAAATTTCGTCCCATAACAGCTTACTGCGCTCCGTATGAAGGTTTTGGGGCCTATAAATCACACCCAAAATAATTTTTCACGGCCCTCGAGAAACTGTAGCCAAACAGATTCTGTGTATGATGTTTCTAATCTTATATCTTGTCTAACACAACAATTTAAATTATCTCTGACATACATCGCCACTCCACCACCCTTCCTGTTGTGGAATAGTTTATAACCCTGCATGTTGCATTCATAAGGCATTTCTCTATCTTTCAAGTTGAACCAGGTCTCTGTTATAGCAATAATATCTATATTGCCTGCACTTGCAAGTAATCTTAGCTCATCTATCTTATTTCGTAGACTCCTACTATTTGTATAGTAAACCTTAAGGGAGCGAGTGACTTGTTGCCCTCTACTATCTCTTTGTTTGTTGAACAATTGCTTTGCCTTTACTATAACTTTGTTTTGAATGTCTTTTAAACATATCTCTTGGGTATCCTGGTAATATCTGCTTCTCTCTCCACGAGTTTATATAATGCATTTTAACTGTCTACGACTGAGGAACTTTTACCCAGTCATATCTTTTATGATTACCTCAGAACCTCGACAGATCTTGTGAAAAGTTTAAGAAAAAATATTGACGTTAAAATTCATCAGTTAAAATTTTTAAGCATAATAGCTTTTTTATGGATGTATTTATCAGTCTGAATGTATTTTATTGCATTATTGTTCTGGGTTGTGAGTGTGTTAGTGTGTGTATTTTTTTTAACTTTTTGTCAGTAGCGTTGATTGACCTAATATAACAAAGCGTTTCGCAAATCTTAGCATTTTTTCAACATTAACATAAGCTGCGGCTTATGTTAATGTGACAGTTTCTGCAGCTTATGCTGCGATGCCTGTTAGTGGTACAATTTACGATTAATGTTGAAAGATGCTTCTGCTGTTTCTGATGATTGTGTTACTGATGCAGCTATTTGTTACTATTGCTGTTACTGTAGATGCTGTTACTCATGCTGCTACCGTAGGTGTTATTGTTACTGTTTCTGCTACTGCGGCTGTTGCTATTGCAGCTTCTATTGACTCTACTGATACAACTGCTGGACCATCACCACCATCACCTGCTGCTGCTGCTGCTGCTGCTGCTGCTGCTAGTGCTTCCTCCTGCTTCAGCTCCTCCTCCTCCTAATCCTCCTCCTCCTTTTCCTGCTGCTGCTGCTGCTGCTCATCCTCCTCCTCCTCCTCCTCCTCATCCTCCTCCTCTTCCTCCTCCTCTTCCTCCTCCTCCTCCTCCTCTTCCTCTTCCTCTTCCTCTTCCTCTTCCTCTTCCTCTTCCTCCTCCTCCTCCTCCTCCTCCTCCTCCTCCTCCTCCAGTGCCTGGTTCTTTTCCTGTCGTTGCTTGCTCTGCTGCTAATACGAGAGGGACGTGTGACCTCATACTGCTGCATATGAACACAAATATATTTCATTATATTTACAAATAATAGAAACGGGGGGGGGGGGGGTTAGGGAGAAATACATGAATTCCTCAATAGCCTCTGATGTGGAACTCTATCGAAAGCCTTACTGAAGTCCATATACTCAATATCATATTCAGTACCATGATCTACCTCAAATACCTTAGTGAAAAAAGTTAGTAAATTCGTAAGACAGGAACGCCCCTTTGTAAAACCGTGCTGAGATTCATTAATGAGGAATGAGGAGACTTTCCGCTTTTTCAGTAATAAGACAGATCAAGGTTCAGGGACTGAACACCCTATATCAAGGTTAAGGGACTGAACACCTTATATCAAGGTTAAGGGACTGAACACCCTTTATCAAAGTTATGGGACTGAACACCCTTTATCAAGGTTAAGGACTGAACACCCCTTATCAAGGTTAAGGAATTGAACACCCTTTATCAAGGTTAAGGGACTGAACACCCTTTATCAAGGTTAAGGGACTGAACACCATTTTGTCAAGGTTAAGGGACTGAATACCCTTTATCAAGGTTAAGGGACTGAATACCCTTTATCAAGGTTAAGGGACTGAGCACCCTTTATCAGGGTTGAGGGACTGAACACCCTTTATCAAGGTTAAGAACTGAACACCCTTTATCAGGGTTAAGGGACTGAACACCCTTTATCAGGGTTAAGGGATTGAACGCCCTTTATCAAGGTTAAGGGACTGAATACCCTTTATCCAGGTTAAGGGACTGAGCACCCTTTATCAGGGTTAAGGGACTGAACACCCTTTATCAAGGTTAAGGGACTGAATACCCTTTATCCAGGTTAAGGGACTGAATACCCTTTATCCAGGTTAAGGGACTGAGCACCCTTTATCAGGGTTAAGGGACTGGACACCTTAAAAATAACGTCTCCATTTGTTCCACTAATTCTATAAAAGCTGCCTTTCTGTTAAATTGTAAACAATGTGCTGCGCAGGCGAAAGGTCTGAGTACAGATACTCAGGTGTAGCACATGCATTATGCATCAACCTGTCCATAGTACATACTATTTTTTAATGATAAAAATTTGTGGTTGCACATTTATAATGAGAAGAAAATGATGAGAATACTAGGTTGCATAATAGTAATCGGGTTTTGAGTATTTATTAGGTCCGAAAGTAGTTTTGTGGATTGTGGAATATAGTTAATTTTCTTGGCTTCCTGTGTGATCCATGTGAATGTAATAATGATAATAATTTAACATGCAAAAAATACTCATATTTCGATTGATGAATAGCAATTTCATAGGATTGTTTTGCTTGTATCTTAATCACCTTTCGTAGCTACTGATAATGTGACCCAAAGGAGTTCATTGTCTAGTAAAGCTATGAGAGCAATAATTAAGCTTGCCAGATTTAGAGTATTTAACTTGCAATTTCTTAGTATCTCCAGCAACATTTGCTCTCCGGGTAACGTAATTATAGTTGCCCAGTGTTTATACGACTTCAAAGCAGAAATGTTTACAAAAGACCAAACGCTTTGCACTACAAGCAAGTTTGTTTCGTCTCAGGGCTTTGTAAACAGAGTCGGGCACAGTAGACGAGGCGAGATATTTTTTTTTTTCCAAGTTAAGAATTCTTCCTGTATTTCTGTTCTTTTCGTTTATAATCAGTATTTTTTAGTATATACGCTATATCCCCTGTATTCACTAGATTTTTTTTTTAGAGTTTATAGAATTTAGATTCATAATAAATAACTCAAGTCCCTACATTGAAACTTGGCCAAAGTGACCTCGACAAATCATGAAGATGCTTCCTAGGAGTGTATGAACAACTTGAAGGTTTAAGTAATGTAAAATCGCCTCATTTCATTCTTCGAAGTTTTAAGTCATTAAACTAATTCAGAAGAGACATGTACAGTATATTATATGTTTTGAACAATTGTGAGAGGGCTCGTTAATAACGAAAGGGAGGGAGGGAGAGAAAGAGGGAAAGATAATCTGTTAATTGCCCAGGGGACCATTGCCCCTACGATTAGGTCTCAGATCAGGGTTTTTAAATCAGAAAGGAATAATTACAGAAATAGGAACTTTTAAGAAACGGAGGAAAATAGTGTACACTGAATGTAATTAAGTGTAAAACTTACCTGCTTCTTTACATAACAGACCAACACTCGTGCCTGAGCGCAGAGCAGTTAACAAATTTCCCTCTCAGTCTCCATATGGCGAGAGAGAGAGAGAGAGAGAGAGAGAGAGAGGAGAGAGAGAGAGAGAGAGAGAGAGAAATAGCTCCTTTAGTGGTTACTGATAATATGAACACTTTGTTATTTAACAAATTTTATTTTCAGTATGGAGTTGGTCCTCCATTTGAAGCTAAAACAGCACCAACTCATCGAGGAATTGATTCAGTATGCAGGAGAAATTTTGAGCCATTCATCAAGCAACACCTGCTCTAACTCTTCCAAAGACGACGGCTGAGGAAATCATTTCCTGACTTGCTGTTCCAATTGACCCCATAGATGCTCGATGATATGCCAATATTCATGCCAATTTTGAGCAACTCTAGCGGTGTGAATTGGTGCATTATCGTCTTGGAAGATAGCTCAAAAAGGGTCTTTTAACACATTTAAACTGATTATTCAGTCATTCAGCAGTTCGACAGTTCAGTCAGCAGGTGTTCACTGAGATATCTTAATCGCACTAAAGCGATCAATCAGACCTACATAATATCAGATGTAAAGATGTGTTAATATATATTAAAGATCAACTTCAACTCTTGTACTCACTTGGCCATTGTTGGTGCTAGAACAACGAATACTTTTGGTGAAAAGGATGTCAATAACCCGTGGGTGATGGGGGCGAAGGGCAGGGGTGGACGAGCCAAGAGCTATTGAATTAGAAGAGAGGAAATCGTCATCGTCGCCGGTAAGGCATCAGACGCCGGACCTGCTTACACTGAACTCCAGGCAGCTGATACCTGACCTGCCCATGGTAGACACTCAGGGCAGCCACGACAAGGAACTTGTTTATGGTATAAACCAAAGGCAGCAGACAACTGACCTACTAGCCTGAGCGGCTAGTTTATTGTACAGTGAGCGGTAGCACCGTATCATCCTTTGCTGATGATACTAGGATCTGCATGAGGCTGTCATCTGCTGAGGACGCGGTTAACCTCCAAGAAGATATAAACAAAGTTTTCCAGTGGGCAACGGTAAACAATATGATGTTCAATGAGGACAAATTCCAACTACTCCGTTATGGAAAACTGGAGGAGATAATAACTAGAACAGAGTATACTACGGACTCTGACCATACAATAGAGCGGAAAAATAATGTAAGGGACCTGGGAGTAGTAATGTCTGAGGATCTCACTTTCAAGGATCACAACAGTGCCACGATTGCACGTGCAAAGAAAATGATAGGATGGATAATGAGAACTTTCAAAACGAGAGATGCCAAGCCAATGAAGATCCTTTTCAAATCACTTGTTCTCTTTAGGCTGGAATACTGCTGTACATTAACATCTCCATTCAAAGCAGGTGAAATCGCAGATCTAGAGAGTGTACAGAGATCCTTTACTGCACGTATAAGTTTTGTCAGGCACCTTAACTACTGGGAACGCTTGGAAGCACTTGACTTGTACTCGTTGGAACGCAGGAGGGAGAGATATATCATAATCTACACTTGGAAAATCTTGGAAGGAATGGTCCCAAATCTGCACACAGAAATCACTCCCTACGAAAGTAAAAGACTGGGCAGGCGATGCAAAAATGCCCCCAATAAAAAGTAGGGGCGCCATTGGTACACTAAGGGAAAACACCATAAGTGTCCGGGGCCCAAGACTGTTCAATAGCCTCCCATCAAGCATTAGGGGAATTGCCAATAAACCCCTGGCTGCCTTCAAGAGAGAGCTGGACAGATACCTAAAGTCAGTGCCGGATCAGCCGGGCTGTGGCTCGTACGTCGGACTGCGTGCGGCCAGCAGTAACAGCCTGGTTGATCAGGCCATGATCCACCGGGAGGCCTGGTCATGGACCGGGCCGCGGGGGCGTTGATCCCCCCCGGAATAGCCTCCAGGTAGCACACAAAAAGGAGGATTACAGAGGTCACACTGGGGACGTATCACACCCCACCAGGCATACTTACATCAAAAAACATTAGTCATTTTATATCTTACAATTACTTCATATATGTAATGTACAAAATGCAGTAGGGAGAAACAACCGCAAAAAAATACGACAGCTGTTGCCGCTTAAAAAACCGTCATTATTTGGTTGCGGTCTCAAGAAATAGTTCATTCATCTAGTCGACGCAAAATATGGATACTAACTCAACATTTCAGACATCATTAACAAAGAAGTGATTTAAGACATCCTGGTGTCTCTGAAAGGTTGAATGTGTGGACACTGTCACAGTGTTCCACTGTCCAAACACTGCGTATTTCGCTGGTATCTGCATACTAAACGTACTGCCAGTGATTCTTATTGCCTAACCTTACTCTAGCAGCAACATCTTGCAGTCCACTGACCTTTTTATTTCGTATTTGCTGCTATGCTTTCTTCAAACTCATGTTCTTTTTTGACAACGTTTCTTACACCGTTGTTTGAAAAAATACATATGCTCGACATTCTCTCTGTTCAATGCTAATTCAGCTAATTCGTGTATTATTTCATGCTCATAGAGGCCTGTGTGAAAGGGAATTCACAAAAGCTGGACTCGAATCCTCTTTTAAATAATTTGTTTATATTTGTGCGCAGATTCATACACAAGCATACTATATTCAGATCTCAGACTATTTAGGAAAGGGAGTCAGTTACATTTAAACTGTCTAAGTCGTAGTTTACACAAACTTGGGGACAACAAGTATGGCAAAATGTAATAGAGGTATATTAGAATTAATAACTGGACCTTGCCTTACAAATTGAACGGACCGGCCATATTGATAGTGTCCGAGTTTTTTTTTTTTCATGAGTAAAATGTTGAAAACATTGACGTTTGTGAAAATAAAAATAAAAAAAAATATAGATTTTCCTTGAACACAAGCGCTGAAAATTCTCAAATATTCTCATCTCACGAAAGCGGAAAAAATCTTTCTTTGCTCCGGTTTATATTTTTGATTGTCGAAAAATAATTAAGCAGGTACGAGTACAGAGCTTTGGACATTGTAAAACAAGAACCAAAAACAAACAAACAAACAAACAAAAAAACAGCAAAAAGCCGTAATGACACTGAGGATATTGTAAAAGTCATGTCACTTTCTTGATAGCTTTTGTTTATTAATCAACTTTGATACCAGACATACAGCCGGAAAAGAATAGACTTAGTAGCGACCAGCGAAGAGACGGGGCCAGGAGCTGTGACTCGACCCCTGCAACGGCATATAGGTGAGCAGACGCGGGTGCGTGCACACACACACACACACACACACACCACACACACACAACACACCACACACACACACACACACACACACACACACACACACACACGCATATACAACAGGCCTAGTGTCTAATCGACATGTGCCTAGGACAAAATGGTAACTAACACACACACACAGGCCAAGTGTCTTAGCGACAAGTGCCCTTGACAAATGATAACTAACACACTTAAACACGCAGACGGGAAACCACGAGCGTAGCTCTGCTCCTGTAACTACAAATCCCCTCAAGGAAGGTTCCTTGATGTTGGTGAGGGGCTCTTGATTTAGGGAATTGGATCTGTGCTCCAGTTCCCCGAATTAAGCCTGAATGCCTTCCACATCCCCCCCCCCAGGCGCTGTATAATCCTCCGGGTTTAGCGCTTCCCCCTTGATTATAATAATAATAATAATATAACTACAAATAGGTAATTGCAAATAGTTAATTTCACACACACATTCACACTATCTACAATTCCAAAATTGCAGTGATTAAGTAAATGTCATATGCTTTATTTAACATGGAAATTCGTTTAAATATTATGATGTAGTTAAATGGTGCTATCAGGTAATAGCTACACTGATGGATATTACGTGTATGACATTATTTTTCAAACTTTTCAACATTCATTTTCAATAAAAATTATGTGATATGCGCTTTGAGCTGATTCCTGTATTGTTGTGTATATAATTTACCGAAATTGTTACATTTTTATATACTTTTTTTTTTTCAACACTTCGGCCGTCTTCCATCGAGGTAGAGTAACCCCAAAAAAGAAACACTTTCAGCATTATTCAACACTTTCCCCATCATTCATAAATAATGAATCTTTGCAGAGCGCGTAGATATGACAATTCAGATATCACTCCAAACAGCAAATATCCCAAACCCCTTCTTTAAAGTGCAGGCATTGTACTTTCCACCTCCTGGACTCAGATCTTGCTAACCGGTTTCCCTGAATCCCTTCACAAAATATTACCGTGCTTACACTCCAACAGCTCGTCAAGTCCCAAAAACCATTCGTCTATATTCACTCCTGTTTAACATGATCACACATGCCTGCTGTATGTCCAAGCCCCTTACACCCAAAATCTCTTTCACCCCCTCCTTCCATCCTTTCCTTGGACGACCCCTACCCCTTCTCTCCTTCACTACAGATTTATACACCCTCATTTTGCTCCATCCTCTCTAAATAATCAAACCACCTGAACAACCTCTCTGCAGCCCTCTGAATAATACTTTTAGTAGTTCCACACCACCTCCTAATTTTCACACTACAAATTCTCTGCGTACTATTTACGTCACACATTGCCCTTGAACACGACATCTCTACTGCCTCCAGCCTAATCCTTGCTACAGCATTTACAATCTATTCTTCACACCCATATAAGAAGAGTATTGGTACTACTGTGCTCTCATACATTCCCTTCTTTGCCTCCATGGATAACGTTCATCTCCATAGATACCTCAGTGCGCCACTTACCTCTTTTTTTCTTCATAAATTTTGATTACTTACGTTTCGGGCAATATGTTTTGACGTTTTAGAAATTTTCCTAACGAATTAGTCACGTAAATCAAATGTACTTAACAGAAATTGTTATTTTTTTTTAACTAAAATATTTCTTAGTCAATGAGAATGTAATTTTTGGGAATTTGTTGATTGTTATGGCAAATTCAGCTGCTTTTGAAATTTCTCGTTAATAAATTCATGCTCTCAAACAACGAAATATTCGTCTATATAGATCTCTAGGGTTTTAATCAGTTTTATATCAGCAACAGAATGAAAACAGTAGACATTTCTTTGGAAGTGTTATCTATCCAGTAAATGGAATTTAAGAGAATGGACGGTGGATAGATTCGCATAAAAAGTGGACCCTAACTCATTACACAGGGGCTCTGTGTGATGAGTTAGGGTCCACTTATGCGAAACATGGCTTGCAGTCCGGCAAGCTACTTTGACGTATCTGTAGCTGAGTGGGTTAAGGCTTGACTTATTCCTGGACTTTAGAGACTGATCATACTCAATCTTGAAACTGTGAATGGGTTTTGCTTACTATCTCTAATTGATTTCACTTATTACGCTACGATTGAAGCATTTCCTACATTGATTCGGCTCATCCGCTTCTTCAGCAGTAACCTGTTCCCTTGCTCCCTATTCTGTTTCGTCAAGAATCCTAGAGTCCCTACCCACTTCATCTAACCATATTATTTGATATGGCATATAATTTGGCAAACCATATAATTTGGTATGAATAAAAGTGTGGCTGCAGAGGCAGCCTTGAATATTCCAGCCAATCTTTCCAGTTTTCGTGTACATTATTTATCTCGCCACACTTAATAAGAACCATAAAATATTCATCATCCTTCTGTAAAGAACAGGAGCGCGACTCTAAATGTAAAACAAGTTTGGATATTTGCAACAAGACTGGAAAAAGCTTAGAGGGATGACTTACGAGGAAAAAATTTAAGTAAAAATTGAGGGCAGAAAGACCAGGAGAAACATAACAGCGTACGAATGAACTCATGTGTGGTGCAATTTAAAAAATTTCTTTGAATGGCTGCCATTTCTTCGCATCTCCCTACCTTTACCTGGTTTCTGAAAAAATATTTCCTATTTGTCCTTATCCGGGAAGAGTGAATGTTGTTGTGGGTTTTCCAAGTAGAAGTTTCTTAATTCTGGTGTTTGTGTCTCTGGAAGTTTCGCTTATTTAATAAAGAAAAAAAAATTGCATTTTAACTCATTTTCAAGAAACTGGGACTTCACATCTAAAGTGCACTCGGGAGAAAAAGATATTTATTCATAGAGTTTTCCTTAAGAACACGTGGAATTTGCGCCTCCTCTCCCTTTCAAAAGCTTGTCATTAGCATAAAATTCTCTAGACATATGAATGACCATAGGAAAAAGAATTATGAGAATCAGCGGAAATAAATAAAATAACGATGGCAGACTCATCATGCTGTTACATATTTGAACGTTTCCAGGTCTTGCCCACACCGCTACCTGACGTTCGTTGCTTATTTTTTTAAATTTGATTATTTATAGTTTAATATGTTTTTTATAGATTTATACGTCCTAATCTAACGTAACGTAACCTAGACTTAAGAGTTAACGAACACCAATGTACCTGGCAAATCCACACACCCACAATTCTTGCATCTAGATTTATGTATATCTCTGTTCCTATATATTTTCTTAATGTCTGAACTTTATATATGTTGCTTTTGTTACTTGTTGTCCCCATTACACGACTGAGTTC
Source organism: Cherax quadricarinatus (assembly GCF_026875155.1). Taxonomy (NCBI): domain Eukaryota; kingdom Metazoa; phylum Arthropoda; class Malacostraca; order Decapoda; family Parastacidae; genus Cherax; species Cherax quadricarinatus. The sequence continues at coordinate 101,938,519 of NC_069402.1, forward strand.
CTCTTGTGTTTTTAGGGAGCAGCTGCCATAGTCACCTCTTAGGGTCTACTTGTTTAGAAACAAGTTACCGACACTCACATATGTACTAACAAATGATATAAACCTTTTGAAGTGAAAAACATTCTGCCTTATTAGTAACCAGCGAAGTGTTAATAACTCCCGTCGCTTCATTATTGTATGTGTTAAGGAAGAACTTTTAAGAACACACTAAGGTCACTTCAAGATTTCTACCCAGTCCCATTTCTTCCCTTCCAAAAAAAAAAAAAGTTAAATATGCCAATAACTTATTATCTTAGGTAAATTTTGTTAAGTAAATATTACAAAGTCAGAATCTTGGCTAGTTCCAATGCAAATAAAAACAAAAGGTATACCAAGAATTTGCAAAAACTGTGCAACAGATTTTAGAGGGGAAAATTGATGTTAAGGTGATTTAAAATATGTAGAATTAAGGAACATGTATCCTTCAAGGGTATGCCTTGGTACTGGAGAAGAGTTCTTAATGAAAAGAACTGGAGTCACCCCTCTCCTGCCATGGATACAGCCTGACTATCTTCCATAATATTAATTTGGGCGGTATCGTTCAGCGGGGATTTTTTTTTTGTGTTATATTCAGGAGTTCATCATGTTAAAGCTCTCATAGTGATTTCAGAAACATGTAGGGCGTTTTTTTTTCTTTGAGCATCGTCCCTTTGGGATAATGTTTTAGTTGCATCAGTTTCAGTTTTACAAAGAATCTCAGCCTCGTGGAAATATATCACGTTATTTCTTAGAACTTAAAATTAAGATATATACACTGCTTTCTGATAAGGTGGGTAGGGGGGGGGGTGAGTCTGCTACTCGCATCTCCTGACAAGACGGGTGCGAGAGCTTGAGACCCCCAGACCTGCCTCCTGAGAAGCAGTTGTGGGGATGTGAGTCGCCTACACCTGGCTCCTGACAATTTATATAGAGGTTCATAAGTCTCCCGATGGGTCTCCCTCACCTACCTCCCGACAGGGCAGACGTAGGAAAGAACCTTTTAAAATAATTGGAAGAACTAATAAAGTAGGAAAGTTTTTCCCTAGCATTTTTACACTTATAGCGCACGTATGCGCACACACGAGCACATGCGCGCGCGAACACACACACACACACACACACACACACACACACACACACACACACACACACACACACACACACACACACACACACACGCACACACGCACACACGCACACACGCATATACAACAGGCCTAGTGTCTAATCGACATGTTCCTAGGACAAAATGGTAGCAAATAAACAGTTACGGGAGCCTCCCTTCAGACACAAATAATGAACAAAGAGTAAAGCAAACTTGAAAATCTTTGAAGGTGAACGAAAGGAAATGTGTGGGAGTTGCAAGTCTAAATTTGTTGCCAGCGTGGAAAGGAAGTCTGCACGTCTTTCACAAGAGCGAGTATTGATGGGAGGCAATAACCCTGAAATGGAAGTAAATGATGATAATGAATGGAGGACAGATAAGTGGAGAAGTTAATCGATTTGTGGAGAATTTAAGAGAAAGAGTTTAATGGAGAGAAAATGAGATACTCGAGAGGAAGGGAGAAGGAGTGAGATGGAAAGATAATTAATAGGAATTAATGTAAAAGTACAGTAGACCGTTATTTAGCACAAGTTTATTTGGGACGATTTGAGTATAGCACGATTGAAGAATTGCGGCACAATTTTATGTAACACGTCATATGATGAATTTAACACGGTTCAGTTTGCGGCCGCCTTATTGTGGTTCAGCTAAGAAGACCTCCCGCGGTCCCCAGCCACACTCTGACACCACCCCACCGTCAAAGCATTCGTCCTTCATACGTGTCCAGTCCAACTTCTCTGCTACAAGCTTGTGATTGTGAATTGTGTTTTGATCTTATAATTGCTATATCTTGTATCTACCAAGCAATCATGACACCCAGTAAGCATACCAGTGTTGCTCAAAGTGGCAAGAAAATGTGTAAACATTTAAGTCTTAGAATTAACGAAGGAAACAAAGATATTAGACAAGACATACTGTGGCCATAATGAAGTGTTACTTTGTACACATAAAAAAAGGTAAACATAAGTTTGTGTGACTGACTGATTTAGTGGCTGACTGACTTAGTACTAAGGCTGACTGACTGCTAACTGAATGACTTACTGAGTGACTTGACTGATTTACTGAATGATTTGAGTGACTTGACTGATTTACTGAATGATTTGAGTGACTTACTGAATGATTTGACTGACTAACTGAATGACCTGACTGACTTACTGAATGATTTGAATGACTAACTGAATGACTTGACTGACTTGCTGAATGAAGTGACTGACTGAATGAATTGACTGACTTACTGAATGACTTGACTGACTTACTGAAAGACTTGACTGACTTACTGAATGACTTACTGACTTGCTGAAAGACTTGACTGACTTACTGAATGACTTGATTGAGTGAATGACAAAGTTAGACACTCCAGTACAACCATCAACTTCAGTACTAGAACCTCTTCCATCCACCTCAGCCCAGTAGGACCACAACATAACTCTCCACTCTCTTCACAGTCATCCACAAACACCAGCACCCACAATTTAAGGTAAGAAATACTATTATTTCTGTTACATTTGTAGTCTTAAGCAGTAAAAACAACATAATACATCACAACAATAAACTACAATTACATATTCACTTTTATTTTTGTAAGATGTGGAGGCCTAAAAAAAAGTTTTGGCTTTTTTGGGGATCTCAGGAACGTAACCCCATTTTTCCCATAAGTTCTTCAGTTCATTTAACACGGTATTACCTAACTTGGTATTTTCAGGAACGTAACTATCGTGTTAAACAACGGTCTACTGTATACACAGAAGCTCGGTAAAATCCATAGTACATATGATATAGTAAATGCCAAACATTATTTAGTAATTAGTTTAAAAGAAACAACCAGTACCAAGTCTTTCCCTTAGACCTAAAAGATTCAATCACTGTTACTTCTCATGCCATGGTGTGGCAGGTAGGACGGTACAGAGTAACCTAAATAAGATAAATGCAGAACTACGGTAGCAAAAAAATTACCATAATTACAGAACAGTGATTGTCCTGTTGTATCAAATTGCAGAGTACATCTCTGCAGAAGATGCAGCATTTCCCCAATGAAAAGCAGGGGCACCACGAGTACACAGAGACAACACAGTAAGCATCCGGGGCCCAAGACTTCAACAGCCTCCCAGCATACATAAGGGGGATGACCAATAGACCCCTGACTGCCTTCAAGAAGGCACTGGACAGGCACTTAAAGTCAGTACCTGACCAGCCGAGCTGTGGTTCGTACGTCAGTTTGTGTGAGGCCAGCAGTAACAGCCTGGTTGATCAGACCCTAACCCACCACGAGGCCTGGTCTCAGACCGAGCTGCGGGGGCGTTGACCCCCGAAACCCTCTCCTGGTATACTCCAGGTAAGCTAGGAAAACATGACGACTAGCCTTGATAATACTGTATCAGTGATGAAGACAGCGTTGAAATACTTCAACGTGCCTTGGTCACTGGCCAGATATTAAACTTCAACTCTGAGACGAACTATAGTGAAAAAAAATTAATATGCTAGACATCGAATTTCTCCATAAATTTTGCAGAAAAAGCAACAGAGTAATATAGTTGCAGGAAGCGCTGAACCTCTAGGGATTTCATAACGATTGAAGAATGGGGTGGCAATCAGGTTCGACCCAAGGAAGGGAAGGATGACTCCAATTCCTCAGATGAAAAGCCCTTCACTGACAACAAGGCATGGACAAAGGCATAGCACAAGAATAAAATGGTAAAACTCAAGAACAGTCCTAAAAAAAAGCTTTTTCAAAAAGAAAAATCCGTGGTACTCAGCCACAACCCCATAAATCGTCGTAACATAGTTCTAATTACTAATAATAACATAAGCCACAATGTGCATAACGTGGTGAAATATTTCAACTCGTACCACCCAACAGTTGCGTCAAACAGTGGCAACACGAATTCAGATACTTTTAATTCCTATTATTGCAATAAAAGAATAACTCGCAAAACATTTCAAATAATTTACCATATTAATTTGTACCAAACTAATGAAATTAAACCTAGATAAAAGTATTGAATATTTCAGAATTTCCAACTAAACTCTTAAGGGTTGGCACTTCTTAAAGTAACCCATAAAAGCATGCATGCATGCATATATATATATATAATATATATATATATATATATATATATATATATATAATATATATGTATATATATATATATATATATTATATATATTATATGTATATATATGTATATATATGTATATATATATATATATATATATATATATATAATATATATATATATATATATATATATATATATATATATATATATATATATATATATATATACAGTGGTCCCCCGCTTTTTGTAGTTCCCGGCAATCGTAAAATTCGCCAATCATAGAGGTATTTTCGTATAAACATGGACTCGCTTTTCATAGGTTGACTCGCGAGTCGTAGTTCGTCCGGGACGTGTACCCATGGCGTGAGCCAGGGCGGTAGCCAGTCTGCCATTGTTTACCAGTGAGTGAAGGTCCCCTCACGTGCTCCAGCGAAATATTTCATAATATTCCATTTATTTTAGTGCTTGCAAGTACTAAATAAGCTACCATGGCTCCAAAGAAAGCTCCTAGTGCCAAGCCTGTGGTAAAGAAGGTGAGAAATATGATTGAATTTAAGAAAACCATCATTGAACAATATGAAAGTGGTACAAGTGTGGCCGAACTGTCCAGGATGTATAAGAAACCCTACACAACCTTATGTTCCATAGTGGCCAAGAAAAATGAAATAAAGGATGCTGTTGTTGCAAAGGGAGTAACTATGCTGACACAAATGAGATCACCAGTACTGGAAGAGTTTGAGAAGTTATTATTGGTGTGGATAAATGAGAAACAATTAGCAGGAGATACTCTTATGACTTCGTTTATTTGTGAAAAGGCTAGGCAGTTGCATGAAGATTTGGTAAAGAAATTGCCTGCAAATAGTGGTGAAGTGAGTGAATTTAAGGCCAGCAAAGGCTGGTTTGAGAGATTTAAGAACCATACTGGCATACACAGTGTGGTAAGGCATGGTGAGGCTGCCAGTTCGGACCACAAGGCGGCTGAAAAATATGTGCATGAATTCCAGGAGTACATAGAGGCTGAAGGACTGAAACCTGAACAAGTGTTCAATTGTGACGAAACAGGCCTCTTTTGGAAGAAAATGCCAAACAGGACCTTCATTACACTAGAGGAAAAGGCAATGCCAGGACACAAGCCTATGAAAGACAGGCTGACGCTAATGTTCTGTGCTAATGCTAGTGGGGATTTCAAAGTGAAGCCATTACTAGTGTACCATTCTGAAAATCCCAGAGTGTTCAGGAAAAACAATGTTATGAAGAGTAAATTGTGTGTGTTTTGTAAATCTAATAGTAAGGCATGGGTCACGAGGGAAATTTTCGTCGAGTGGTTCAATGAAGTGTTTGGCCCTAGTGTGAAGGAGTATCTCCTGGAAAAGAAATTGGATCTCAAGTGCCTGCTAGTAATGGACAATGCACCTGCTCATCCTCCAAACTTGGATGACCTAATTTTCGAGGAGTTTGGGTTCATCACAGTAAAGTTCTTGCCCCCGAATACCACTCCTCTCCTCCAACCCATGGACCAGAGGTTATTGCAAACTTTAAAAAACTCTACACAAAAGCAATGTTTCACAGGTGCTTGACTGTGACCACAGACACTCACTTGACCCTAAGGGAATTTTGGAGAGAACACTTCAGCATCCTCCACTGCATAACCCTTATAGGTATGGCTTGGGAGGGAGTGACTACCAGGACTTCGAACTCTGCCTGGAGAAAATTGTGGCCAGATTGTGTCGACAAGAGGGATTTTGAAGAATTTGGGACTGACCCTAATGAGCCTATGTCTGTTGTAAAATCAATTGTGGCACTGGGGAGTTCCATGGGGTTGGATGTGAGTTTGGAGGATGTGGAAGAATTGGTGGAAGACCACAATGAAGAGCTCACCACTTAGGAGCTGCAAGAGCTTCAGGAGGAAGAGCAACACATCGCAGCTCAGAATCTTGCTGCAGAGGAGGAGGAACAGAGATGGAAGAAGGTGCTTTCTTCAGAAATTAAAGAGATTTTTACTATGTGGGGTAAGATGGAAAGCTTTATGGAGAAACATCACCCTAACAAGGTTGTTGCAAGCCAGGTTGGCAACATGTACAGTGACAAAGTCTTGGGCCATTTTAGGGAAGTGTTAAAGAGACGCCAGAAACAGAGCTCTCTCCACAGTTATTTTGTGAGACAGGACTCCAGTGACTCTCAAGGTGGTCCTAGTGGCATTAAGAAACAGAGAAGAGAAGCAACCCAGAAAAGCAAATGGTACCTGAGGTTTGATGAGACCCAAACTACATCACTCTCTCCTCCTCCAGTCTCCCATACACTAAGAAGAATCTCCAATAAAGGTAAGTGTTATGCTGTTAATGTTTCATTCATCATTTCCCATTGTATTGTTTATGTACTGCATGCATATTTCATGTTAAAAATATTTTTGTTTTAATACTTCTGGGTGTCAGGAACGGATTAATTGTATTTACATTATTTCTTATGGGGAAAATTGATTCGTAAATCGTAAATTTCGTTTATAGTAACGGCTCCAGGAACGGATTAATTACGAACAACGAGGGACCACTGTATATATATATATTTATTATATATATATATATATATATATATATATATATATATATTATATATATATATATATATATATATATATATATATATATATATATATATATAATAACATAATTTCTGGATGAGGTCAAGTCAGCCGAGTCGACCATCAAGAAAACTAGTGGATGGGAGTGTTATTTTTAAAGTAGAGAGGACAATATATAGTCCATTATAGGTTAGGCACATAATGTTGGAAGGAGATTTAGCAGTCTAACTGTAGAAATTTGAATTCTCTGTAGAAAGAGTCCATGTGTCAGAGAAATATCATTAGATCAAAGTTGGTGTTGTACATGTGTTATTCATTATATGCCCTTGATTAGACTATACTTGTCTGACACAGCAATAACAAGGAATTTTTTGGTACAACGAATGCAAGTATTTACAACTTGATTGCTAAATCTCTGGCCCACCTCATGGACATAACCCTCTTTCAGTTGTGGGCCTGACCCACGTGACCACGTTTACTGTTACTACTACTGCATCGCTCTACTTCTTCCACCGCCTCCACTGCTTGACTGACCACAAGCATCCTTGTGTGAAACTAGATGTCTCTACAACTAGATTGCCTTATGGGGCTGATCTGTTTCCACTAGTAGGCCTTTCCACATGTGGTTTCGTCTACTACGCACCATAGCTTCCCTATAAAAGGCTCTGGTCTCATGTTTCCGTATCTGCTTAATTATAATATCTTTTTTTCTACAAGTACATGTACAAGGTATACAGGCCTAGCTGACATACTATTATATAGGAAGCCACTTGTCATGCAGAGCACTTCGGGCAAATTAGAACAGTTTTGTCCCGGATGCGACCCACACCAGTCGACTGACACCCAGGTACCCAGTTTTTATTGATGAGTGAACATAGACAACCAGTGTAGGAAAACACGCCCAATGTTTCAGCCCTCGCCGGGAATCGAACCCGGATACCTCACTGTGTAAAGCGAGAGCTTTTACCATCAGGCCACTGGCCTGGTGAGCCAAATATCTCGGTACAAATATCTAGGTGTTGCATATATGTCTTATTAATAAGAAAATAAAGGAGATAGTGAAATTTTAGAAATAACAATATGATAAAAAGCGTCTCCGATTTGGTTTCTGGGTTCGGCGAGATATATGGGCAAGATTTCTTACACTCTTTCCCACTTAGTTACCCGTCTTGTTTAGCTGTCTCTTGTGGATCGCATTCCAAGGAAAACGAAAATTGCTGTGGTAATGAGAGAAATTCCAGACCTGCCAGAAGATTTAGTGCTGAGAGACAAGCACCACAAACTGCAGTGTATTTGTTGATATAAATTACATGTGATTTTAGTCTCGGAGTTAGAACTGTTAAGAAACACTCACAAGAAAATGAAAAATGAGTATACTGAATGTAAGTAGATGTTTGAAAGATTTGTTTTCTTAAGAGTTTACAAAAAAAAAAAAAGACGAACTCTCTGAGAATGCGGAACGTCTAACCGGCTTCTGTTTCAGAGTCACGTGAAAGGATGGTGTCAGAGAAGGTTACCCAGCCGTCTCCATTTGACATCAAAGGCGCGTGTGCGCCTGCGTGGGTCTTTCCACTAGCCCACTATAAATCTACCAGTTTGAATCTGTCACCAGGCAGAGTAGGACACGTCCAGCAAACTCAAAAGTTATACCAGTAATAAATTCCTAAAGCGAAAGCTAAGGTTGATCATTTTCCCAGATTCCCCCACCTAATGGTAATGCCTCCCTGGGTGGACGATGTATACAGTTTAAGGATAAATTCTCTCCACTTCGCATCGCTCTGTGTATAACGACTCCCGTTGTCCTTCCTATTCACATCCCGTCCCCTCCGAAAGGGGAATAAACATCACCCTTCATGATACGTCTTCTCTCGCTCCGTCTCCCTCGTGGATGTATTCACTAACGCCGTCACCCAGTCGCCGCTAGCACGACCACAACCACATAACCTCACTCACAACCGTTACCACTACTGTCACTACCTTAGCCACTGCCTTAACCACAGTCTCTGCTAGCATAACTAAAACCACCACCATTAACACTACCACAATCACAGCTGTCGCCATAGTTGACACTATCGTTACAACAACTATTACCACCACAGTCACAAACGTTGCCACAGTCATAATCGCCCTGTCATTACCAGTAACATTGCACTTGCCACAATCAGTTATTTCCGGCAATATTACCACGACCTTCACCACTCCTACCTTTGCCACCACCGCGATGACACCCATCATCCCTACCATCATCACTAATATAACTGTCTCCCCTGTCACCACCACAGCCCCAACTACCGTCACCACCACCCCTACTCTGATTATTATTACCACCACAGCTATCGCCATCACCGTTGCCACCATCACCACCAGTCACAACCGTCACCATCACCACCGCTACCACCTCCAGAAATGCCACTGTCACAGCAGTAACCAGCACCACCAATACCTTTGTTACAGCCGTCACCTCAACCACCATCACAGCCGTCAATTCAACCACCACCACAATCACAGCCACCGCCACCACTGTTGCTAACCCAACCGTCGACCAGTCCCTTCTAGCTAGGTAATAATTAATGCGAGAAAGTTTAATGTGTAAATTGGTGAGGAGAAGTGTGGGAGAGAAGGGGTGAGGGAAAAGAGAAGTGAGGTAGAGAAGTATAGATAGCGAGAAGAAAGGGTGTGAGGGAATAGAGGGAAAGGAGTGAGAGACGATGGAAGAGGTCGAACATAATAAAGAAAAGTAGTATGAAAGAAGAAAAAAATTAAGTGTAAGAGAAGAGATAAGAAGAGTAATAAGGAAAAATGTGAGAAGAGAGGTGAGAAAGAATATAGAGAAGAGGTGAGAAGGGTGACACACAGAGATGGTGAGGTAGGGACTAGAGGGTCATAGGTGAAGAGACGAGAATCGTCATGGGAGACAGGAGGGATGACGTGAGACAGCAGGAGAGATAGAAGAGCTGCGCCACATTTCACGAACTTAAGTCTGCTATAAACCGTGTTTCTGATATTTTTTAAATAGTTTATTAAAGTCACATAGACCAATTCCAAATAATTCAAACTAATCATAACTCCTTAAAATTTAGATCCCAATAATGTGCTGTTGACAAAAGAGAAGAAAAGACGCATTTATAGAAAGATCTTGATCTTCAGTCTGTTTTTTTTACCTTAGCAAACAGGAAGATGTCTCCTGACACGGATCTTTTTAACTTGATGACTTGATCAGTAGTTAAGAATCCGCTTGCTTATTGCAACCGGGTCTTACGCACCATTTAGAAAACGATTAATATATTTGTGCTGTATATTAAATGTTTTTGGTTCATGTGGCCTTCTCTCTCAAAACAATATAGTAACCCCTGGTGGGACTCGAACCCACAATCCCTGGCTTAGGAGGCCAGTGCCTTATCCATTGGGCCACAGGGGCGGGTACACGAAGTCTGCGAATGCTTTAATTTCATTGTAATAATTGTATATTGAACCGATTACAATAGTTAAGCATTAGGGATCTGCAACACCACATTACTAATATGAATCTTGGTCCCGATTTTGTGTCTGTTGAAAGATGCCTCCTCCATCCAGGACATCATCAAATGCCTGATCTTACTGGTCTCCTTACATCACTCGACCTTTGATACCTACTAACCTAACTCGACTTTTGACTGCCTCCTAACTTCCTCACCTGATCGGACTAGGGGCTGACTTTAATTTTCTGTAGTGACCTACTGGTTGGCACTGGTTTCTCAAGGAGTTATCTCCAGTACTTGGATTATTCATGCGCGCCGGCGTGCGTGTGTGCTAGTTAATAAGTAAGCAAACTTGATGAAGTACAGAAGGTTTCAAGTCCACTCTATTAGCGTTCATCACAGTAAGATGGCACTTTTCCATCAGAGAGTCATTTGCATTTTTATTTCATTTTATATTTATATATGTGTCCTTTCATAGCAACATAACTTTAGTGAATTTCATTAAGATTAGTCTATTTTTTACTGTCTTCTTTTTCTTCTCCTCCTCCTCCATCCTCTTCCTTTTCCTTTTCCTCTTTTTCTCCCAAGAAAGGGCTAATAAGAAAGAGAAATAAATATAATTAATTTATTAGGCTTAAAGCCTATGGACTACTACGGCTGCATGTCACCTGTACACCACAAATCAAAGGATACTTTAGTACTGACTATTATTATATAATTATTATAATCATGGGGGAGCGCTAAACCCGTAGGATTATACAGCGTGTGTGGGGGAGGGGATGGAATATATTCAGGTTCAATTCAGGGAACTGAAGCAGACATCCAGTTCCCTAGATCAAGAGCCCTCACCAACGTCAAGGAACCTCCTTTGAGGAGTAGTATTGACAATACATTGTAAATTATACAATTTAGGAACTTATCGTACACGCCCCTGTGGCCCAATGGATAAGGCACTGGCCTCCTAAGCCAGGGATTGTGGGTTCGAGTCCCACCAGGGGTTCTATAGTAATTTTTATCCCTCATATAGGGATAAAAACTAAACTCGATTTCAAAATTTCATTACATACTGATATTTACACACCACTCCAGGTGCATATACACTTCTGCTCCCTGCATATGCATTAGAGATATGTACTCATCAAAATACAAAGTAAGAGTAATTAAAGGAAAAGAGACGAGAAAAAGCGAATGTAAAGAAGGAAGGGAAGATTTTATATATATTTCCCAAGAGGGTACAGTAGCGCTGCAAGGGTGGATTAAGAAATTAATGGAAAAGAAATTAATTATGCAGAGAATGAGGAAGAAGAATAAGAAAGTTGATGTGAGAATGACAAGGTTGTGGGTGTCAGTCACTACCTGGCTGCCCGTGTGTTGAGCTATAGTTTTCATGCAGACAGTTGTTCAAAGAGTCACCTCGCATGATACACGTCGCACGTGACCAGTAGTAGGTTGTGGCAACAAACTTTCCTTTACTAGTAGGTGAAAACAGATCGTCTAGATTCTGTCTTGAGACTAGAGTCTAGTCTCTGCTACTGTTGTGGCTTTATGCACAAGGAGTATAGCAGGAAAATTAGCGTACGTGAAGAATCTGTTGTAAACATTCATAGATCTTGTATACACATGATCCAGAGACCTGACAAGTTGAAGAATTACACTTGTGCAGCACTTGGGTATCTTTACTGTGGAAACGTTTCGTCAACCAGTAGCTTCCTTAGTCCAATACAGAGAAGAATGGTTGAAGATCAGGAGTTTGAGGTAATCAGTCCCTTAGCCTGGGGTCAATGGACCTGTCCTGAAGAATAAGACATTCTGTTTCATCTGCAGTGCTTACTACTGCACATACTGAATATCCCTAGATTGACCAACCAAAAATACTTAAACTGTAAAGGTGACCACCCCACCCTTCTTGCCAGATGGCTGTTGCATAAGAAGATTGTCAATGAAATCTCACCGACTTTCATAAGAAACTGCAGACCACCACTAGTCTTCAACCGATACTCAAAGGATACGACAAGTAACCGAACATTCCACCTTCCTGCATCTTCCGCTATGGACCCATCATTCATCTTCCATGATGGAGTCTCTTTAATTGCCTCAACTTTGTGAGAATTCTAGAGTCTAGTCTCAAAACTATTCTCTAGACTATTCTCAAAACTATTCTCTAGACTGGAGTATAGTCTTTGGATAGTCTTGTCCACATAATCAGATCCTATTGGTGAAGGTAGGCTTGTTGTCATCATCTGCCACTGGAGGTGAGCAAGGTGGCGCTGAGAGGTTGAACAACTGTCTGTACCAAAACTTTAGCTCAACATCCACTACTTTGTCAAGCTTACCTCAGCTTGCTTATTACTTTTCCGCATTCTCTGAATAATTATGATATTTTCCATGAAGGGAATAAACAAACCATTAAGCCACCTTTGTACCACAAATGTACATCCCTGGAAAAATATAAATTATATTATTATTCTCTCCGTTCTTCACCGTGGTTTTTCTCTTCTCTCCTAACTTCTCCGGCTTCCCATTTATTTTGATGAGTGTATCTTTCTCGTTATATATGCAGAGAGCAGAAGTGTATATGCACCTGGAGAGATGTAAAGCTCAGTGAGAATACAAAGAGAATTTACTTTAATCCTTACATTCGGGATAAAATAACATAGTAACCCCTGGTGGGACTCGAACCCACAATCCCTGGCTTAGGAGGCCAGTGCCTTATCCATTGGGCCACAGGGGCGTGTACGAAGGCATCCTAAATTCTGCAATTTACTTTTAATAAATATATATTCAGCATTTAAGTATTTTGATAGGTGGCGTGCAGGTGACATGCAGCCTTAATGACCTTTGTGTAGTCGGGTGGTTTTAAACCTAATAAACCAACCATTAATAGTTTTACAAATTCCTCCTCCCATTTAGGTTAAGCGCATTCTCATGGCTATAATAAGAATTTATATTTTCATTATCCCTCTTCTTTATCAGTTCCTCAGCTTAATTCCCTCCTGCAATATTCCTCACATTTTTTTTTCATTTATTAACCTTTATTCCTGTTAATCCTCATTTCCTTTCTTCGGTATGCAAGATAATTAAACCTCTCACCGAGTTGCAGCCTCCCCTTGCACTTACTAGGATCATACAAATATTCCTAGCTACACTTGAAGTTCCATTTCCTGGGATGAGACAACACGTGGTTATTCCACGTTTTGTCACCACCAGAGGCTGCCATCACCTGTATTCTCAGTTTCTTAGAATATGCGATACAGGGCGCATTCCACCCTCATACTAATGCTGAAAACAATCGCGCTACTTTCTTTGGGTAAGCTAGCATCTTAATTGAAGTTTTAATTATACTAGGGGAGAAAGGTGAGGTTATATACTCATTGTCCTAGAATTCCGTTATTAATTACTCTGAGACAGAGCGCCGTACAATACTTCTTCATACTAAGGGTATACAATACCGACAGTCTGCTGAGTATGACTCGTGTAACACTATAGTATCTTTATTGCTGAAAAGTTTCGCCTGCCTAATTGTTGTTTAGTGTCTCCTGCGCTATGTTCTCCCGTGTTATATTACTTTGTTTTCGACTAAAGAGAATTCGTGTAGGCAGAACGTTTCAGCAATAAAGATCTGTAATTGATGCACTTGTGTCTTATTCCTCAATAATCTTTCACTTGTCCCCATCCCTGTGGTATATTTTGTAAGGACGGACACCAGGGAATATAGTACAGCTTGGCACTTACACTCTTTCCATGGCGAGAAATTCCCGAGTGAGCGAGTCTTGTGAGTCAGGTCAAGATTCCCAGGAAGATCGAGCCACAAGTGAGATTGTCATCACAGCATTTTCTGACCCCTGTCATCTGCCTTTCTCAACATCGGGCCCACTCCTATGAGAATACACCTCTGGTATATTCTCATATTTTGGGCCAATCGTAGCTGTGCAAACCACCTTCATCAAAGCGTCTACTTGATTCCCTCGTCCCATGTGTACTCTCCAAGCTAAGCTTCCCTAACCAAAGACTGAGGAAATTCTTGATAGTTATTTTATGAATGAACAAGATGAATAATGAGGGTTTACATTATTTTTAAGACACCTGTTGTGAGAGATGTTAGGATGCTGAAAAGCGACAAATAGAAACATTTATAGATAAGACAAAGAAAAAAGCTAGTGAATTGTCTCTTAAAAGAAGTTGCCAGAAATAATTATTAACCTATTTAAGAAGCCTCTTTCACTTCTTTATTTTTGACATCTTCTCTTATCTCACCCCCTCTGTATTGACAAAAACATTCACTAGCAAACATAAAAACAAAAATTCTCGGGAAAGACAATAAAAATAACTAAGTCTGAAGACTCGATCTCTTGACGATACAGTTTTTGGTGGTCGCTGCTGCAACCTCTTTGCTAATGTCTCCGATACGATATCATGCTGTGAGATACTGTGATGTGTGGATACTAGCATAAGTTGCAATATGAATGTTATGCTGTGGTGTTCTGTGATGTACAGAAATGAACATATATTGTACAATGAACTGTGTGGAACACTGATAATAATGTCTAGGTGGATTTCAATCTTTCTGACAGTTTACGTTGAAGATTCAACTTCCTTTACCGAATAAATACTAATTAAATTATTTTTTCACTTGGTAAAACTTACTTAAAAAATTGTATTGTTCATCATAAAACAAACTAAAATCATCCTGAAATCCAGTCTTAAATTGTTGAAAAAGCGGAGCAAAAAGAGGTTCCACTAATATTTCTTTACAGAGTATTTGAATATTGTCGTGAGTTCCAGGAGAAAGATGTAAATGCAGTAACTATTGTTAGGTTTAACAATAGCTATAATAATAAGACGACACAGCAACACAAATAATTGCCATCAGTAAGTAGTTATAAATAGCTAATTAACCTTTACACACATACGAAATAAATAAGCACAAGAGAGATAAATGTACATAAATGTGCCAGAACGTTAATAAAATATCAAGGTTCTCAGGCACACCACTGGAGGCCCTTCTGGTCACCTGTTTAGACCCTAATTGTCTATTTACCTTCTTTTTTCCTTTTCTTTTGCGATTATGTGATGAATAAAATTAGATTAATATGTAATCAGATATTTGTGAAACAATGACTGTATTCATGTTTTTATAACCTCCTTTATCAGTTTTAAAATAATGGCTTATAAGGTGACTTTTCCTCTCTTTTTGATTGTCATGTAAATGTGTTGTGTGGAATATTCACTGACAGGGCAAGGTGGACATAGTGATGGAAAATGGAAAAAGGAAAAGGAATCCGTAGAGTTGTGTGTTGCCCTCAGCCTGAGTCATGGAAAGAGAAGTTTAGTTTATGTAGCTAGTGTTAATTATAATGATGGTGTTTATTGGTGGTATTTACACTAATGATGGTGATACTCGCCTAATAGCGGTTACAAACGTAAAGTCTCAGCTCCTGGCCCCCGCCCTTCTGCTGGCCGCTACTGGGTTCACTTCTGGCTCCATGAGCTCTATAAAAAAAATTCTTAAAATTATGTATGGAGTCCCTCCTCTACTACCTCGATGTCTACGTCATTTCATTTCCTGACTACTTTCAGGCTGTGTTACCCCTGTGACACACTTTTTTTTCTACTTCTAGCTGTGTACCTGAACCCGCCTCTCAAACTGACTCGCCCTGTCCACCCTGTGAATTCCTCTCAGTATTTTGTACATCGTAATCATGTCCCCTTTGGTCTTTCTGTCCTCTAATTATCGTTAAGTTTAGCTCCTCTAGCCTCTCCTTATAGCTCATACCTTTCAGCTCTGGGACTAGTTTCGTTGCAAATCAACACTTTTTCCAGCTTCTTGACGTACTTTATCAGATATAGGTTCCATTCTGGTGTTGGAAGATATGCCTGACATATGCCGTGTAAGGTCGTGAATGCTTCATTGTTGAGATACCTGAAAACTGCCCTTAAATTTGCCAGTATAACATTTGTTCGAACATTTATTCGGGAGATGTTTGTCTGGTATATGTTGGTGGTAGTGTTTGTTTTTGATGGTTATGTTGGTGTTTGCGATAATGTTTGCTGATGGTGGTGTTTATATCATTGTGGTATCTTAATGATGGTGTTCATGGTTTTTTTTTGTTGTTGGTAGTATTGTGGTGCTAATTATTGGAGCTGGTGGTTATTACAGTGGTTGTGTTGGTGATAGTGGTATTTATTGTGGTGGTACGGGTGGTTTTTGGTGGTGGTGGTGATTATGGTGGTAGCGATGTTTATTATAGTCGTAGCTTTGTCGTGATGGTGGTGTGTAGTAAGGTGTATTAAGAAGTATTATAGTACTAATGGTAGTGCTGTTTCAGAAATAAGGTCATTTGTCGTATATGCATAATGGTAATAGTTATGGAGATGTTGCGGTGGTATAGTGTGGGTGGGGTGCAATTATGGTGGGGGTATTATTGAGGTGGTGGTATGATGGTTGTAGGAGTGATAGTGACCGATTTTTTTTTTATACTTTGGGGGTGATGGTATGATGATAGAAGAATATGGGTTAATATGCTTTAGTATACTGATTGATACTCTAGTATAGTGGTGGCAGTTTATGTGATGGTTGTTATGATGGCGATAATAATGATGGCAGTGATAATGACGATGGTGATAATCATCTCTACAGTAGTGGTGGTACATGTAACTTTATTGATAGGTAGGTGGAGGTAGTAACACCGGCTGCTTCATTGGAAACAGAAAGTCACTGCAATGGTGAATCAAATATTTGTAAATTGCTTGTCAAGACGGTTCTTATTGGACTGTATTGCTCTGCAGAATTGTAGTAGTGCAAAAAGCAAAAGCAAAATAGTGCTGCACCTTCAGCCTCACATTTTAGTGTTAATTCACTTTGCTGAATCATTTTGCAGTTTAAACAGTTCATTTTGTGTGTGTATTAAATTATCGAAGGAGTTTTGTCTCCATTTTCTGAGGGAAATTAGTGCTTATGAACTTTTTTCTAATTTTGTTTGTTTCTTTGTTGCTACGAACTTTATCCTTTACTGCTTCCTCCTGTTTATCTTCGTCTTTTATGAAATTTAGGGATAGAAAATGTACAGTATTCAAGGTACAGCCTGATAAGGGTTCAATTGGTTTTGGTATTTTGAGTTTGATATTGCTGCTACAGCCAAACATTATTTATCGTACTTCAGGTTCTTCCTAATGTCTGTTCCAAAGGCTCCTTCTTATCCAAAATATATTAATTCTTTACAGTGAAAATTATCTTCCACGTCTCTGACCACAGCACCAGCCTTTCCAGGTCCTTGTTGAAAACTCGTTCATTCACTCGAGGCAGCAGTATGTTCCCCAGTTTTCTTGTCAGCGAATTCTGCTACTATAGATGTTAGTCACGTATCGAGATCATTGATGTTAAATTGTGAAAAGGACTGGCCGAGGACCGATTCCCAAGAAACGTGTTACGTCTAACCACTCGGTAACTTATCTGCTCAGTACCACTTGCTGCTTACTGTTAGTGAGCCGGTCGTTGGTCTGGGCCCATGCCATGCACCAGCGATCTTTGATGTCGTACCCTGTCGAAAGTTTTCTGGAAGTCGAAATACACTACATCTGTTGAATTTTTATTTCGGAAATTCAAAAAAATTTTAAGTATTAACTTTTGTTAATAGTCCATGTTAATTTCCTGTGAATAAGTGACCAGCAGAAAATTTACCTTCTAATGCTTTAACTTTCCTTACCCAACGTTAATGTTAAGTAAATAAGGAGATATCTGAGGCCATACGTCTTGTTTTCATTCTCGAATGTAGATTGTCCAAGGTTAAATGTTCATAATTTACTACTAATGCATGTTTTTGTTTACCATATGCCTCTTTCAACCTAGCGACCCGGTCCCAGATCAGACCTCTTGACCTGATCGACTAGGATGTTGGTGCTGGCCGCATGCAGGACCAACGTATGTACCACAGCAAGGCTGATCAGGACTTGACCTGGGGAACTTACCAAGTTTTCTCTTGAAGACAGCCAGAGGTTTGTCGGTAATTTTTCTTATGCATAAAAGGAGGGCGTTGAAAAGTCGAAGACCTCTGATACTTACCGAGTTATCTCTGTGTACTCATCGCTTTCCCTGCTATTTATTGAAGGTACTTTACCCAGTGCCAAGTCTCTTGCTTTCATACTGATTGATTTCGGTTTATAGCAATCGTGTGTTTGTAACAACTATTGTGTAATAGTCTAAAATCGAGTATAGTGAGACATGCAAAAATCGCGAACAAGCGATACAAGATGCAAAACAACCACGGGGATAGTTGAATGATAGCTATCATTCAAATTCCTCAAGCCTGCGCCTTCCCCGTGGCGGTTTTGCATAGTGAGATATAGCTCGTAATTCAACTGGTAGAAACTTCGGCTTGCAACTGAAGGATAGGAATTAGTGAAATACAACCGTTTTCTCGTTTTCTTTGAATTCTTGAACCTATTGATCTGTTGCTGCTCTGTCAGCTGCGCTCTGCCTAATGCTCTTAACTCAAAGACTATTGAATCCCGTTAAGTAGAGGTCTCAGTTTCGATAATCAAAGAAGGGTGAACCAAATCCTCTCCAGAGAGAGCTACACTCCACTAAAGGTCAATGGCAGGGCGTTTGGCTTACAGTCAATGGGACGAGGGTTTGAACTCTAGACAAGGAGAGTTGAAATATTCGCCTTACACCAGTTGTCCCTGTTTACCTAGCGGTAAGTCCTGAGCTGAGCTGTGAATTCAGCTGTTAAAAAACCTACAAGAGAACTTTCTAAACTAGACATAGAACATGAGGCTCCTCTCTCTCTCATTCTGGATCTCTGACTCTTTGATTTTCGACTCTATTTTTTTTCGTTTTACACAGTATTGGTGATGTGCCTGGCGACCCGCAAGAGAATGGGTTAAATTGGGCGTGAAATGGTCCGGGAACATCGGTGGAGAGTAATGTTGCTGGGGCAGTGTCTTCTGCTGAGTTGTGGAGCCGCAAACTGCTCCCACTGATTGGTCAAGATTTGTCTAAACAATGTGTGTTGGGCTTTATAAAAGAAATTCGTTACTTGACCAATAAAGCCAGGCGATTGCAGTTAAGGCAGAGAATAATGAAGTTTTCCCTCTAGTTTGTAAGCAAGCATTCTTCGTTGATAAACTCACATAAGTTACTATTTTACAGAATAAATACTTGGATTTATGAAACAAATTTATTAGACTAACATTTATTACTATGGTTAGGTTGATTCCATGTAGAGGCTCCCGGAGGGTTTGTATTTGGGAGACTTGTAAATGAGTATGATAGACTAATCACGGAACGGGTGGGGCTTAAACGCATGGTAGACTAATCACGGAACGGGTGGGGCTTAAACGCATAGTAAGCGAGTCCTAAAACTCACAGGCCAGTGCGTAAACCACTGGGCCAGTCATAATATCACAATTTCCTGAGTCGCATGATGGACTGATCACCTTACCTTTCTCTTCCCATTGTTTCCGTCATTTACAGTTTTACTCTCCTCTTATTCGACAGAAACAATAGCTGGTTTCCTAATACTGCTTTTGTGTCTTTATCTAAAATTCATTGGTATTCCCATATATTACAGATTTCTAGATGTATGAACAGTAAAATCAATGGGCACAAATATGCATATAGGAAAGACATGACCAGCGTATGCATTATTTATAGGAACTCACATTCACGTAAGAATTGGAACGGCTCCAAAATTATCGTAACGAAAGAAAAAATCCAGAAAATTAAATGTTTGTTACATCCAACACTATAATATAAATCATAGGGAGTTTCAATATCTCCGAGGTTCTGTCTGGATTAATCTTAAAACGCCGAGACACTGTCATCAGAATAGTACTTCTCAACAATACCGTGCTTACACTACACCTACTACATCATCATCATCTCTTATCTCTCCACTTTTTCCAATGTATTATACTGATGTATTATACTGATAAATCCCCTGGTGGCCAAAACTTATTTCTGAAGATACTCAGGTGTTTGCACATGTGGCTTATTCACCAACTCTGTTGAAAGAAGCAAAATGAGATGATATATGATTGAGGTATACAAATTAATGACATGTATAAATAAAAAAATAGAAATAGGGTGCTTATGATATCCAACCACGAAAAAACTCGCAAAGATGGTTTCAAGTTGGATAATTTCAAATTTAACCCCAAGACATTAACGTTTTCTGCCTTCAGGCTTCCTTGATCTCGGAAATCGAGATTAACGTAGCCTCTAAGCAGAAAACTCAGTACAGCTGATTCTAGTGTATTGTTTGGTGGGAATGGATGGCTGATTCTTTCCCCACCAAACAGTACACGAGCAGATGACACACGTTCAAACACCTGATGTCACCGGACCTGACCTACCTAGCTACCTGACTTCCTTGCCCTGCACCATCTCTGATTTTGTTCTTTGTATTATGGGAAATTCCACAGTGAGCGAAACGTCTCTTAATTAAATGTCGTAAGTGTTTAATTTATGTCTATTCCACATTTTGTCCGAGTTGTCATACCTGTACTTATACCTGACCCAACAGCATTAAACTGTAGAGTAGAAAAGAGAGAGAGAGACTGAAAGAAATCAAGAGAGAAAGAGAAAGGAAAGAGGTAAAGGGATGAGATGAAGTAGAAGTTATACTAGTGTTTCGATAGTTGAAAGCTGTAAAGAAAACCCATTACTTGTCTTTCCCTCTGAAGATAAAACTAACTTCTTGCGTTTCCTTCAGGATGCACACATCTTGCCTCCCTAATAGATCCTAAATACTTCTTTCCTTACGCTGGGGAAGCTAAACGGCTCGTGTTACCTCCAGTAGGGTAAACACCATGACCTTTTTTCCAGTTGGCAGACATCTTGTTTTTACTTCAATAACAAACATCTTTACTTCAGAAGGTAAACATATCCCATATACTTTCTCCAGAAAAAAATTGTCTGTTCCCTTGTGTTTACTTCCACCTCCATAGATGGAGGAAAACACATACCTTGTCTTTAACATCATAGTTAAAAAAAAAAAAAAGCGTGTTTTCCCCACGAGTTATCAGAATTATTATTATTCACGAAAGAGCGATATTACCCGCGCAATATTTACACTTCTATCATAAATAAGCAGAGCACGCCTTTAAGTTTCTAGCTCAAGACAACGAACAGTTTATTACGTAGCATCCTTCCTCGGTCTTAAAACGGAAAGTTTAGGGTGTTGCTACTTCGATCTCGGCCACTTCCCACAAATGAGTGAGATTTTTCTCACAAAACTCCCACAAATATTGTATATAAACATACAATTTTTCGCGTAAAAATAAGACCAATTTTCATTTTATGCGGCTGGTATCCACGACTGAATTTTCCTATTCTCTATTCTTGTCTGAAAGAATGTCTCCTTCCTAGCTTCTTTATAGCTCTGCCTTCATCTGAAGGTACAATTGTTCGAAACTTAGGGCAGACATTCGAAAGAATTCTGCTGCATTAGCAGTGAGAATCCACTAAGCACGTCTTGACAGAGACACATTAACTCGCAGTTATTTACGGTTACTAAGATCCTCTACAAGGACTTGTTTCATTGTTTGAAATTATCACGACTTCTAAGAAGAGATCCTTAGAATATATGTCGTACCGAATAGGTAAAACCTGCTATTTTGGCTTAAATAGCAACGCTCTTCTTGCCGAATAAGGCAAGCGAAAATTCGTATATGCAATAATTTCGCAAAAATTATTCTGAACCTAACGAAAAAGATATATTTCATTGTGTTTGTTTATTATCAAATTATTGTAAACTTGTCTAAAATATATTTAGTTGGATTAGGCTAAATTAAATTGCGTTTCTTATAATATGGTTAGGAAAGTTTTCTAAGGTTCTTTTGGTACAAAATTATTATTTTTTACATTAACATAAATGAAAAAATATATCTTTAAACATATAATAGAAAATTTTAGAAAGAATTTAATTTTAAATGAGTTCTTACTAATTGATCAGTTTTACCTATTCGGCACAACAGACAGACAGACAACACACACACACACAGACACACACACACACACACACACACACACACACACACACACACACACACACACACACACACACACACACACACACACACACACACACACACACACACTCACTCACACACACGGTGGGTGCAGACGTGGGTGCACAAGGCTCCGAGAACCTTCGTGTTTTTGAGGCGTGCAATAACCGCTAGCAGTAATCAGTGGTAGTGACAAAGTCAGTGAACAAACCTGCGAGTGATAACTATAGTTATTAGTTGAAAAAATTCGAGGGGAAACCTAAATTCAGTATTTTCTTTTAAAGTGCCAAACCGTTGTGGATCTACTAGGCACTGTTGCCACACAGATACAAACATAAAAAGATCAAAGTGAGTGTGGAAACGGGTGTTCAAGAATTACCAACGTTTGGTTAACAAGTGAAATGTGGGGCACCGTAATGTGAGAGTGAAAAAGTTAATAAGCAAAAGGAGAGAGAAAAAATAAAATATACAACAAGAGAAGGTGGCAGTAGGCCTGCTAAAGCAGTGACATCACAACAGTTTGTATGCCATTATACATATAAAGTGTAATACCGAATGTGAAGTGTATTCTGTATTAAGTGAAAAGTGAAATCACTTGAGGAACGCGGGATGCATGAGCATATATGGTTATAAACATCACGGGCGAAGGAGTTACAAATAGTGATAGAAGGCCAAATGTACGACGACTACGTCATCAGCTCTGGCAACTTGTCATCACACCGCTGCCCAGCGCAAGTATTGCCACCTGTTGAGGTTGCATTTTGCAAGGTTGAGTCTGGTCCTGCATCACTGTTAGAACTGGTCACTCACTCCTGCAAGCCATTACCAGAAATTAGAGTGAAATAGCATAGACGAGAGTGCAAGGAGTAAAGCGGGTGAGGGGTAACGTCAGACACTTAAGCTGAGACAAGCTAAATTTTACAACTAGCTACTTTCTGAATTTTAGAAGTAGAATCGATAAGTGTTACAAGTATTGGTAAAGCTTAGAATTACTTTGGTATCTACCGGTATTTATTAGCAGTAATGAATACTTAGAAGTGGGGGCACGCACACACACACACACACACACACACACACACACACACACACACACACCACACACACACACACACACACATACACACATACACACATACACACACACACACAACATATACATACACACACACACACACACACACACACACACACACATACACACACACACACCACACATACACACACACACATACACACGCATACACACACACACACACACACACACACACACACACACACATACATACACACACATACACACACATACACACACACATACACACACACACACACACACACACACACACACACACACACACACACACAACACACACACACACACACAACACACACACACACACAGGAACAACACTTGTAAGCTGTAGTAAACACGCAAACACTCACATGCACAACACACACACACACACACACATACACACACACACACACACACACACACACACACACACACACACACACACACACATACACACAACACACCACACACACACACACACACACACACACACACACACACACACACACACACACACACACACGAAGAGGCGGGGCCAGGAGCTGTGAATCGACCCCTGCAACCACAAATAGGTGAGTACAAATAGGTGAGTACAACACACACACAGGAACAAGCACTTTGTAAGCTGTAGTAAACATGCAAACACACACCATACACAGGATTTCACACACGTCCTGTGAACTGACCATCTGAACCTCGCTCCTTCTCTCTTCCTATCCTAGGTAGAGACCTATCTCTACCTTTCTCACTCTTTACTATATCTCTCTCTCTACCTATCACTCTCTACCTATCTCTCTCTCTTCCCTCTCCCATCTCTCCCCTCTATCATCTCTTACCTCTAACACCTCCCCCCCTCTTAACATCTCTCCCCCTCTAACATCTCTCCACTCCCATTATCTCTCCCCTCTCCCTTTTCCTCATCTCTCTCCCCTCTCCCCTCCCTCTCCCCTAGCCTCTCTCTCCCCTCTCGCTCTTCCATCTCCCCCTCTTTCCCCCTTTCTCCCTCCTTCTCTCCCCCCTCTCTCTCCCCCTCTCTTTGCCTTCTCTCTACTCTCTCCCTCCCTCTCTCTCTCCCTCTCTCTCCCTTCTCTCCCTCTCTCCTATCTCTCCTCCCTCTCTCCCTCTCTACCTTCTCTCTCCTCTCTTCTCCTCACTCCCCTCTCTCTCATCTCTACTTGCTCTCTCTCTTCACCCATTTTCCACTCTAACTCTCCCCCTCTCCTACCCTTTCCCTTCACTCTCTCTCCCCCTCTCTCTCTCCTCTCCTCGCTCTCCTCTCTCCCCTCTCCCTCCCTTCTCCCTCCCTCTCTCTCTCTCTCTCTGCTCTCTCTCTTCCCCATTTTCCCTTCTAACTCTCCCCTAACTCTCCTACCCTTCCCTCACTCTCTCTCCCCCTGTCTCTCTCACTCTCACTCTCTCTTCCCCTTTTTCCTTCTCACTATCCCCCTCTCTACCTTCCCTCCTCTCTCTCTCTCTCTCTCTCTCTCTCTCTCTCTCTCTATCTCCATCTCTTCTCCATTTTTCCCTTCCCACTCTCCCCCTCTTTTTTTTTTTTTTTTTTGCACAGGGTTTGACAGGTTAAGGATCCCTAGCTTTATTGACAGCTATTTACAGGTTAAGGATCCTAACTTTATTGGCAAGCTAAGAGCTGTTGCCTACATCAGCTCATTTGAAAGCATTTTTATTGTTATGAGACATACAAGTAGGAAACAGGATGAAGTTGGAGCCATCTGTGGGCCAGCATTTTCATTTGATCAACTGACTTTATCTCGTTGACATCATTATGCTGTACGAATGTGTTCCATACTCGAGTCATCCTTGTGTATGTATGATCTCAGATGGAGTGATGTATCTGGAGAAGGGTACAGCCAGAGTGAAGTTGCTGCTTTCTGCCCGTCTTGTGGCATTTTAAAAGGCTTGTTTCACGCTGTCCTCGAAGTGGATCCAAGTGTTGGTATTTTGACAATATTGGCCTTGTACATAACAGTAAGGCCACCCACATCCCTCCTATGTTGAAGGCTCTGTGAAATGACAGATCTATCCAGGATGGGTCCAGGCGAAGAGAGATGAGACGTCTTGCTCTGTTCTCTACTCTGTCAAGCAGTCGCAGATGAGGGGGGGGGCAGGCAAACCAAAAAAAGTGGAGCATACTCAAGGTGCGAGCGACTTGTGCCTCGTACAGGATCTTGCAACCCTACTGTCAAGCAGATGGGAGATACGGCGAAGTGCTGTAAGCTTCCTGGCTGCCTTGTTTGCAGATTTACAACATGGTTCTTCATGGTTAGTTTGGAGTCAAATTTCACCCCAAGGATATCAACTTCTTCTCCAGGTGCCAACATCCTCCCATTCATCCTTACTACTGCACCAGCATTACCATCATGGTGCCTAAGACGATCATCATTTGCGTTTTCTCAGGTGCAAATGTTACTTGCCATCTATTTCCCCAAGCTGATCTAGCTCTCAGCGGGTGATTGATGTAGCTTAGAGCAGCTGGCATTTCTTCTCTTGGTTAGGTGAATGTCAGTGTACAGTCGTCTGCATATGCATTGATTCTGGGATGAGATGAAGAAGGTCGTTGAAGTAACTTTCCATAACAATGGACCAGCACGCTTCCTTGTGGAACACTTGCCCCAATAGGATGTCTTGGATTCCTTTCCCAATTGAGAACTACACTTAGAGATCTACCATGAAGGTAATCACTGAGGGGGACATAGCGTAGAGCCTGCAATTCCCAGTGCTTGAAGTTTTGCTAAGAGGCCCTGTGCCACACCCGGTCGAAAGCGCCAGCAATGTCTAGTGCTACCACACACCCTGACTTTGGTTTCATCCAGTGACTGGTGCCACTTAGTGGAGAGGTTTAAAAACAGATCAGCAACAGATAACCTTTCCTGAAGCCGATTGACGATCACAAAGTAGTGAGTGGTAGTCAAAAAACTCTGTCATTTGTCTTGAGATTATTGTCTCAAGGATCTTACCAGTGATTGACAGGAGTGACACTGGTCTGTAGTTGCTGATTTTGCTCTGCTCTTCTTTTTGTGAACAGGGATACATTTGCCTCTTTCCATAGAGAGGGCCATTTACACGTACTAGGCAGTGCTTGAAAGATGCGAGTTAGAGGTGCTGCTAGTGGTCTGCACATCTTCTAAACAATCTTGGGCTCAACTTGTCTGGGCCCACAGCCTTTTCTTGGGCAAGCGATTTAAGTAGGAAATGCACCTCCCCCTGCCTTATTGTCACCCACTGACAGTTTTGACACAGTTCTTGCAGCTAGCCAAGGAGGGTCCCTTGCTGGATCAGGAACTTGCATTTGGTAGCAAAAATGTTCAGAAAGAGGTCTGCTTCTCTTGACTACTAGTTTGAGGTGGTCCCATCCTGTCGATTTAGAGGGGGAATAAGTTCATCAGGCAGATACCTTGTTTGTCCTTGACCAGGGAACACCAGGTTTTGGAGCCTACCTATGAGCTAAAATTTCTTTAGGTCCACCTCCCATTTAGCAAAGGCCCACTTTGAAAATCACCCAAAATGCCTACAGGGTTTGCATGTGCAAAATTCCTGTTTAAAAAGGTGGTAGGATGTCTTATACTTCGCCATGCTTTGTATTAGGGAAATAGCAGCCCTCTACAACGAAAGGCCAAACCCCCAAGGCTGATCTGTAGGCTTCGTCACATTTGCCGGTGAGGAATGTGTTCTTGTTGTAGATTAAGGATGTGTCCCGTGAAGGCTTTCACTTGGTTTTTCAACATTCCCCTTGGGAGAAGAGCTTTCCAGCGGTGGTGGCGAGCTCAGAGCAAAGGGTGGCCAATTAACCTCTTTCCAATAGCCAGGTTGTGCGTGTGGCTCCTCACCACGTTCTGTTGGGGATCTTAAGTGTCGTTAAAAACAGCCTTGTGGTCAGAGGATCCAACGTAGCCGAGGGGTTGAAAAAGTGACTATGCCTTCTGCCAGATCAACTCACTACGGGGCAAGGGAGGAGCCAAGATATGAGTAGGGAAAAACAAAGTTTCTCATGTCAAACACTGCAAGAAGGTCTTCAAAGTCCCTCTGTATAAGGTGCTGGTTGAGGTCACCAACAATTATAATATGTTGACAGTTGTGTTGTTGCAGAAGGGAGTCAATATTTTCCATTAGGAAGTTGATAGGGTCTGCATGTTGCCACTGAGGTCTGTACATTGCACATGCTAGTACAGAGGTACTAGTGTTTATACAGAGCTTGAAGAACATCATTTCAAGATGTGTAGGGGTGGCAACATCTCTCCTTCCCTTCCCTTCTCTCTCTTTCCCCCTCTCACACTCTCTCTCCCCCTTTCCCTTCTCACTCTTCCTCTCTCTCTCTCTCCTTCTACCTTTCCCTTCTCTCTTCTCTCACAAAAAAAAAAAAAAAAAAGTGGTGGGGACTCGCAGGAACCAAAGATCAGATGAGAATGGTTCTGGTAGGGAGGAGTGGATGGAGGAGCAGTGGAAAAGGATGGAACAAGAGTGGGAGAGAAAATTAGGAGAGCTTTCTGAAAAAATGGAGAAAGAGCTCCCTGTGAAACTGGAAAAGATGTTGGAGAAGGAGACAAAGAATTGGGAGGCACAAGTCGAAACTGCAGTAGCCAAGATAAGGGTCCTAGAAGTTGAGATAAATAGGCTGAAGCGAGTTACAGGGCAGTGACCAGAGAAGACACAGCATATGAAGCTGCGGGGGCCGAACAGGAAGGAAGGAATTATGAATATGCTAAGGTCATATCAGCCTGCCAAGGAGGACCAAGGATTTAAAGGGGAAAACAGCTGGTTGCAGATGGAGAGGGGAAGGTCGAATGCTGAGGCACAACCATGCTATCAAGACCCACTGGTAAAATCAAGGGAGAAAATGACCCCATACAGGTAGGACCCAGAGTCACAGAGGGTGAGGCAATGGAGGGGGAAAGGGCAAAATCGTGTTTATCCATGGGCTTAGGAGGAGGGGAAAAGGACACCTGAAAGGCACCCGGAAGTAAGAAAGGAGATTGAGAAAACATCACGGAAATAGGTGAAGAGATGGACGAGATTGTAATTTTTCAGAGAAAGGGGGTACTCGAAGGGGAAAAACCCGCCCAATTAAAGTTATTTCAGGACGAAACGTGGGGAAAACGGTCCTCCAAGAGAAACCCGATTGAAATCTGGAAAGTACAAGAGGGGTTTTCCCTAGCAGAGACAGAACAAAATCAAAGACAGCGCGGGGGGGGGAGAGGACAAAAAAGCAAAAGGACTAGGAAAAGGACAAGGAGGGAAACCCAGCAAGGTCAGTCAGAGCAGAACAGAAAGAAAGGGAAGCAACACAAAACTATTTCAAACCATCAACCTATCACCCATCCAACACACACTAAAATCCATCCCCACACCCTCACCCCCCGACTATAAAAACCCCACAGCTGCCCCCAGGTCTCCCCACCCTCACGGCCCCCCAAACCATAGTGTTAAAAAGGGAAAACTGAAGGTATGGTACACAAACGCTGAGGGAATAACAAATAGGGGGGAAGGGCATGAAAATCAAAAACATCAGGACTTATATCCACAAACCAAGCTTACGGGTATGTAACAGATCCCATTTTTCCCAAAGGGGATACCAAACCCTGGGGAAAAAACGAGGGAACAGGGGGGGTGGAGGAGTGGCATTGTGATCAAAAAACACTGGGAATTTTTAGAGCTGGAGAAGGGGGCAGCGGAGAAGAAAGTGTTACTAGCGGGAACGCTTCATTGGGATCCCCCAAAGGGGGTAATACAGTGATGTATAACCCACCACAGAACAGCAGGAGGGGCCCAAGGGAAGATACACGAGACAAAAGAGCGATGGTTGTCACACTGGCTAGAGTGGCCAGAAGAGCTATGCATGCAGGGGAAAACTTTGATAAGGGTCTTTAACACAAGGAGACGATTGGGAGAACTTGGACCCACATGGGGGGGCCAAAATACTGGAGGGCTAAGATGATGGGGTGGTACTGGAAAAATTCATGTGCCAAAACGTAAGGACCTACAAGAGAGAGGGAGGATGAACCCGCAAGGCTGGGTTATATTCACCTTGAGTAGTGCGATTCGAGGCATCCATTGAAAACCCCTTGGGGCCAGTGACCATGTGGGTTTTTAAACTTCGAAAAAACAGTAGAGCTACAAGTGGAGGGGGGAAAACAGGAAGGCCCGACGAATGAAACGAAACACAAGAAAGGGGGCTACCAAGGGAAAGAGGAACTTCCTGAACGGGGTTTTTAGGGGACAGGAAAAAGGCAGGGGAAGCAGTTAAAGAGATATAAATATGTAGCAACAAAAAGAAGGGGCGAGGGAGATTTGTACCCCAAGGGGAAACAGGAATAATGAAAAAGCCCGGATGAGCCCATGGTTTACCCAAAGGGGCAGGGGGAAAAAACCCAAGTTGTAGGAAATGGAAAAAATATAGAAGGCAAAGAACCCGGAGAAAAGGAGTGAGTCATAGAGCCAGAAACAATATGCACATAAGAAGGGAGGCCCCCAAAACTATATGAAAAGACATAGCAGCCCTCGATCCAACTGTTGTATAGACACTCAGGGGGAAAACAACAGTCAAGGGCCAGTTAATCAGGCAAGGAAGGAAAGGGGAGAAACAACAAGAAATGACCCTGAAGTATGAAGGGGGAAATCAACAAAAGGGTTCAAAGAAGTGTTCACGAGGAACAGAAGGGGCTCCCAAAAAAGGAGAGGGGGGGCCACCACATTCTGGACAAGTGCACACAACCCAGGAAAAAGTGAAGAGGCTTCTGAGGAGTAATACCTCAAAACAATGGGGCCCCGATAACATTCCCCCGGGTAATGAGAGAGGGACAGAGGCGCTATTGTACCCCTAACAACAATATTCAATACATCTATCGAAACAGGGAGATTGCCTGAGGCATGGAAGACACCCAATGTAGTCCCAATCTTTAAAAAAGGAGACAGACATGAAGCATTAAACTACAGACCAATGTCACTGACATGTATAGTATGCAAAATCATGGAGAAGATTATCAGGAGAAGAGTGGTGGAACACCTAGAAAGGGACGATCTCATCAACAGTAGCCAACATAGTTTCAGGGACGGGAAATCCTGTGTCACAAACCTACTGGAGTTCTAATGACATGGTGACAGCAGTAAGACAAGAGAGAGAGGGGGTGGGTGGATTACATTTTCTTGGACTGCAAGAAGGCGTTTGACACAGTTCCACACAAAGAGATTGGTGGGTGGATTGCAAAAACTGGAGGACCAAGCAGGGATAACAGGGAAGGCACTACAATGGATCAGGGAATACTTGTCAGGAAGACAGCAGCGAGTCATGAAACGTGGCGAGGTGTCAGAGTGGGCACCTGTGACCAGCGGGGTCCCACAGGGTCAGTCCTAGGACCAGTGCTGTTTATGGTATTTGTGAACGACATGACGGAAGGAATAGACTCTGAGGTGTCCCTGTTTGCAGATGACGTAAAGTTGATGGAGAAGAATTCACTCGATCGAAGACCAGGCAGAACTACAAAGGGATCTGGACAGGCTGCAGACCTGGTCCAGCAATTGGCTCCTGGAGTTCAATCCGACCCAAATGCAAAGTCATGAAGATTGGGGAAGGGCAAAGAAGACCACAGACGGAGTACAGTCTAGGGGGCCAGAGACTACAAACCTCACTCAAGGAAAAAGATCTTGGGGTGAGTATAACACCAGGCACATCTCCTGAAGCGCACATCAACCAAATAACTGCTGCAGCATATGGGCGCCTAGCAAACCTCAGAACAGCATTCCGACATCTTAATAAGGAATCATTCAGGACCCTGTACACCGTGTACGTTAGGCCCATATTGGAGTATGCGGCACCCGTTTGGAACCCACCCCTAGCCAAGCACGTAAAGAAACTAGAGAAAGTGCAAAAGTTTTCAACAAGACTAATCCAGAGCTAAGAGGTATGTCCTACGAGGAGAGGTTAAGGGAAATCAACCTGACGACACTGGAGGACAGGAGAGATAGGGGGGACATGATAACAACATACAAAATACTGAGAGGAATTGACAAGGTGGACAAAGACAGGATGTTCCAGAGATTGGACATAGTAACAAGGGGGCACAGTTGGAAGCTGAAGACACAAAATGAATCACAGGGATGTTAGGAAGTATTTCTTCGGCCACAGAGTAGTCAGTAAGTGGAATAGTTTGGGAAGCGATGTAGTGGAGGCAGGATCCATACATAGCTTAAGCAGAGG
>NC_069402.1:101970526-102015526 GCF_026875155.1 Cherax quadricarinatus
GTTTGGTATTACGAGAAAACTTTTTCAGGAGGCACAAAAAATTAAAAAAAAATTCAAAAAAAATCGGAAAAAAAATCGGGGGGGCGGGGGCGATCCGGACGACGCTGTAGAAGGCGCAGCAGAAGGCGCGGGCGGGGCGCGAGGGGCGCGGGCGGGGCGCGAGGGCGCGGCGGGGCCGGTGGGTCGGCGCGACGGGCGGGGGGGGCGCGGGGGGGGCGGGGGGGGGGGCGCGGGGGGATTGGGCGGGGGTCGTGGGCGGGCGCGGAGGGGGGGTCGTGGGCGGGGGTCGTGGCGGGTCGTGGCGGGGGTCGTGGGCGGAGGTCGTGGCGGGGGTCGTGGGCGGGGGTCGGGGGCGGGGTCAAGGTCATTAGCACATAGGTGTGAAAAGGTCATTAGCACATAGGTGTGAAAAGGAGACCGCTCAGCCGCAGCCCTTTCGGGAGGAGACCGCTCAGGAAGAGACCGCTCAGGAAAAGGAGACCGCTGAGCCGCCTCCGGTATTTAATTATATATTTTAATTTTATATATATATATATAATATATATATATATATAATATATATATATATATATAAAATATAATATATATATTTTTTTTTTATTATCACACCGGCCGATTCCCACCAAGGCAGGGTGGCCCGAAAAAGAAAAACTTTCACCATCATTCACTCCATCACTGTCTTCCCAGAAGGTGCTTTACACTACAGTTTTAAACTGCAACATTAACACCCCTCCTTCAGAGTGCAGGCACTGTACTTCCCTCTCCAGGACTCAAGTCCGGCCTCCCGGTTTCCCTGAATCCCTTCATAAATGTTACTTTGCTCACACTCC
This sequence comes from Cherax quadricarinatus, assembly GCF_026875155.1. Classification (NCBI taxonomy): domain Eukaryota; kingdom Metazoa; phylum Arthropoda; class Malacostraca; order Decapoda; family Parastacidae; genus Cherax; species Cherax quadricarinatus. The sequence goes on from NC_069402.1 coordinate 101,971,357, forward strand.
AACAGCACGTCAAGTATTAAAAACCTTTTGGGTCTCCATTCACTCCTATCAAACACGCTCCGCATGCCTGCTGGAAGTCCAAGCCCCTCGCACACAAAACCTCCTTTACCCCCTCCCTCCAACCCTTCCTAGGCCCGACCCCTACCCGCCTTCCTTCCACTACAGACTGATACACTCTTGAAGTCATTCTGTTTCGCTCCATTCTCTCTACAGGTCCGAACCACCTCAACAACCCTTCCTCAGCCCTCTGGACAACAGTTTTGGTAATCCCGCACCTCCTCCTAACTTCCAAACTACGAATTCTCTGCATTATATTCACACCACCCATTGCCCTCAGACATGACATCTCCACTGCCTCAGCCTTCTCCTCGCTGCAACATTAAATCACCCACGCTTCACCCCCTTTATAAGAGCGTTGGTAAAACTAACTCTCATACATTCCCTCTTTGCCTCCAAGGACAAAGTTCTTTGTCTCCACAGACTCCTAAGTGCACCACTCACTCTTTTTCCCTCATCAATTCTATGATTCACCTCATCTTTCATAGACCCATCTGCTGACACGTCCACTCCCAAATATCTGAATACGTTCACCTCCTCCATACTCTCTCCCTCCAATCTGTATTCAATCTTTCATCACCTAATCTTTTTGTTATCCTCATAACCTTTCTCTTTCCTGTATTCACCTTTAATTTTCTTTTTTTTGCACACCCTACCAAATTTTATCCACCAATCTCTGAACTTCTCTTCAGAATCTCCCAAGAGCACAGTGTCATCAGCAAAGAGCAGCTGTGACAACTCCCACTTTGTGTGGATTCTTTATCTTTTAAAATCCACGCCTCTTGCCAAGACCCTCGCATTTACTTCTCTTACAACCCCATCTATAAATATAATAAACAACCACGGTGACATCACACATCCTTGTCTAAGGCCTACTTTTACTGGGAAAAAATTTCCCTCTTTCCTACATACTCTAACTTGAGCCTCCTATCCTCGTAAAACTCTTCACTGCTTTTAGTAACCTACCTCCTACACCATACACTTGCAACATCTGCCACATTGCCCCCCTATCCACCCTGTCATACGCCTTTTCCAAATCCATAAATGCCACAAAGACCTCTTTAGCCTTATCTAAATACTGTTCACTTATTTGTTTCACTGTAAACACCTGGTCCACCCCCCCTACCCTTTCCTAAAGCCTCCTTTTCATCTGCTATCCATTCTCCGTTTTTACTCTAATTCTTTCAATTATAACTCTACCCCTACACTTTACCAGGTACACTCAACAGACTTATTCCCCCCTATAATTTTTGCACTCTCTTTTATCCCTTTGCCTTTATACAAAGGAACTATGCATGCTCTCTGCCAATCCCTAGGTACCTTACCTTCTTCCATACATTTATTAAATAATTGCACCAACCACTCCAAAACTATATCCCCACCTGCTTTTAACATTTCTATCTTTATCCCATCAATCCCGGCTGCCTTACCCCCTTTCATTTTACTACTGCCTCACGAACTTCCCCACACTCACAACTGGCTCTTCCTCACTCCTACAAGATGTTATTTTCCCCCTTGCCCTATACACGAAATCACAGCTTCCCTATCTTCACAACATTTAACAATTCCTCAAAATATTCCTTCCATCTTCCCAATACCTCTAACTTTTCCATTTAATAACTCTCTCTCCTATTTTTAAACTGACAAATCCATTTGTTCTCTAGCTTTCTTAACTTGTTAATCTCACTCCAAAACTTTTCTTATTTTTAACAAAATTGTTGATAAAAATCTCACCCACTCTCTCATTTGCTCTCTTTTTACATTGCTTCACCACTCTCTTAACTTTCTCTCTTTTTCTCCATATACTCTTCCCTCCTTGCATCACTTCTACTTTGTAAAAACTTCTCATATGCTAACTTTTTCTCCCTTACTACTCTCTTTACATCATCATTCCACCAATCGCTCCTCTTCCCTCCTGCACCCACTTTCCTGTAACCACAAACTTCTGCTGAACACTCTAACACTACATTTATATATATATATATATATAATATATATATATATATATATATATATATATATATATATATATGTCGTGCCGAATAGGCAGAACTTGCGATCTTGGCTTAAATAGCAACGCTCATCTTGCCATATAGGACAAGTGAAAATTTGTGTATGCAATAATTTCCACAAAATCATTCTGAACCTAACGACAAAAATATATTTCACTGTGTTTGTTTCTTAATAAATTATTGTAAACAATTCTAAAATATATTTAGTTAGGTTAGACTAAAATAAATTGTTCTTGTTATAATAAGGTTAGGTAAGTTTTCTAAGATTCTTTTGGTGCAAAATTAAAAATTTTTACATTATCGTTAATGAAAAAAATATATCTTTAAACGTATAAGAGAAAATTTTAGAAAGGACTTAATTTCAAATGAGTTCTTGCTAATTGACCAGTTTTACATATTCGGCACGACATATATATATATATATATATATTATATATATATATATATATATATATAATATATATATATATATATATATATATATATATAATATATATATATAATATATATATATATATATATATATATATATATATATATATATATATATTATATATATATATATATATATATATATATATATATATATGCAAAACAACCACTGTGAAAGAATAGAGAAGTTCCAAGCGCTTTCGTGACTACTCACATTATATCATTAACGAAACTGCGGCTGACCGAGATTCGATCCCGCGTCACCTTGTCCAGCTCCATGGGAAGCCAGACAACGTTCGCGATGCTCTGTTACACAACCAATCCTACAAACATGAGCCTAGAGAACTAGACTTCTTTCATGTTACGAGGACATATGTGGTCATGGTAAGCTCAGAAGTAATTTTAACCTACTCCCGTTTGAATACCAGCCTCCACGATCATTCTGTTTATTAATGAAATCACGAAACAAGTGATTCTGAATCAATCGCGAACTTTGTCTTGCATCCCATGGGGCTGGACAAGGTGACGCGGGATCGAGTCTCAGCCAGCCGCAGTTTTGTTAATGATTTAGACTCACTTGTTTCGTGATTTCATTAACTATAATTATATATATAATATATATTAATATATATATATATATATATATATATATATATATATATATATATATTTATATATATATATAAATATATATATATATAATATATATAATACATATATATATATATATATATATATATATATATATATATATATGAGACAATGGAGCACAAATTGATGAGCCTACGAACTATCGCAGATGCATCTATTTTCGGTGAAAATGGGGGCGGCTGGACGAACTACACCTATTCTTGGAGTATACCTGGATGGTGTTTTAGGGGTCAACGCCCCCGCAGACCGATCCACTATAGATGTTATTAAGACTACTAAAAATAATTTAGTTCATCAATCACATTTTCTTATTCAGTTCTACCTGACTCCTTCACTTACCTTTTTCCCTCATCTTCATTCTTGCCCTCCCTCTTCCCTCTCTTCTTTATTTCTCCATCTATTTCTTTCTCCTCCGTTTCCCTTTTGGTTCTCTCTCGCTCACTTCTCCATCTCCTCCTTCTTCCCTTTTCCCTTTACTCCCCAGTTTATTCCTGCGTCATCCTATCAACTCTCTTTCCGGCTGAATAACGGTATAATCGGCTTTAGGACAAGACAGAAGGGCAAGTGATATCCAGACGCTGTAGATAACGACTACTGGTAGCATCAGCTTCTTCACTTTAGATCACGATGCCAAGCTTGTTCTTGTTACTTCATGACGACAAGCTTGCCCACGTTAACAATGACTGACGCCAGGCTTGTTTACGTTAGTACACGATGAAGGCTTGTTCATATTAGGTCAGGATGATACCAAGCTTGCTCACATTAGTTAAAAAATGATGCTAAGCTTATTCAGGTTAGCTCACGATGACGCCAAACTTGTTCGCTTTGGCTACGCTTCTCTTTCTAATTTTCAATCCGTTTATGGAGAAAATTCAGTAAATGAATCCGAAAACCCGCTGAATAAACATCAATTAAGACCCACTGAACAAATCTCACTTAAGCTCCACTAACTCATTAAACCACACTGAATAAATCTTACAAACACACCTGAACAAATCCCCAGTGAACAAAACCTTACTGAAACAATCCCCGCTGAACAAACCCCATTAAGACTCCTAAACGAAGTTCTACTGAATAAACCCCTTCCCAACAAACCCATCTCAACAAAGTCCCACTGATCTTGAGTAAGATCACAAACTTAGACGATTTTTATGCATTTGGTTCAGAGAGCTTACATCTGAATTTAGAGAAATCAAAAGTAGCAAGCAAATCAATGGTGCCTAGTTATGACAGGTGGAGCTGCAAATTACATTGTCCTCTGTTGTAAGTTGATGTGGTGGTAATTATTATTATTCTGTTATTCATTCACAACATCGGCCGTCTCTCACCAAGTTGGGTGACATACAATATACAGAACATTCACTATCATTTGCTTAATAACTGTCTTACCAGAGGTGTGAAAACATCACAATTCAAATGCCTGCATTCCGCCAGAGTGCAGGCATTGTACTTCCCACTTCTAGGACCCGAGTCAGTCTAAGCGGCTTCCTGGAATCCGTTCATGAATGTTATCCAGCTCACACTTCAAGGCACGTTAACTACATAAAGCTACTTGTTTCCACATACCCCTATCTAACACGCGCGCGCACACACACACATCTGCTCAATGCTCAACGATCCTTCCATTCAAGATTTATACACCTTGATCATCTTTTATGCTCCATACTCCCTAAATTCTCAAATCACCTAAACATTTCCTCCTCTGCTCTTTGAATACCGCACAAAGTCTTCTAATTTCTAAGCTCTGAATTCTCTGCATAATATTCACACCACACATTATTCTCCAACACGACATCTCCACTGTCTCTATCCTCCTCCTCCTCGCTGCAACATTTAATGTCCATTCCTCACGCTCACAAAATAGTTGGAACCACTTTTCTCAAAACATTTCTTTTTTGTCTCAAATTTCTTTCTCCATAAAATCAAAAGCCCTTCATTAGCATCACTGCAACACTTATGATAGAAATGGTGTTAATATATCTCGGTAGTGTAGGCAGTATTGGCAGTGGTGTGAATATTGTCTGGAGATGTAGTTACAGGACATGTGTTAACATCATTGTTCATTCTTATTCCACTGTGATTCAGCAAGTATTAACACGTGTAGTTGTACGAAACGTTGTAAATCATTTAGAAGAACAGAGGAAGATAAGACAGCCTGGAATGTCTGGCCTCAGGACATTTGGGACAAGTCTTTGTGAGGTATTAATGTACAAGACTAGAGCTCGGTCCTCAAAGTTGTGAAACTAATAGGCCGTCTCTCTAGCTATGGCAAACAAGCCATAATACGTAATGTCTACCATAGACTTTAATACTCTGATAGACACCTTACTCTTAGAAGATTGCTCATACCAGAACTCGGAAATTATCCTGGAATAGCATCGCAGAATTCACTGACTTTAGCTGTGGAAATCTAATGTAAATGCTAGCGCTATTATCGTTCCTAGGAGATACCCAATATCATATTCCCATCTTCCCGCCCCTCTGCTGATACTGTTTAAGTGATTTGTATGTATGTTGCTCTAGTAAATATAAATAAATATATATCAAGTATTCATTGCAACCAGTACAGTTTAAGTGTTTGATGGAAAAGTGAAATACTTGTAGTTGTAGTACTTGTAGAATGCAGTGATAAGACACAAATAAAGAGAGCCATTATTTATAGAAGCAGACGAAGTTTCGTTGCCGTGTGCATTTTTTCTCTTGCAAATATAAACGAAACGCGCCATGTACCTCTGTGAATAAAGAATTTCACGTTCTCTTAAGCAGAATGTAGTTAGGCGTGCAATATGTCTACAAAACACAAGGGGTAGTAGCAAGACAAAGGTTATTGCTGTCAGTAGCACCACTGGAAATGCAGTTGGAATCCTTAGCTTACTGCTGTTACAGATTCAGGAGCACCACGATCATGTGTGCAGCAGTGAGCGGAGAAGCCAAGTGAGGTATATTTCAGATAAAGAATAGCACCCTGTGACTAGCTCACTGATTATATGGCATAATCTAAGTTGAAATAAAAGTGTCCAGGGAAACAGTTGAAAACTTCGTCTCTAACAGATTCATCTTTGGAAGGAAATTGTTCGTGCGAGTCTTCATGTAGGACTTAGTGTTTGCCTGGGAGGATACGAGTCCCACAGGGAAGCGGTCGGTCACAGTCCAGTGAAATTGCGAATTATCCCAACTATGGAATTTCCATAGAGTTTTGCTGCAAATGTTCGATTTTCAGACTTTATAACGGCTAATGGGCGGAAAATGTTTTGAGGGTAAGTGTACTCACCTGTATTTGGTTGCAAGGGTCGATTCACAACACTTTGCACCGTCTCTTCGATGGTCGCTACTAGGTTCACTCTCTCCCAGCTTCAATAGCCACGTCGTACCTTTTCTTAAAGCTATGTTTGGATCCCGCCTCTACCACTTCACTCTCCAGATTGTTCCACATCCTGACAAATCTAAGGCTGAAGGAATACTTCCTAAGAGCCCTATGACTCATCCGAGTTTTCAACTTCCAGTTGTGCCCTTGTGTTCCTATTTCCCATCTCTGGAACAGTGTCCCTGTTCATCCTGTCAAAAACCTCTCAGTATTTTGTACGTGTTTATCATATTCCCTTCTTGGTCCTCCTGTATCATCAGGCTGAGTTCCCTTAACCTCTCCTTATAGGATATATCCCTTAGCTTCGAGACTACTCTTGCTGCAAACCTCTGCACTTTTTTCAATTTCATGAAGTGCTTGACCAGGTCCCATCCTGGTGCAGCGTACACGGTCTAGTGTCGTGAATGGCTCCTTAGATGTCGAAACGCTGTGCTTAGATTTACCAGACGCGCATTTGCTGCAGCAGCTATTTGGCTGATGTGTGCCTCTAACTCTATACCTACTGTCATGTCATTACAAGAAACAACACTGGCCTAGGATTGATCCTTGTGGAACCCCACTCGTCACATGCACCCATTCCGACACCTCGCCACAGACCATCACTCGTTGTTTCTTTCCTGTCAAGTTTTCCCTTGATCCATTGCAGTGTTTTTCCTGTTATTCCTGCTGACTGCTCCTCTAGCGTTTGAACTAGTCTTTTGTGCGGTACTGTGTCTAAAATCTTCTTGCAGTCCACGAAAATGCGCAGTCTACCCATCCCTCTCTCTCCTGTCTTACTTCTGTTATCCTGTAGAACTCCAGCGTGTTCGTGACACGGATTTTCCATCCCTGAGGCCGTGATGGTTGTAATGTATGAACCCACTCTTTTCTAAGTGTACCCATCTCGACTGTAGTTGTAGGGGCCGAGTCACAGCTCCTGGCCCCGCCTCTTCATTGGTGTGTGTGTTTGTGCGCTCGAGCGCGCTCGAGCAAGAAATTATATATTAAGCGTTCTCTTAATCTACCCACAAGCTTTTCGCCATCGAAGTTACGACCATCGACTAGCAACTCCAGGAGCAGAGTTATGCTCACTGTGTCTCATCTTCAGTGTTTAGCTCATCAAGTACTTATTTACAGTTACCAGTAAAGTCTACCACTGTTCTTGAAGGACTGAATACAGTGGTAACAATTCGGTACTGAAATGTTCTTAATCTACATTTGTGCGCTCTTGTTATCTCTGTTAATAATACGATCCTCTATCTGATGTAGTTTATTTCTATCTGAAAAAGAAAACTTTGGATTATTCACTGGAAGAGTCGTATTACAGGATAATCCAGGGAAGTTTATTTCCATTCATGATTCTTTTGGCATATTTCCATGGAGACTCTTGTGGCTTAATTCCACTGAGGTTCTTGTGGCTTAATTCCACTGAGGTTCTTGTGGCTTAATTCCACTGAGGTTCTTGTGGCTTAATTCCACTGAGGTTCTTGTGGATTAATTCCACTGAGGTTCTTGTGGCTTGATTCCACTGAGGTTCTTGTGGCTTAATTCCACTGAGGTTCTTGTGGCTTAATTCCACTGAGGTTCTTGTGGCTTAATTCCACTGAGGTTCTTGTGGCTTAATTCCACTGAGGTTCTTGTGGCTTAATTCCACTGAGGTTCTTGTGGCTTAATTTCCACTGAGGTTCTTGTGGCTTAATTCCACTGAGGTTCTTGTGGCTTAATTCACTGAGGTTCTTGTGGCTTATTTCACTGAGGTTCTTGTGGTTATTTCACTGAGGTTTTGTGGCTTATTTCCGTGAGGTTCTTGTGGCTTATTTCCACTGAGGTTCTTGTGGCTTATTTCCACTGAGGTTTTTGTGGCTTATTTCCGCTGAGGTTCTTGTGGCTTATTTCCTCTGAGGTTCTTGTGGCTTATTTCCAATGATGTTCTTGTGGCTTATTTCCTCTGAGGTTCTTGTGGCTTATTTCCAATGATGTTCTTGTGGCTTATTTCCACTGAGGTTCTTGTGGCTTATTTCCAATGATGTTCTTGTGGCTTATTTCCTCTGAGGTTCTTGTGGCTTATTTCCAATGAGGTTCTTGTGGCTTATATCCGAGAAGGTTCTTGTGGCTTATATCCGAGAAGGTTCTTTGGCTTATTTCTAATGAGGTTCTTGTGGCTTATTTCTAATGAGGTTCTTGTGGCTTATATCCGAGGAAGTTCTTGTGGCTTATATCCGAGGAGGTTCTTGTGGCTTATTTCCACTAAGGTTCTTTTGGTTTATTTCCGCTGAGATTCTTGTTGCTTATTTCCAATGAGGTTCTTGTGGCTTATATCCGAGAAGGTTCTTGTGGCTTATATCCGAGAAGGTTCTTTGGCTTATTTCTAATGAGGTTCTTGTGGCTTATTTCTAATGAGGTTCTTGTGGCTTATATCCGAGGAAGTTCTTGTGGCTTATATCCGAGGAGGTTCTTGTGGCTTATATCCGAGGTTCTTGTGGCTTATTTCCAATAAAGTTCTTGTGGTTTATTTCCATTGAGGTTCTTGTGGCTTATTTCCACTAGGTTCTTTGCGGCTTATTTTCGATGAGGACCTTTAGCTGCTTCTCCCATGACATGGTCCACAAAGGTCTGCTAACAGTCGGGTACCTGCTTAACAGTAGGAAAACAACGACAACAGGTGTCAAAATGCATGCCAAATGTCTTCGAGACAGGATCGAATCCAATTACATCGGTTGTGAATCAAACGGCTACTCCTTGAGCCACAAGTGATTAATCTACATCATATCTACCACCGTGGGCGTCCTCAGTGTTTTCCAATCATTGTAGATCATACTTCTCAGCCACTGGAGCTAATTTCGATACAAGTCTATTGTTTTCTCTTATATTTTCATGTAAGGACACCACAGCACCGCTCCAAACATTAATTCTATTCTAAGGTATGATGTGAATAGCTTTTTTTTTATTTCATCACAAATAATTATATACATGAAGTCTGTTTTAAAAATTTTAACAGTGTAGCATACGAATTTGGTACGTATCCTACAGATAAACAAAATTATTAAAAAACATTCAAGATGAAGCAGCTTGAGGTGACATCACAAGTGAGCATGGCCCGCTAGTGGAAGCAGATCGTATCTGTTGTGAAGGCGAAAGGTTTAGACAATAAAGATACCCAACTACTGTAAATGTATCTTATTAATAAATTTGTCGGTATTATATACCATCAATATGATACACACAGATAACAGTAGAGAGCGTTCATGGGAGATAGGGACCTACAATTATAAGGTTAATAGGGAAAGGGCACCATGTGGGAGATATATTTCTTAGCAACTATTATTTTCATCATTTCAGATCATTAAACTAGTTATTGATGGATACAAAAATATGGAAAAATTCCAGTCGGGGTCCAGTCCCACCTTCTTAGCATACGGAATCAGTCCCACCTGCTAGCGTCGGGGATCAGTCACACCCGCTATCGTCGGAGCCCAGTCCCACCTGCTAGCGTAGGGAATCAGTCTCGCAGTTTCTGGCGTCTGGACCCAGTCCCATCCCTTCCTGTCTTGCTATTATATTAAGTTAACTTGCTTTTATAAGCACCCATAAAGCTGGAATCTAATCTATCCGGCTGCTGCAGGCGTGGTGGACGTTGTTCTATCTAATACAACAGCCAGCCAACGCATAATATATAAGAGTAATATAGCACCCAGATGATGTACATACAGATATTGTAACACAGTTGGTGTAGGCTAAGTTAGTGTAGCACTCAACAGGTATACGGTACATAGGTAATATAACAACCATATGTAAAATACTCAAATAACAAAAAAGGCACAATACCGTGACTGGAACGATACACAAATAACCCGCACATAAAAGAGAGGAGCTTACGACGACGTTTCGGTCCGACTTGGACCATTTACAAAGCCACACTAACCAGAAGTGAAGCAGGACGGCTATATATAGGCAGGAAGAGGTGGTGGCAGTAGTAGTAGTAGTACAAGAATGGTATATAATTTCCAGCAGAAATTTCCACTCTTCATAATTCGTTTTCCCGTCTTGGCTACCCTTCCCATTTCATAGACTCTGCCCTCTCACGTGCTAAACGTAATTTCTTCTCTCCCAAACTCTCTACTCCTGGGAACTCTTCTATCCTCTGCCTTCCCTACATTTCCGGTCTTTCTAATCTCAACAATTCTCTCCGTCCCTTAGACATCAAGCTTACCTTCCGCCAGACTAACACTCTTCGCACCAATCTCGTTCATACCTCTCCTCCCTCTACAGATGTTCCTGGTGTCTACTCTATTTCTTGCTCCTCCTGTCCTCTTCAATACTTCGGAGAAACTGGTCGATCTCTTTCTGACAGACTTAGGGAGCACAAAAATAGTGTTAGGCTTGCCGACACTAACAATGCTCTTTTCTGTCACGTCAGAGATCATAGCCATCCTATTGACTGGTCTTCTGCTAAAACTGTCTTCCCTACTTCCAACTCAAACGGTCGCCGTCTAGTTGAATCCTCTCTAATACACAACTTTCCTTGTATGAATCTTAGCCCTGGCTTCGTCTCTGTAGATGCCTTCCTCTCCCACTACATTGTAAAATGCTCCAAACTTCAGAACATCCGTGACTTAACCTGACTCCTCATTATTTCTTTTTCTTTTTCTTCTTCTCCCTCTTCCCCTTTCCTCTTTCCTTTTGCTCCTCTGGGTTGTCTTTCTCTCTTCTGTCTCGTGTTTCTGTTCCTTCTTCATTTATTTCACCACTTGCCCTTTCACGCACCTCTGTGCGCTTGCTCTCCCTCTGTGGGCACCTAGCTCTCTTGCAGTGCTCCCCTTCCTTTGTATTTGACTGGCTCGTCCTCCTTATTCCCCACTTCTACCACTACCACTACTACTACCTGTTCTACTACTACTACTACTACTACTACTACTGATGAAATTGAGACACATGTGCGGCATCTGGGTGTCTTTGTTGTGGACGTTTTCGCCATCCAGTGGCTGGCTGGATGGCGAAACGTGTCTTGCATGTGTCTTAATTTCATCTTGTCGGTATTATATACCATTCTTGTACTACTACTACTACTACCACCACCTCTTCCTGCCTATATAGAGCCGTCCTGCTCCACTTCTGGTTAGTGTGACTTTGTAAATGGTCCAAGTCGGACCGAAACGTCGTCGTAAGCTTCTCTCTTTTATGTGCGGGTTATTTGTGTAAAATACTCACTTAACAAAGCACCCAGATAGTGTTTAACATGCCAGTAATTTAGCAGTCAGTTGATATAAATAGTCAAGCATATAATATAGCAAGCAGATAACGAACAATACACACGTAATAAAGAATCCACCTAGTGCGTACACAGAAGTATTATAGTGCCCAGGTGGTGCATACATAGGTAATATAGCTTCTAACTGGTATATAATACACAAGCAATATAGCAGCCAGCTAATAAAGTAGACAGGTGTACAATACACAATTTATACAGCAGACAGATGGTGTTCAATTCACAGGTAATATAATAGCCAGCTGGTGTACATTATATAGGTAATATATTAGCAAGCCTATGTACATTATATAGAAAATATAGCAGCCAGTTGGTGTACAAGACACGGGTAATATAGCAGCCAGCTGGTACATAATATGCAAGTTATATAGCAGCCAACTAGTGTATAATATTACACGATGATGGAAAGAGAAGTACCTGAAAAGAAAGAGAAAGAAAAATAAGAGGCAATCGGCAATAATAGGAGAGAATAGGAGACAGGGAAACATCAAAATTTAGGAAAAGTGTTAGTAGGAAAGCAAGAGAAGATAGAGGAATGAGAAGGGTAAACAGAAGGTAGAAAGATTAGGAAGCGAGAATGAGAGTAAACGAGAAGGAAAAAAAGAGGAAGGCTAAAAAATAAGGCAAACAACGAAAGGTAGAAAAAGTGAGAAACAGAAAGTACAGAGATAAACAACAGAAATTAGAGGGGGAAACAATGGAAGGTACAGAGGGAAACAGATGTAAACAACAAAGGTAGATGCAAACGAAAGGTAAAAAAGTAGAGAACAATAGATCGAGGGATGACGAACAAAAAGTAAAATGGTAAACAACAATGTAGAGAGGTAAACAAGAGAAGGTACAGGGGTAAACAACAAAATACAGACAGAGGAAAATAACAGAAGGGAGGGAAGCAACAGAAAGTAGGGAGGAGCAACAGAAGGCATGAGACTTTGTATATCATTCAACGCTCTGGACAATAAAAAAAATATAAACACCTCACATTGAGCAAAATAACACTAAAAAATACTAGCATGAATAAAACATACAACAAAAATTGTTATACTAAGAGAAAATAACCAGCATCAGTTAAAAATCCCCTTAAAACTGCTAGTGTCAGATGACTCTTAAAAGTTCTCCAAGATTCCTACATTTCGCTTCGGTAATCATAAAAATCCTAACTAAAGTGGTAACTGAAGGAGGGGTAAACACTCGCATCCTGTATAACTTGCTGCTAATCTTTTGGGACCATCGGTCTTGCTCCTTAAGAAGAGCATATTTATGTATTTAGCCCATGAATTCACTAAAAGGTAGGACTCTGCTGTCAAGTGAGTTCATTACAATAGCCATTGTCTCACCATCTTGGACATCATCATGACGCAGGCACCGATACAACTCCCACTCCCATGTCATATGGACCACAGGGTAGACAGAAGCATACTCGGCCAGGGCAAGCAAAGAATATTCGGAATTTGAGTAAAAAGTGTACAAACATCCAACTTAGCCAGCTAGCAGGACGAGAGCAGCAAGGATACGCGGAGAACTGCAGTGAAGATAGGATTTGCTTGGTAACTATGCACAATACGAAACCTTACCGGCGATCGCAGAGGTGCTAACACCACACACTCTTTGACATCAGTTAAGACATTTATCCTTTAAGTAAGAACAAAATCATGCTCCAAGACATTAGCCAAAGCATCACAGTAACTCGACACTTACATGTCTCTATCCACTACCTACAAAGACAAACATCAATACTGCCCAAGGAAATCATGGAGAAAAGCCATCCTCTCTGACTGTAGGCATATCAAGGCTACAGTACATGAGAGTAGCCAGCATCTTAACACCAAATGACACAAGAAGCTTCACACAATGAGCAGAGTCCTCTCCCTCTCTCATCCTTGTAGAGCACAGCATAAGCTGGGATGACAGGATACGTCGAACTCAAAACAGATAGTGCAGGCCTAGCGCCTCGTGGAAGAGTTCACGGAAAACTCACCCTGTTCAACATACAGGCTATCAACAAGGGAAGTACAGAGTGCATCAATATCAAGTCCCCACAGATCAACTCTGAGCTTCTTTTCGTGAGAAGCCTACCTCAGGCCATACGGTCGAAGATCCCCAAAATGGCTTGGGAATAACCAGAATCTCAGGCTGCCACCAACTATTAGGACGCTTTCTATTTGTCCAAGTAAAATTAAATAAATCCGATAAAAAATAGAGAGAGCGGTGCCGCAACATGTTGAAAGTACGCCACATCCTCCTCGGAGCCATGGAGGGCAACGCCGACAAGACAGACGCTGATTTCCCTGTCCCAAACAACAGGTCACAAGGCTTCCCAGTGTTTTTCACAAAGGGCAAAAAAGACCGTTTCCTGAAGCCTTTGTACCTGGAACTCAGGACCATAGCTCCGAACGCTTTAAAAAAGAGATGACCTTCATAAAAACTGTCCACTAACTGCACTCGATGGAGAAACCAGGACAGTGGACTTAGGAGTGCTTCTCAAACATCATTCTGATATTCTGTATCCGTTTAGGAAGCGTTGGGGTTTACCCCCTCCACGTAACGAACATAGGACATACACTAAGCATTTCTCAACATCTTGGTAAGGACATACACTAAGCGTTTCTCAACACCTTGGTAGACAATATCCGCTGGTGTACCAGCTTATTAACTAGCGAATAGTGGTTCCTGAGGCGATGATAGACTTAGCCAAAATTCAGCGACGCGTCTTAGAATCCTGTTTCCGACAAAAGACTGGAAGACAAGACCCTGAACCATCTGACAGATTCGAATGCTTGACAACACCGCTCTCGTGACACAACTAACGAAGTGGTCATGAGCCCCCCTGCAGAGAAAGGACAGGGGGCGTCAACAACCGAAGGAAGGAATAGAAGCAAATAGGAGAATGGAGAAAGGGTCATTTACCTTGCCTAGCGCAAGGTAAATGACCATCTTTTATAAGATATACGGGTATGCAGTGCTAAATCTTCAATGTTTTTAAAGAAGGTAAATATAATGCTAAATCTACTTGGAACAAGGCCATCAGTCAATATATTATTACTTTTTATAATTATTATTAATTTAAACCCTAAACCTGAAAGGGTTATACAGCGCAACCAGTTAATGGATGTGTCCCAATGGAAATAAGTCACTCTGACTTTTTTGGGTTATCCTAGGTTCTCTACATATATGCTGCTATGTATGATAATCTATGTAAATGTATTTGTGTATACCTGAATAAACTTACTTACTTACTTACTTAAACTTACACTATACGCTTTTTTTTTTTTTAGTGGTAAATGTCCTGCAAACAATTATATTTAACGTTAGGTACCTGGAGTTGTATTATGGTAGCAAGAAGCTCTGTCATTGTCATAGTGCTGTAACAATGGTAAAAGCGCTCTGCTTGAATAACAAAATACTTTCTTAAAATGTATTAATTTATTTCAAGTCAAAAGTTAACATTGTGAATGTTATGGGGTGGTGGAGGTATTTCTCCGCCTGTCCACCACCTGGACTTATTACCTGCTTCCACCATACTTTCAAGGGAGTCGGGTACACATTACCACACTGGATGTGCCAAGCTCTTGCTCCTGTCTCCATATGCATAGACAAACTATAATGAACATCTTACACTATTAGACTTGGGTTAGATTTAGAAAATTTGACTCTTGGTCATGGTTGTGTGTGTTGTAGTGGACTTGGAAATTTTTTGTATATGGGCTGAAGCACAAAGAATATTTGTGTGTACTGAAACGTGTTTTGAAGTTAGTATATTATTTCTCTTGTCAGGAACACTGGTGATTAACTTGAAAGTGTATTCACATTATAACTCACCTTTAATGTAATTGAAAATAACCCTCATGCAAGACTACGTTATTATAGAGAGATGTTCTTTACTAAGTAAAAACAGGAATTTACATATTTTTAGTCTGAATATTTTCCTAGATAGGTACTTAAATTTTTAATCGACTTCAAACTATATCTGGGTCTTTAATTGGATAATGGGAATAGCATATGAGCGTACATGCACTGCCACAAGCACTACGAGTTATCTGCCTACATTCCTCACATTCTTTATGATTTTCTTCAAGGTCGATCTCTAAGAAAAGGCTTTTACAAGGACTTTATGAAAGCTTCTCAATCCGTGCCAGCATGCAAAAGACCTGTGTGCTTGGCCTCCTAGGTCAGGTCAACATCAACGATCTAATAAACTTTATCCGTGAGTCTCATGTTCAAAGACACGTGAATTTTAACCCTGGCTTAAACACTGTCTTCCTGGCCTCTGGCTTGCAAGGAAGCCAGTAAAGAATCTTAATGGTTAAATGCATTTCGTACTTTTCGTACGAAATGCATCGTGATTTCAAAACTAAACAAAGAACAATATTTTTTGTACCTTTCGTCCCATCCTACTTCCGACCTCTGAAAGAAGTTGAAAACAGTGCAAAGCGGCTTCTTAATTCTCAACTAATTATGGTCTTCACCACTGCCCTTTCTGATATGAAGAAGTTCAGCCAAAATGCAATTTCTATACCACAAGACTGCCAGCCAGCTTTACTGGAAGAGCATCACTCTTCCAGTGATTTTTATCTCCTAGATTGTCTCGCATAGATCAAACAGCGGGTCGGATGAAAGCTAGAGAATAGCAGGTGGGAAAGTACATACGTAGGAAAACAGATAACATTAGGTTTAAATAACAATGTCAACTACTTGCAACACTAACCTGCTGTCACTGTTACCGCTACACACCGTATAGTTCAACTGCAAGAAAAAATATTATTATTAGTAGAAGTTTATTATCAGTGGTAGTTTATTATTATTTAGTATATTATTATTATTAGTTTATTACTATTATTCTTATATTTAGAGGAAAGCAATGAACGCATAGGGACCCTACAATACAGAAAGAATGGGAGACAAACAGGCGTGATCTAAGGAGGAGGAGGGTAATTCCAGTTTATTTGATGAAGACCTCTTCACCTTTCAAGACACCTCTTTTAAGGGTTGAAAACTGATAGGTGACATTCTACCCTGCGTACTGCAAGAAATGAATTTCCATTTGTTTAAGAGAATGTTGAGTCTTGTTCAATATTACCAACTCTTCCTACTACTTTCTCTATTGCTATTATCACCACAAAGGAATGTTTAATGCATTATACCACTTCAAAAGAGAACAAATATCACAATACAAAGCACAAAAAGATCATCTCATAAAATGAAATGAAGATTTATAAGACTTTTATATCATGATGGAGGAAAATATAAAGATATAGCTGAATACAAATTATTATTATTATTATTATAATCAAGGGGAAGCGCTAAACCCGGAGGATTATACAACGCCTGGGGGGGGGGGATGTGGAAGGCATTCAGGCTTAATTCGGGGAACTGGAGCACAGATCCAATTCCCTAAATCAAGAGCCCCTCACCAACATCAAGGAACCTTCCTTGAGGGGTGAGTACAAATAGAAAGCGCTTCTATCTCGCGCTCAGCAGACGGAGGATCAAGCCTTCACCACGTTTATCGCTGAATGACCCACATGGGTTTAGAGCTTAGAATGAATTATTTATTTATGCATTTATCTCTCAGAGAACACAATATGGCAAATGCTAGGAAAATGAATGGCTGGAATAATTCACAACTAACCTACACTTATGAGAGAAAAAACATAGTCGACGTTTCGGTCCGTCCCTGGCCATTATCAAGTCACAAGTTTACTTTTTTCTTTAGGGTGATTTAATACTGGTCCATGATGGACCGAAATGTCATCGAAGGAATCCTTTCCTAAGCAGAAGTCATCTATGAACCACATCTAATTTCTCACGCTCTGTAATGCTAGACTGAGTGGAATAATCCCTTAGGGAAGGACAACACTCCCGGTCACTGATATCATCTGTACATACTGGAAAATTTAGGACTCTGCCGTCGGCATTTTATGGAATATATAAATGAATATTCTTTTAACCAATAGAACCGTTTCTTTAAAACCTATATTACAAGAATGGAAGAAATTTAATCAAGTGCACTATAATAATATAGACAAAGAAATATTTGGATAGTGTGTCTGAAGTTATCAAGGTCCATGGACCGAAACGTTTTCTAATAAATATTTCATAGTGTTTATCTACGTGGTTTTTTTTAAATCAATTTATCGGTATCAATTACCAAGGTTTACACCGAAGAAATACTTGCATTGGTATATTGTGCATTCACAATTTTTTTAATTATTCCTCACTGGCTTGTTACCGTGACCGTAGGGTGCTTCTTTAAATATCTATTTTATTAACTTTGAATTAGGTCTAGTAGTCTACAGCTCACTAGGATAAACAATGGTAATTCATTATATCTTTCTTTCATAATTTCTTAACCATGACACTATTTGGAATTATAAAAGATAGTGCTTTATTATTATTCTGAAGAAGATAAATACTTTAATTTATCAAGTAGTAATCTGAAGCACACAAGAATGTAGCAGTGAAGTTAGCTCAACGAGTCATAAATTGACGGTCGCACTGGATTTTTTTTTTCTGAACATACATAAGAGATAAGTCAATGCATATTCTATTTCCCTGGTGTCCTCTTTTATGTAAAGAAGAATATACAGTAATGTAAGAACTGTGGACGTAGAAAATGTAACTATACGTGCAAGCTCCATTTCACACTTCATGAAATTCATGAGCAATTAAAGTAAAAGCTGATTTAGTGGACTTGCATTATAGCCAGTTGTGAAAGCGTTGCATTTTTTTATAATAAGCTATTATGTATCTATGACCCTTAAGCTAACTTCTATGAAAAAAAAAATTCGCAGATATGAACAGCACATGTAATGGTATTCTGGGAATTCCACAAGGCTAACTGAATAATAGAATCCACAAGTTAGGCATTTAAAGGCACTGTCTTTATCCTTACTGAGTGTGATCCTTTTAATGAAGCTAACACCTCCACCCTGTCAATTTGCTTTTTACCCTTGCAGTAGAAAATTTAATGAATACTTAACAAAGGTGATTCCTGACCTCAGGTTTACTCAGCAAGGATACAGTAAATTATTTATCCTTCAGAAATCATCAAAACGACGCATGCCGCCTGGAGAACTTTCTTCACTTTTTATAATACATTTAATTTCATTTTTGTTATAGTTAATATGGTTATTGTTATTAAGGTTACCTGTCATTAATAATGTTACGGTTATGACTATTGTGGTTATCTTTGTTATGGCTGTCAGAGTTGCAGTTGACAGCGTTGTGGTTATTAGTGCTGTGGGTGCCAATACTATATTTCTCAGTGTTGAGGCTGGACGCCGGTGAGCTGACAATGGTTTGGTACTGAACGAATCATCGTCCAAATTTTCCTCTCCTAATTGCGGGACAGTTGAGAAGTGAATTCTCACATGAAAAATAACAAACCCACTGAATATCATTATAAAATGGATCATTCAAATTCAAACACAGACACTAGGAAAGCAATTACACTTGTGTGACGTAGAGAAGACAAGGTGCACCTGCCAACTTTAGTATAACTTTTGAGAAAAGTTTCTAAACTCGGCTGCTTTCTGGTCATGTTCATGCATCTCATTAGATAATGACACGGTCAGGTATCCGAACTCTCCTGAGTCTACTTATAACCCAGGAACTTTAGGATAAAATTACAGCTGAATTGAAAATAAATATACAAAAGATGAACATTAGTAGAAATGCAAAGAACATTATGCTGAAAGTCCCATGATAAACCCACGCCGGCGATAACAATCATTAAAAAAAATAACCAGTGTATTACAATAACCTTAAACTGGATTCTAGGCGGACATTCCTGCGATAGTTGGTTACTATAATCTATATTTTGATGTTTCGGCGTCTGCTAGACCTGTCAACCCTTTGTCTCCTAAAGAGCTGTTTTGGGTACTATTTCGTAGGTTATAGAGTTATAACTACGGGAGTTTAAATCGTGGGAGGGCCATTTTTGCCTGGCCATTAAATCCTGAATCCTTTACCCTCTTCTATGTCCTATGGCTATTGTAAGCTCGCTTGGAAAATAACGTATAATTGCATATAGATAGGTGAATATATGTCGACTAAGAGGCCAATACAATTTTTTTTCGTGAATCTATCCATCGTCCTTTTTTCTTAAATCCCATATTTTTGTGTGTACTGTAAGTTTATTTAGGTACAAGTACGCATAAGTACAATTATCGTATATAGTAACACATGTGTTGTGAGAACTGCAAGGAACTGAATTATTTCAGCCTGTTGTTGATTTTATATCAAAAAGAGTTTAAAGAAAACTGGCAAACTATAATGTGAGAAATTTCAATAACCGCGAATGTTTCCATAACACTGATAACTTATTATTCTTCTTCTTCTGAAAAAAAAAAAAACATAAAATTTATTTTCAGCGTATATGAAGTTTTTTGGGAACTAATAATTAAAAAGAATCCTTTTTTTGGGGGGGATAACTAAAAATTAAAAGGAGTTCTGTTAAATATATTTGATTAATGCGGTTAGTTCATGAAGTAATTTTCAAAATTTAGAAAAACATTGCCACAAAAGAGAAATAAGAGTTTTTCTTCCTTGATAACCTAAAGTTAGGTGGAGGTACCTGCAACTGACAAGTGCAGCTGCCCTCTATTACTTATAACCCTAATTTTTAAAGGGGTGGACCGGTAAGCCAGCGGAAGGCCTCCATCAGATGACCGAAAGCTCCGGCGTCAGGAAACACTTGTCCTGTTTCCTGACACCTTACTTAACGTAATCTAGGTGCCCTCTGCTTAATTACATATGGATCATTCTTGAAATTGGCTTTCAAGAATAAATTTAGAAAAATTCTTCTGATCAGCTTCAAAATCTCAACACTTTATACTGTACCTTGGAGGAGGTTGGTATAGTATTGTTATAGTGCGTAGGTGTATTTTGCCGCTTTTAATCTTGAAATAATATAGAATTATTTTTTCTAAATAACTGAAGAATGTCTGGTCAAGGATGGTGTCTTGATGCTAGTGAGAGGCTCTTGATCCAAGGTACTGTTCGAATCTGAAGTCCTCCCATTCCTCAGCCGCTAGAGTACCCGCTATGAGTTTAGATCTTACTCCTGATGTAAATAAAATATTTCTCTACCCGCTATTTGTTTAGATCTTACCCCCGATGTAAATATTTCTCCATCACGTGCATCTTTAAAGAATGATGCTTCTAATGAAATAGAAGACACGTTCTTAGGGTTCAGACTGTGTAGATTCGTGTTCTTATTTCTTTGCATTAATTGTTAATGCATCACCGGGTCGGCTAGAGATTTTAGTGCTGTGTTTTCCTCAAACGAAGCTTCTTGGTTTTAGGTTGTGCAAATTTAATGTGCCAGTTTTATTAAATAAATTGGTTTGTAAAATAACTGGAGAATCTCGTGTCTGATCAGATATACATAACAGTTTATTAAGTTATCCTAGGATTTATCTTCATAATGTAATTTTTATGTGCCCATGCTTTATATCCAAAGCCTAAATAAAAATTACTTGATTACTTATTCCTTAAGCATGGATCCATCTTTGAGAACAGTGTGTATTGATTTCGGCTTCTGCAGGTCCAAGTTTGACCTTTTTTTTATGGATGAAATTTTGAGAATTTAGTACTGTTTTTCATGTGCGTGCCTCCTCTGATTTGTTTCAATACTTCAATGCTGTTAAGTGGATAATGAAATTTCTGAGGTTTAAAATTTATGATGTGATGCTGTATTTCAGTGCATTGGTTTCCCCGAGATAAGAATATGCTTCCTCAGTTTGGCTTAAAAGGTGGTGATTCTGACTGGAAAGTTTGAAAAAGCTTTGTCCTAATCTGCCATTTTTATTGAAGATATTGTGTATTAGTTAACATATGATAAATTGAGAATGCTTCCTCTGATTCGCTTAAAATCTCCTTCGCTAATATGTAAGTGCATTAGAATCCTGAGCCGCACTATGCAAGCTTCTTTCTTCTTCTTGTGATGAATGGTTTGAAAAACCGACAAGTTTCTTCTTGTTGATTTGCCGGTACTTCCGGCTCGGGTCTTCTCAGATGGTGACCCGGCGCACTCTGCAAGCTTTCCATCATCGCGTGCATCGAGGTATAGAGGGATGGGGTTAAGCAATGCGGGAGATGCCTTTCTCGGATTATGTAGCGACAGAAGTACATCTAGTTATCTTCTGAACGTTAAAATAATAATAATACATAAATATCCTTATTTCTTCAATTACATGTACAAGGTATACAGCCTAGCTGACATCAATGACATACTACCATAAAGAAAGCTGCTTGTTATGCAGAGCATTTCGGGCAAATTAGGTCAATTTTTTCCCAGGATGCGACCCACACCAGTCGACTAACACCCAGGTACCCAATTTACTGATGGATCAACAGGAACAACAGGTGTAAGTCAACATGCCGATATTTCATCCTGCTGGAATCGAACCACAGACCCCTCAGCGTGTGAAGAGAGACTTTGCTACAGGCGACGGGCCACAATAACAGAGCATCATCGAACTCAACACTTTTTGAGTGAGAACATCAGGTTGGCGTCTCGAAAAAGTAAATTAAAGTATCCATTTATTGTAGTGGAAATATTACTAAACGTGGGAACAAAGGGAAAGCCGAAACACAGACACACAGGCGTCAGGCAGTCTTCTCCCCAGAGGGATGAGGCAATGGAAATATATAACGCATATGCAGTACATGTGATCCTTATTTACTACGTTTCGCCACACAGTGGGCTTTCAAGTCACAAACAAACTACCTGGGTAGGAAGGAGTATTTATAGTCAGGTTCAGTGCGAGGTCGGTGGAGAATGCTGCATCCGAGATGTACCCCACTTGTACATCATCGATGCAGCATCTCACCTACTCAGCACTCTGAACCTGACTATAAATACTCGCGTTCCTTACACCCAGGTAATTCTGTTGTGACTTAAAAAAAGCCACTGTGTGGCGAAACGATCAATAAGCACATATACTGCATATGCGTTATATTCCTGTGTCCGGATTTTATACCATTTATTTCCAGGGATGAGGCAGCACTTTCATATTTATAGCCCACTTTACATTAGCTTTTAGTTTTTAAATGGAGTCCGGTCAAGGACCATTCGGGAGAACAGGGAGAACACACATCTCTGCATCCCCGGCTACTATATAACGAATAGTGCTCAAAATCCTGTCATGCGAGACTTGTCTTCTAGAGAAAATACACTAGAAAGGAGCTTTAACACACCATTACTCGAAACTGTTACGCACTTGCTGAAGAAACTGCAACAGTCTTTCCCGTTATGACTGAAACATATGAAACTTGGTATCTATACTGAGGTACTCAAGCACCTCAGTCAGGGAGTCTAAAGTAAAACGGTAAAACCGGCCAGGGGTTTGTTAATTAAACGTGCAAGACACCTTTTGATCTGAACAACAATCAAGAATACATTATCTCCGATATAAGAATTACTTTAGTCTTCTCTATATACAGTTGTTAGTGTATACATCACATGTCACAGTAGTGGTATATCACAATATAGTCACCTCCATATTCATATTGCTGAAAATTGGCTTTAGTTACTTTATTCACAACTGGCAATATAAAGTAGATATGTAAATATACACAAATTTAATTTGCTAATTAAGGAACAATTTATATATTTTACAAAATCTCTTAATGAATTCAGCAACGAAATATTTAATAAAAATATATTATTTACATATCAGGAAGGTAGGTTATTAGAGCAGTGAAGGAATAAAAGAGGGATAAAGGAGCAATGATGAGGAATATTTGTGATGGGAGTGGTGGTGAAGATGGTGGTGGAAGTAGTGGTGGTGGAGGTGAAGATTGTGGTGGAAGTAGCGGTGGTGAAGATTGTGGTGGAAGTTGTGGTAGTGGTGGTGGAGGTGAAGATTGTGGTGGAAGTAGTGGTGGTGAAGATTGTGGTGGAAGTTGTGGTAGTGGTGGTGGAGGTGAAGATTGTGGTGCAAGTTGTGGTAGTGGTGGTGGAGGAGGTGAAGATTGTGGTGGAAGTTGTGGTAGTGGAGGTGGTGGTGAAGATTGTGGTAGTGGTGGTGGTGAAGATTGTGGTGAAAGTTGTGGTGGAATTGGTGAAGATGGTGGTGGAAGTTGTAGTGGAGTTGGTGAAAATAGTGGTGGAAATTGTCGTAGTGGAGTTGGTGAAAATGGTGGTGGAAGCTGTGGTGATGGCGTTGGTGAAAATGGCGGTGGAAGTTGTGGTGGTGGAGATGAAAGAGGTAATGGTGTTGGTGGAAGTGGAAGTGGTGGAAGAAGTAGTAGTAGTAGTAGTGGTGGTGGTGTTGGCAGTACTAGTAGTGGTGGTGGGGGTGGTAGTAGTAGTAGTAGTAAGTAGTAGTACTAGTGAATATTAAAATGGTATAAAATAAAGATAGGTTGTTAGGTAAGACACATAACTGTTGCATATGTGTCTTACCTAACAGTAGTAGTAGTGATGGTGGTTTTTGTAGTGGTGTAGTAGTAGTAGTAGTAGTAGTAGTAGTAGTAGTAGTGGTTGTAGTGGTGGTGGTGGTGGTTGTAGTGGTGGTGGTGGTTGTAGTGGTGGTGGAAGTAGTAATAGTGGTGGTGGTAGTAGTAGTGGTGGTTGTGGTGGTAGTAGCAGTGGTGATGGTAGTAGTATAGGTGGTGATGGTAGCTGTAGTGGTGGTGGTAGAGGTGGTCGTAGGTACGATGGTAGTGGTAATGGTGGTGGTGGTGGTAGTAACGATGGTGGTGGTAATGGTGGTGGTAGTAGTAACGATGGTGGTAATGGTGGTGGTGGCAGCGGTGGTGGTAGTAACGATGGTGGTGGTAATGATGGTAGCGGTGGTGGTGGTAGTAGTTATGGTGGTAGTGGTGGTAGTAGTAGTAGTGGTGATGGTAGTGGTAGTGGTGGTGGTAGTAGCGGTGATGGTAGTAGCGGTGGTGGTGGTAGTAGCGGTGGTGATGGCAGTAGCGGTGGTGGTGGTGGTGGTAGTGGTAGTAGCGGTGGTGGTGGTGGCAGTCGACGTGTTTGTTAGAGTTGGAGGTAAAAATCCACAGCAACAATGGGAAGCATTTCAAACATAATCCTCAGTTAATTAGTCTTTCCGTTCACTTTCGTTATCTAATGACGTAATTACCTCGGAACCAATCAGGCTGAAGCTTACAAACAGTAATTAACATTTCACTTGTTTCCAGATTTAGTCTCGTTCTTTGGCCAATTATAATTTCGTTTACTGTGGTCATTTATGCCCTGTTTCCTCGCCCCAACTATTAATATATTCAATAGTAAATTGTTAAATAGAGAATAGTAAATGGTTAAATAGAACAAACTAAACCCCGTATGGGTTTAGCTTGTTCTATTTAACCATTTTACTATTCAATCCGAGAGCAGTTCCAATTCACTGGATCAGGAGCTCTTCGCCGGCATCAAGGCAATCCCATTGAAGGGTTTCTGAACCAATCATGAAGTTAACAAACTGCAGTATTTCTCTTTACTCGGAATCACCCGTGTTGAAGCTTTGCAGTTGCAGCAGCAGTAGCAGCAGTAGTAGCAACAGGAGCAGTAATAGCAGCAACAGCAGCAGTAGCAGCAACAGCAGCACACCTGCAACCCCCCACCACCCTGCCCAGAACTACGATACCCCCCCTACCACTGCCCAGAGCTGCGACCCACCATCCTGCCCAGGTCTACTGTAAGGCATATATTACGCAGAACACGACGCAATTATTGGAGCCCTTTATTCTATGACGCATTTTGCACGACTCTGACGCATTTTGTCTATAGTGACGCACGTGGCTCTTAGCCAATCGCGGTGAGTAATGCACACGAGTGTGTGCATGACGTTGTTTTTGATTAAGTCATTATGTTCACGAGAGATCGCTAAACCGAAGGGGAAACTGGGAGGCAATCAGGTTCCACCCATGGGATCTTCATTCAAGGAACTGGAGCTATCGTCACCTTCCTTGGATCAAACTTGACCCAAGGAGAAATTTCCGATGAAGAAACTAAGTGAAGAATGATCACAATGCCGTGGCTCCAGCAATTTACAACTAAACCTCAAACTAGGGAAGTAACTGGACGACGTTTCGCTCCAATCTGGTGACCGTTATCAAGCTTACACTGGTGAGGTTTGCCAAGCTTACAGACCATGACAATCTACTTTTCAGCGTGTCGGGTGCGCTACTCCCTGTGACTCGCTCGCTTGGGTTACGCTGATGCTTGTAATAACAGATGGTACTATAAGAATATCGACAAGTTGTGGCTGATAAAGACACGAGAGCAACAACTGGAAACTTTATCTTGAAGACGTTTTGCTTGTATTGCGGGACTTTTCATTTCTATTTATGACTTAAGTCGAAAACGCCTACTAAGCAGGCGAAATGTTATCTAAAAATTTCTCATTGTAACTCTTTTTTTTTCTTTTATCAGCTACTTTGCCGACGCTTCCTAACCGTAGTTTTCCCAGGATGTCGAGGGAAAGGTTTGCAAATCGTTCGAGATACTGTGCATTTTTTCCCCTTTGAAAAAGCAATAATGAAATTGGCAAATCGCTGCCACTAGCTTCTTCCATCACTGGAGAAGCTTGTGGCATCAGAGAAGCCCAACACACACACATTGGCTGTTTTTTTTTTTTTTTTTTTTTTTTTTTTTAGGTTTAAATCCTATCGACTGCACAAGGGTTGCATGTAAGCCGTACACCACCAGTCGATGATACTTTAATATCTAAAATAGGATTAAACTAGCAGTATATATACCCTGAGTAATATGTACCTTTCCATGGACGTATATAATCATCGAAGGTCAAACACACTGGCAAGAATGAAGGCTATACATCGTCACCCGACTACCAGTTCCACTTTAAACTACTTCGTCTACCTATCTCCACCTTTTCTACTTTGACCTTTAAACTACCAGACATCATCTCCCGATCTATTCTACTTTATTCTACCTTATCGACGTATCCCCAACTGCTCTAACCTTTACCTCATTGATCTTTCCCCAAAGCTTTATCTATCCTTTACCACTGCAAATGTAAAAAATGATATGTATAATACTGCCAATATGTATGTTTCGATATGTATGTTTCGATTGCCCCTCATTATCAACAGAAAGAAAGGCTTTGAAGATTTTACACCATGAAGTTACTTAGCTGCTAACAGGCACCTATACAGCTGCTACTAGGGAGATATATAGCTTATATCAGCGAGCTACATAACTAGCACAGGTACAGTTTCGTCCTCATATGCCGAAACTAAACAAATGAAGTGAATTGCTTAATGTAATGACGGGATATTAATAACAGGACAGTGAGTGAAGGCAACGGACCATCAATACTTGACCTAGTATCTACTAGAAAAAGAAGATATTTTCAACACCACCTAAATAAATTCACTTGTAAATACTTTTTCATAGGCTCTGATTAGAAGGGAAAGTTTATTGGAAAGCGTCACTCATATATTATGACTGATCATAACACTACAACAATATTACATTACAATTGAATTAGTTGACGTAGTATTGAAGATGCAGGAGCTCGAAGGTCAGGCACCTTCATGTCGTAAGCATTGAGAATTTCGCATGACTATAGGTAATCAGTTATACGAAATAGCTGCTGACACTGTATACTCTGTATCTGGACAAAATATACCTAAATATGATCAAATCTGATTAAATCTCATTACACAGGCGTTGTATGATCTACAAGAGGTCAGCGCTCAAAGGGAAAACTAATGATGATAATACTGGCTATATCAACTCCATGACTTTCAAAATAGAAGTGTCACAACCTGCATTATCGTTTTCAATTGGTGTCATCACCGCCACAAATTACCATAACATAATTTTAAAAAATTCTGCATACTTGTAAAACAAAACGAACCTTAATTACATGGGACTTCAACTCTTTATACATGTCTGTAGTATTAAATTCTACTCTCGTGTAATCTACTGAGTTCTAAGAAATAATACTAGGGAATGTTTATCCTCCTCTCTGCACACTACATTATCTTCTCCTGGAGTTCCTATACCAACCTGCCACATAGCTAGATAACCTCAAAATATCCTGGTGACCATTTTCACTCTATTCTTTCCACACTCATTACCTATAAAACCAAGTTTCATTTAATGCAACCTTTGGAAAGAAAAATCTCGGTCTATTGTAGACAAACAAGACCGACTACATTTCGAAAAAAGAAGGTTTTATGTTTTAATACTCTTTTAAAGAATATAATGTTACAAGGCACATAAAAATTAATTATGAAAAGAGCGCTCCAACATTTGAAAAAAAAATTCAGAAAATGTATGAGATATTAAGTAGAATGTTTCAGTGTTTGTTTACAAAAAAAAAAAAGAATTTATTTTAAATGCAAAGGATTTGAATCTCAGACTTGGTTTAAATGGCGAATATTGGAATACCTAAAGAGGAAACAAAGAAATTTCTTCTGGACAGATACTGACAAGAAAAAAATAATTGCACCAGACGATATATCACTACAAGTTTTAGCAGTGTATGCAAGAGTTATATTATCCACTTTAGAAAATTTTCAGGGTTTCATTGCAACATTTATAAAAGGAAACAGGGAAGTCTCTAAATTATTGGATAGTTTTGTTGACATGTGAGATAAAAATATTAGAAACGGTCATTAGAGAAAGTAAATAAAATATCTGGAGAGCAAAAGCTTACTAACTGGTAAACAATTCAGTTTCTGGTCTGCAAATTAATGTATTTCACATCTATTAAGGTGGTAAGAAAAAGTCACAGACATTATTCAAGAAAGTAATGAATCGTTTGATTGTATTTATCTTGATTAAGAAAGATTTAACAAGAATTCCCCCATTAAAAAATAATTTGGAAATTTCGTACTGCAAGAGTAATAAAATAAAAGATAAACTATTACAATGGATGAATTATTTCTGAAGAAAAAAAAATGTGAACAATTATGAGCATAAATGTCCTCTAGGAGAGGTGTTACATTCAGGGTACCACAAGAATCAGCGAAAGTTAAGACACATGTGCAACATCTGGATATCTTTATTGTAGACGTTTCGCTATCCAGTAGCTTTATCAATACAGATTCTAGGACATAATTAGAAGACAGTAGAACTATATACAAAAGATGAGGTAATCAGTCCCTCAGCCTTGGAGATGGTGTTGAGAGCACCGTGGTGGTGGAGCATATTGTCGGTATTTTATACCTTTCTTGCACAAGGATCTGTATTTCCTGCAATGCTTTTATTTTGTATGAGGTAATAGCATCGGCCACATACAGATTACGAACTGTGTGACAAAAGATTGATAGAATACGAAAGAGGGAAGTAGTTATAATTATAAAAATTGTTATCGGATGATCTAATATATGAAAAAGTGAGATGTCAGATACAGCATCATCTTGGAATCTTGATGAAGGGAATTTTTCTAAACTTCCCTAAGCTTATAGGCATGCTTCCACTAGTGGATTTTTCCATTGGTGACGCCACCTACCAGTGCTTCATTACGCCTGTTTGCACTAAGTCACTTCTCCGTACATATGCTGCACTATATCAAAGTTGATGGAATGAATACATCGACTCCAGGCTAAGTGACTGATTATCTCAAACTCATCTTCCAAGTTCATCTCTGTATTGGACTGAAGCTAATGGCTGGTGAAATGTTTCCTGGATAAAGATCCCCAAATATTGCACAAGTGTCTCATTTATAACGAAAGTTCTACAATAAAAATAGCAAATTTGCAGCTGCACATCTCCAAACTAATCCGAAGCTTCAACTAAGATTATCCAGAACTGAAAAAAATAAAATCAATCAAAAGAGGGGTTCTTTAGATATTGGACGAAACCAATACCCCAAATGGTCTCATAAAAATAGCCAATTAAGGTTTACACAGCCCAATAACAATATGAACCTTCTTTGAACAAAATATACTAGAATTTTGAGCTTGAAGTCGCTCAAAAGTTGCATTCTCAAATTATCACATAAATAAAACTGGCGAATTACCATCAACATAATCCAACAACCATCCAAATCTTTCTGTAATTAAAATACTTCAGTGGTGAAGGGCTGAAGCCGATCGGATGATACATTCAAAATTATTCTATGAATAACAATATTTAACCCATAAACAATACAAACCTTTCTCTAAGTTACTCTTGCGTTTAAAATCTGATTCGGAAACTACTTTGTTTAATAAAATTAAAAAATTAGAACTTATACAGCCTAAGATCAATGGAGTCCCTTTAATGAAACTTCACCATCGTTAAACTTAGATGTTCAGGGGGAATATTCTCCAGTTATTCTACGTAATTATCAACTTTAAATTCATTAACTGTCATTATTTTTTATTAAATTAGCCTATGATGCGTTAGCAGTTAAAGAGTCGAGTCGTTCAAAAGATTCCTGTTCAAGTTACTTAACTGAAAATATTTCCCATTTTGAAGATAATGTTGGCAGACTGGTGCTCCAATAACACTTAAATAATTCTAAGTTGGATTTGAAGTTATAAGCGGATCAAAAGTTATCGCAGAGAAACTAATATCGGTAATTATGTATATTCAATTGATGAGAGGTCACATTCACATGCCAGTAGAAGGAACTTTCCTGAATTTCTGTAAATCATCGATGAAAATTTCAAGCCAATCGGATCAGGTGTTCTCGAGTTATAGAAAATATTTCCCATTTTGAAGAAAGTACAAAAAACAAAAAAATATCTCAATCATTTGAAGATATCTCTTTGGGAATACCTAATTATGTGCCGAAAAAAACTACTGTAGACGGGACACCACGAGAATAACTGCTCTTGAAGCTGCAAATAGGTATTTGCAGATAGGAAATCATACATACATACATACATACATACATACACGCACACACACACACACACATACATACATACATACATACACACACACACAACACACACACACACACACACACACACACACACACACACACACACACACACACACACACGCACACGCACACCACACACACACACACACACCAAGGCAGAATCGACTCGGAACAGGATCCTGCAGGAGAAAGCACGATTAAGGGACATGCCGGCATACAGGAAGGTGTATCTCGACCGCAACAGAACACAAGCAGAAAGGCAGAAACAGAGAGAGATGGTACAAAGGCGAAAGGAGGAAAGAGAGGGGATGGAGAAGACAGACAGGAGATCCCAGACACAGGAAGATCAAATACAACCTCCCTCACAACTTCCTATAGAAGCCTCCCAACCAGGTCAACCCCAGTGCAACCAAACACTCTAAACCAAAACACCCATGCCAAATCCAATGCCCCCACCCACTGCATTACAAACTCCACCCCCACAGCAACCACCCATAGTTCCTTATCAGGTCTCCCACTTCCCCAACCCCAATACACCTCCCAGACCACAATCTTAGAAAAGAAGTTGAAGGTGTGGTATACAAATGCAGATGGAATAACAAATAAGTATGAGGAGTGGCACGAAAGAATCAGGAGACATCCCCAGACATAATAGCACTCACAGAAACAAAACTCACCAGAATAATAACAGATTCAATCTTTCCACCCGGATATCAAATCCTCAGGAAAGACAGAGGGAGGAGAGGGGGAGGAGGAGTTGCACTGCTCATTAAAAACCAGTGGGGGTTTGAGAAAATGGAAGGAATGGATGGCACGGGCGAAGGGACTACTTAGTAGGAACAATCCAGTCTGAGGGACATAAGGTGATAATTGCAGTAATGTACAACCCACCACAGAACTGCAGGAGGCCAAGAGAAGAATACGATGAGAGCAACAGAGCAATGGTCGACACACTAGCCGAGGTGGCCAGGAGAGCACACATGGGGGGAGCAAAGTTACTAGTTATGGGTGATTTCAATCACAAGGAGATTGACTGGGAAAACCTGGAGCCCCTTGGGGGTCCCGAAACATGGAGAGCCAAGATGATGGATGTGGTACTGGAAAACCTTATGCATCAACATGTTAGAGACACTACCAGAGAGAGAGGAGAGGATGAACCAGCAAGACTGGACCCTGTATTCACCTTGAGTAGTTCTGACATCGAGGATATCATGTATGAAAGGCCCCTGGGAGCTAGTGATCATGTGGTTCTGTGCTTCGACTACATAGTTGAGCTCCAAGTGGAGAGAGCAGCAGGAATAGGGTGGGAAAAACCAAACTACAAAAGGGGGAACTACTCAGCTTGAGGAACTTCTTTCAAGACATTCAGTGGGAGAGGGAACTGACAGAAAAACCAGTACAAGATATGATGGATTATGTGGCAACAAAATGCAAGGAGGCAGAGGATAGGTTTGTTCCTAAGGGAAACAGAAATAATGGGAAGAACAGAACGAGTCCTTGGTTCACCCAAAGGTGTAGGGAGGCAAAAACTAGGTGTAGTAGAGAATGGAAAAGGTACAGAAGACAGAGAACTCAGGAAAATAAAGAGATTAGCCGAAGAGTCAGAAACGAATATGCACAGATAAGAAGGGAGGCTCAGCGGCAATACGAAAATGACATAGCATCGAAAGTCAAGACTGACCCGAAGCTGTTGTACAGCCACATCAGGAGGAAAACAACAGTCAAGGACCAGGTAATCAGACTGAGGAAGGGTGATGGGGAATTCACAAGAAACGACCGGGAGGTATGTCAGGAGCTCAACACAAGATTTAAAGAAGTATTTACAGTGAAAACCAGTAGGACTCCAGGAAATCAGAGCTGCTATGCGAACTTGACACCTCAAAGGCGGTGGGACCAGACAACATCTCTCCGTGGGTCCTTAAAGAGGGAGCAGAGATATTGTGTGTACCGTTAACAAAGATCTTCAACATATCATTTGAAACTGGGCAACTCCCTGAGGTATGGAAGATGGCAAATGTAGTCCCAATTTTTAAAAAGGGAGACAGACATGAGGCACTAAACTACAGACCTGTATCACTAACGTGTATAGTATGCAAGGTCATGGAGAAGATCATCAGGAGGAGAGTGGTGGAGCACCTGGAAAGAAACAAGTGCATAATTGACAACCAGCATGGTTTCAGGGAGGGAAAATCCTGTGTCACAAACCTACTAGAGTTTTATGACAAGGTGACAGAAGTAAGACAAGAGAGAGGGGTGGATCGACTGCATTTTTTTGGACTGCAAGAAGGCCTTCTACACAGTTCCTCACAAGAGGTTACTGCAAAAGCTAGAGGATCAGGCACACATAACAGGAAAGGCACTGCAATGGATCAGAGAATACCTGACAGGGAGGCAACAACGAGTCATGGTACGTGACGAGGTGTCAGAGTGGGCGCCTGTGACAAGCGGGGTTCCACAGGGGTCAGTCCTAGGACCTGTGCTGTTTTGGTATATGTGAATGACATAACGGAAGGGATAGACTCAGAAGTGTCCTTGTTTGCGGACGATGTGAAGTTAATGAGAAGAATCAAATCGGATGAGGATCAGGCAGGACTACAAAGAGACCTGGACAGATTACAAGCCTGGTCCAGCAACTGGCTCCTTGAGTTTAACCCTGCCAAATGCAAAGTCATGAAGATTGGGGAAGGGCAAAGAAGACCGCAGACACAATATAGTTTAGACGGCCAAAGTCTGCAAACCTCACTCAAGGAAAAAGATCTGGGGTGAGTATAACACCGAGCATATCTCCCGAGGCGCACAATCAATCAGATAACTGCTGCAGCATACGGGCGCCTGGCAAACCTACGGATAGCGTTCCGATACCTCAGTAAGGATTCGTTCAAGACTCTGTATACCATTTACGTCAGGCCCATACTGGAGTATGCAGCACCAGTTTGGAATCCACACCTAGTC
This sequence comes from Cherax quadricarinatus, assembly GCF_026875155.1. NCBI lineage: Eukaryota > Metazoa > Arthropoda > Malacostraca > Decapoda > Parastacidae > Cherax > Cherax quadricarinatus. Next base: position 102,004,873 of record NC_069402.1, read on the forward strand.
AAGCACGTCAAGAAATTAGAGAAAGTGCAAAGGTTTTGCAACAAGACTAGTCCCAGAGCTACGGGGATTGTCCTACGAAGAAAGATTGAGGGAAATCGGCCTGACGACACGGGAGGCAAGGAGGGTCAGGGAGACATGAAAAACGACATATAAAATACTGCGCGGAATAGACGAGGTGGACAAAGACGGGATGTTCCAGAGATGGGACACAGACACAAGAGGTCACAATTGGAAGTTGAAGACTCAGATGAATCAAAGGGATGTTAGGAAGTATTTCTTCAGTCATAGAGTAGTCAAGCCGTGGAATAGCCTAGAAAGTGAAGTAGTGGAGGCGGGAACCATACATAGTTTTAAGGCGAGGTATGATAAAGCTCATGGAGCAGGGAGAGAGAGGACCTAGTAGCAATTAGTGAAGAGGCGGGGCCAGGAGCTGTGAATCGACCCCTGCAACCACAAATAGGTGAGTACAAATAGTGAGTACACACAACACACACACACACATTCATTTATCAAATTATATACTTTTTACTCGCTGAATTTCATATATTTTTTGATGTCTTTTCAGTGTTCAAAAATAATTGGCGTGCCTAATTATAAGCAATGTTAAGCAAGCACACAATTTGACTTAATTTAATTAACCTCGAGGAAAAATATCAGAAACAAAATGTTATTTAGTAATATTACATAGTAATAAGTCAGCACTGACTCAAATTTAATTACGTAGTTTGCATCCCTGCGTTCTGACCTTTCTGTATGCCTTTGACTTTGGCTTCATTCAAGTTCACGTGAGAGCGCGAGCGTGCGTGTGCATGTGTACGTACTCATCTTATTTCCAGTGAGGGGCTGATCTCGGGTTCCTGGATCGCCTCCTAACCTTCACCTGGCGTAGCTGGCTATAATTTTAAAACTGGTTGGAAAAGCTTGGAGGTCCGGATTTAAGTTTTCCATTTATATTAGAGTACATAACGTTCAAATAATTTTTATTTTTTTACAATGGTCTTGAGGGAACACAGATGTTATTGGTACAAAGTTAATGTGACTTGTGCAAGTCACGCAGAACACCATGAGGACTTACTACAGCAACAGCAGCAACAAATGCAGCTACATCAGCAGCAGCAACAAAAGAAGAGGCAGGAGCAGCTGCTTGGCAGCAGCAGTAACAATAGCGGTTGCGGCGGCAGCAGCTTCAGTGGCGGCAGCAGCGACAGTGGCGGCAGCGATGGCGGTGACAGCGGCAGCGGGTAGTGGCGGCAGCGGCGGCGGCGGCGGCGGCGGAGGCGGCGGCGGCGGCGGCGGCAGCAGCAGCGGCACTGGCAGCGGCGGCAACAGCAGCGACAGCATCAGCAGCAGCCGCGGCAGGAGGAACAGCAACAGCGAAAAACAGCATCAAAAAGTAGCAGCGACGGGAAAACAGAAGCACCAACAACAGGATCACTGACAATAGCACCTCACCAGTAACAAAAGCAATAGCATTCAAAACTCTAATTCCACCTTTTCAATACAGAATGGTAAGCCTCTTCACTGCTATTTTTTTTAAGCTAGTCCTGGAAAGATAACATCTGCTGAGGTTCAGTCGGCCATACTGGATGTCAAGCAGCATAAACATCCACGCAAGCATACTCTGCATATACGTGAGATTCCGTTCATATTTCTAAGCTCTCTCATGGTTATTATTTTTTAGTGATGTGTGTAGTTAGCGGCAAGATAATAAATCGAATCTAACATTCTACAGATTCCCCAAGTATTTTGAAAAAAACTAAAATAAAAGATTTCTGCCGTGAGGTGGAAAGACCTGGACCTGCCAGAAAAAAAAACTCCAAGCTGAATTATTATTATTATTATTATTATTATTATTATTATTATTATTATTATTATTATTATTATGGGGAAGCGCTAAAACCGTGGGATTATACAGCGCCTGTGGGGGGGGAGAGGAGATGGAAGGTAATTAGGCTTAATTTAGGGAACTGGAGCACACTAACCTTTCCTAGGATCAAGCATCGTTATAATCCATTCCCCAGGAGCTTTATGACCTTTTGCATACTGCTTCCCCAGGTAAAAAATAATAACTTATTAATAGTTATAATAATAATAATAAATATTAATAGAACAGTCTCTGTAGTGAACGCTTATGGTTCATTCACTGACACACTCACGCGCTGATTATGTTTAGCAGGTGGGCGATGCATAGCGAGTCAAACCTCACTTGTGATATGTAAGACATGTGCAACAGATAGGTATCTTTACTGTCAAACTTTTCGCCTGCTTTGCAGGCTTTTTCAGTTGACTACAGAGGTGACAAATATTGTAAGACAACAGAAGCGATGGATTGGTAAAGACAGCGTGATCAGTCAGCCTTGATGTTGTTTTGTGGTCAGTCTTTCAGCTCCATAGTTTCGATTAAATTAAAACTGAAGCAAGAGAATGGGATTTTTTTGTCCTGGGGCCAGGATGAAAAGTCCGTTTCAGATTATGGAAAAGAACGACCAAAAAGAGCTGAACAAACGTCGTAAAAGGAAGTTAAAAAAAAAGGTTAACACAGGTCTACAGCAGTTTCTTTGATTTGTTGCTTGTTTCTAATCAACTCCAATGTGCTGATTTCATAATTTATGTATCACGTACAGTTTTTGTCCAGTCGCCTAGTGATGTCACTATCGCACGTCATGTAACAGGTTTTAACAAGAATATGGGTAAAGAAGAGAGATTTTGAAGAAGAGAGGTATAATGGGTTATAGGGCACTCGAGGCTGCAGCTGCCAGTTGACTGTGTGTCTGCAATGCTCGGACGTGTATCGCATATTTTTGTTTTCTTTTAGTACAGTTGTTTATTGTATTTTTGTTTTGTTTCACTGTAGAGCTGTGGTTTCTGTGACGATAGCTACACGGGGGTGTTTTGTGTGTTTGAACATTTTCTTTCATATTTGTAGTTAGTTTGTCTATTATGCAGCAACAAAGAAATATTACACGTTTTGTCAAAACAGCTTACTATGCATATTCTGGAGTTAAAATTGAAGACCAGGACAAATTATGAGCTCTCCATAAAGGCTTCGCTTATGAAGCAGTTTGCTAAAGCTTTACCACGAGATAGAGATGTTTTTTTAAGTTTTTGTGCAAGAAGTTTCCAGGAATGTCGGATGGCAAGCTCAAAGAAGGCATATTTGTCGGGGCCAGATATAAAGAAACTTCTTCAGAATAAGAATTCTGAAAACTTTCTGCTTGATGGTGAAAAAGAGGCAAGGATTACCTTCGAAGATGTCATAAGAGAGATCTTTACGTAAAAAGGACCCAGGCTACAAAGAAATCGTAACAGGATGTTGGAGAAGTTTAAGGCCTTAGGATGTAATACAAGACTTTATGTACATTTCGTGGATGTTTATTTGGACTTTCTGGAAAATCTGGGAATTTTGGGTTAAGAGCAAAGCGAAGGGTTACACCTGGATATAATGAGATGGACAGAAGGTACCAATTTAAATGGGGTGTCATCATGATGGCCGACAAAGTCTGGATAATACACAGAGCCACGTCACAAAAAATACATAAACGGAATAGTAACTAGCGCAGTTTTAAAGGGACAAGACATATTTAACGAGTAGTCTGGAACTTATTAATGGTGCATTTTATAAATATTGTAAATCATATTGATGAAACTTTAATAATTGTACATTTTTTTATTTAACAGCATACTATTTTATAAACATATTTTAACCGAAGATCTACATCATGTGGTGAAAAATCTTACGTGATAGAAAAAAAAAATACCTGGAATCAACAACCCAAAAATATGCAAAATAAGATAAAGTAACAGAAACGGCTTTTATTAACATGTAACATTTTGTAGACCTGTGTATAATTTAACTAAACCTAAGAAATGCATGAGACGCAAACATATTAACACTGAGGAGCTGGTATGCGATTCCACACAGCACATTACTAATTGTCATGGTAAAACGGTCGCAACTTCACATAACATATAACTAGATACCCATGTCACAATCCCACAGGACACATCACGAAATGCAGTATTTGACCCAGAAATCTGAGTGCCCTAGTTTTGCTCTGATGTTTTCTCAGATCTCACTGTCAGGTGGGTCTCTCGCCCTGATCTCAGTCTCGGGTGGGTCTCTGGCCCTGATCTCAGTCTCGGGTGGGTCCTCTGACCCTGGTCTCACTCTCAGGTGGGCCTCTGTATAATAAAGGCAGATAAAAAATATTTTTTATCCCTAATAAAGAAAAACTGTATGCCTCATTTTATTTTCATGCATCGAATGTAACATAATATTATGAACACAGGTATAGTATGGCCTGTGTACCTGGTAGTAATGGAATTAAAATAGAGCAAATAAAATTCAAAAATAGTATATGACTTGCATTTTCCTTCACCAAATTTTAACAAGCTTGTATTTACAAGTATACACAATATGCACAGTGGTGGAATAATTAGTGTACAATACGGTGAAATAAGAGCAAAAGCCAAATAATGCACCTTGCTCGACCAGCAGCCCAGACAAGTCTATCAATTCGCTTGGCATAAGTGAAGCCCGTTGCTTCAGCTTTGGCGAGCTTATCTGAAATTGGCCAACGAACCAAGGTACTGATTTAACGACGGGTACCCTACTAATCGTTAAATCCTTAGCACCTCGTTCGCTGGCTGGGAGGCAGCCTATATGGGAGTGTGACATACGCCAAATAAAATGTAACATACTAGTCTCATGCCACACAGCATTTTTTTCTGACAGACTTAAAGAGCATTAAAAATGCGTTCACCATGGTGACATTAACAATATTCTTTTCTGTCATGTCAAAGATCACAGAAATCCTATTAACTGGTCCTCTGCAAAAATTATCCATCCTTATTCTAAACTTTAAAGACTCAGTCCTGTTTAATCAGGTGGTACACACAACTCTCCTAACATGAATCTTAACTCTGGTTTTGTTTCTGCAGTTGCCTGCCTCTCCCATTACATTGTCAAATGCTATAATCTTCAGAACACTGGGACTTTGCCTAATCTCTGCCGCCCCCTCTTTATTTATTTTCTCTGTTTTCTTTACCTTTTTTTTTTAATCTGCCTTGGTGGGTTTTTTCCCTGAGGGGTTTTTGTCTCGTGGTGGATTTTGTCCACCTACACCCACGGGTGTAGGGATTTTACCCTATACCTAAAGGCTAGTAGCCCTCCTATAGTTCCCCTTTGTTTTATCTTTTTCGCTGCCCAGTGACTAACGCGACGGTCTGGAGTTTTGAGACTCTCTGATCGCGGGTTCTAACCCCGCCCGTGGTATGGTTTGTTTGCAATCGTGTCATTACGATTTCGTGAGTCATGTTGACGGCTTTGAGGAGACTTGAGCTAGAGTTCGTCACGGCCACGCTAGCTGGAGATTCGTCTGTAAAAATTTGCATTTGTGGTCACAGTGGTGCCTATGCTAACCTTCCTATGGTGTATAAATATACCTAGTTGGTGAATCTTATTGTGGGTAGCTGGCGCAGTGGCTAACGCGACGGTCTGGAGTTTTGAGACTCTCTGATCGCGGGTTCTAACCCCGCCCGTGGTATGGTTTAATTTCATTATTCTTTTACTATTACTTTATTAATTGTTTTACTAACAATGTTACTACATTTACTTCTTCATTATTACTATTACCAATGCTGCACTGCTACTACTAGTACTACTACTGTTCTTCCTCTTCCCTCCCTGCCTCTTTCTTGTTCAGTTGTGATTTGATAATGGTCCAGGATGGAGAAAACGTCATCCTAAGTGTTGTTTATGAATTAATTTATTTCATATACATTCTTTAGTAGTGCATTTTAAAATTTGTCTGGCTTACATGTTTTTGCTGTACGTTATAGGTCAGCGTCCCGGGCAATTGCCCGGCTGATCCACCCCTGAATCAGGCACTGATTTCAAAACCTTAACTACACAACAAATCCTTATTTGACAAAGTACCACTGTTACAACTTCTCATGATGCACTTATTTAACAATGCCACATTCCCTCACAATGCATCACTAGCTGCCTTGGCCCCACTATCGTAACGTCACATGACAAAAATAATTAACAATGTCACTCTGATTACGGTACATAACTCTTCCTTTGAAGAAGGGATAATGGTTATATACTGTGTACTTTCATTGGCCATGGTCTGGCCTCCCACTAGCCAATGGCCTGGACACTTAGTGACCGACCAGACAGCGTCAACGATGAATGGCAATCGTCATGGTGATCATGGTCTTACCTTCCTCCCCTCGGGACAATGAAAAACACAGGTATCTTTTCCCCTTAGTACCAAAATTTGCAGAGTCCAGCTGTATGCTGCTGGATGTTAACTAAGTGTCCCTAGTCCGTGCGCCGCCTGACGGCTGACCTGGGCTGCTTTCTTTATCTTGTATAAAGAAAAACAGCCCAACTCTAGCTCTGTGATTAGCTAATCCAACACAATCACAATGGTACAGATTCTTGAATCATGGCGAAAATAGCCAGTCAGTGACTTGCAACACTGCGTGCAGTAGCTCTATTCGCTGAGAAAGTACCTGCCCATACAGTCAATCACTTCGGTGCACTAAGCTGCTTGCCATTGGTTGAACGAATCTCTATTGAGTGACCAAACATTGTCATTAATTAAAATCGGGCTCTCTTATTGGATGAAGGAGTAGCAGCAAAGCAGCGAAACGAATCATTTCGTGTTCGTAACAATAACAATTATTTCGGAAGAACATGACTTAAGAGAGCGTAGATCATGCTTAAAGATTAGAAATGAACAAAAAGCTGATTGCAGATTCTTCTACTAAAAGATGGCCATCGACATGGTACCACATAAAGAGGTGTCAGACTGGAGGAATGTATCCGCAGAACTTACTCTTATTAAATAGTTATAATTATAACCAGAATTTATACAGGAGTGGACCGGTAAGCCAGCGGAAGTCCTCGGTCAGATGACCAAAACGCCAGATGCAGGTGATCATATGACTAAGACCTGCGTCAGGAAGCACTTGTCCCGTTTCTTCACAAACCTTACCTAACCTAACTAGCAGAGTCCCACGAGTGTCAGTCAAGGGATTTATATTAATTTAGAAAATGCATCAACGAACTTTCAGGATGCCTAGAATCATGTACAGTTAATGTTCGCAGATGTTGCCAAGCTAATGATCCGACTGTAAAAATCTGATCTTGATCGGCTACAGTATATGTAAGAAAATTCGTGTGGATGCTTACATAATATAACAATGAGACATCTCATATACGTTACCGCATCCTACAATGACCCAATACCGGGAGGCATAAGCTAACCTAGCCTGCATAAGAATGACAATCGGTAATCAAACCAAAATGCGTTTACTTTACGAGGCTATATTTTAACACACATGGTTGAGGGATCTTGGAACATGTGACAACTAGGAGCAGCTCACACATAATTTAAGATTAAAAAAAAAAATAGAAGATAAAAGGTGTTTGTCACAAGACTAGTGCCAAAACTAAGAAACACAAGCAAGGAAGTTAGACCGCACGCGTAGGAACTCCTGTCACTGGAGAACAACTTAGAAAATATTTAAAAGGAATCAACAAGAAAGAGATTGATTAGTATGTGTAACCATAACTAAGGGGCAAAGGCGGAAAATGACAATACAGATAGCTCTCAAAGAGGCTAAAAAAGAAAACAGCAAAATTGTAGAAGCAATATATGAGAAACAGACAAACATTTATAAATAAATGATCAATAATAACCCACATGGAGACAGAAACACAGGATCCCAGAAGGTGGTCGAAATAAACAGATCAATCAACGTCTTGTGTGTCTGTCCCTATATGGGTTATTATTAAGCACTGACAAGTGTTCATTACACTTTGGTTATCATAAATGATACGTTATTTCCAGGTGAAGACAACTAAAAACAGCAACAATTGGAACTGTAGGACAAACTCTTAAAATAGACTAAGAAATCATATACGTAAATTCACGCGAGCTCACTCCCACTCATCCAAATATTACCCTCCCCACCACAATAAAAAAAAGTTTTATATACATTCCATAAACACAAGCTCATGCAAGAATGTGTAATGTGTATATTTTCGAGAAAATATATTATTCCATTTACTGCAGTGCTTGAGCTAGCGGATAAACTTGATAACGCGCTCAGCAATGGATGGAGAAAATTATCTGGACTTTGTGTAAGTCTCTCAATAGGAGAGAAAAATGTCAAGTTTATTTTCATGAAGAACAGATTTAGGGAGCACCATGAGAGGAAGGACAGAGCATGGATAAAGGATGGATAAAGCGCCGTGAAAGAGGGATAGAGCAACTTGATAGGGGATTAAGAAGGATAAAGCAGTACGAGAGAGGGATAGAGCTTTATGAAAAGAGGAACAGAACATCGTGAAAGCAAAATAGAGTACAGAGAGTGTAAATAACAGTTATGATATGGAATTTGATATTGTGAGACAGTAAATAAAGCATGTGACAAGCAATGGGACAGGGAACAGAACACACACACATACACAGCACCAAAAATATCACCATACGCAAAACTAGAGAACCTGAGAATTGTTTTCAGGAACCTCAAAAAATCACTTAGAACACTGAAGTTTACAACTAATGTCAGACCAACTTTGAACTCAGGGACAATATGAGCCACCACATTATCAAACACGTTAAGATATTCATGAAAATCTATAGGTTTATGTTGAGGATGTTAACACAGTCTGCAAGTCGACTCTCATGGCGGCCTGTAGAAAAAAAAAACTAAACAGATAATACACAAGCAGTAGAAAAAGGCTGAAAATCATATGCTCAGAAACATGGACAAAAAAAAAAAAAAAAAAAAAACACCAGAGTGAGGGGACGGTTTACTGCGAACGGATGGAAGATTATACATTCCATTGCCGGTTTATGTTCCGATTATCTCCCCTCACTTGTCTTGTAGATCAGGACTTCCACGGGTCTCTCTTATATACTGGCCTCTCATGGCTTCGATATCACTCTCTGAAATTGTTCAGTGTTTTGAACGAAAGTACTTACAACTCCTTACGACTTTTTTTTACTGTGCTTATGTTGCATATTTGATATAACCTGTGTTCCTGATTCTTTTGCATATACAATATTTGTATCTAAATAGGAATGCTTACATATAAACACATTTTTAAATAATATATATAATATATATATATATATATTATATAAATATATATATATATATATATATATATATATATATATGTACATATATATATATATATATATATATAATATATATATATTTATATATATAATATATATATATATTATATATATATATATATATATATAATATATATATATATATATATATATCTTCACAAATAATGAGGATCTGATAAGAGACATAAGAATATCAAAAAGAACTAATTCCGATCACAATCTAATCGAAGTCCAGACGTACATGCATAGGGGTCCTGAACAGCAGAAGCATGAAACCCGGTGAAGGTGTCTTCACAAAATACAATTTCAACAACAAGAACATCAACTGGGACCGGGTAAACCTTGCCCTAAACAAACTGTTGGGAAGATGTCTTAAATGACATGGACCCAAACCAGTGCCTTAAAAGGGAAATCAACTTCCTGGTACCCGAAGCATGTTCTAGGATATTCCCCTAAGAAAGAAGAAGAGCAGGAGTAAAACTGGAGAGAAAAAGACGCCCCCCTCTACAGAAGACGACGAAGAGTCACTGAGCTCCTCGGGAGTGCTAGAATATCTGAATACACAAAGGAGGCGCTGACCAGGGAAGTGGAAACTATCGAACTTAAGCTAAATGACTTTACAGGAACCAGGAGAGGCAGGGGAGCTTAAAGCTATTAGTGAAATTGAAAGAAATTCCAAATATTTCTTTTCATATGCCAAAAACAAGGCAAATCCCACATCTAGTTCGGGCCCTTACTCAGACAGGATGGGACTTACACAGACGACAACAAGGAAATGAGTGGAAATATTGAAATCCCAGTACGACTCTGTGTTTTTGTGAACCACAATTTGGTCTGAGGATCGACTACCCAAATGATTTCTTCATGAAATGAGCTCAAAACTCCATAAATGTATGCCGATTTCCGACATTACCCTAACTCCCCATAGATTTCGAAAAAGCCATTGACAACATGCCTATGCACTCAGCCCGGGCCCAGAATCGTGGAACTCTGTTTTCATTAAGAACTGCAAGAAACCCCTCTCGCGTGCCCTAAGTACACTATGGAGGAGGAGCTTGGACATGGGTGAAATTCCACAGCACTTAAAACAACGGATATTTGCCCCGCTCCATAAAGGTGGCAGCAAAGCATTAGCTAAGAACTAAGACCAATAGCTCTGACGCCCACATCATAAAAATCTTTGAAAGAGTGCTAAGAAGCAGGATTGCAAATCACCTGGATTCCCAAATCTGCACAATCCAGGGCAACATGGGTTTTAGGGCAGGTCGCTCCTGCCTCTCACAACTATGGATCACTATGACATGGCCTTGGATGCACTGGAAGAAAATCAGAATGCAGATGTAATTACCAGACTTTGCCCAAAAGCATTTGACAAATGCGATCATGGGTAATAGCCCATAAAATACGTGCTAAGGAATAACTGGGAAAGTGGGGAGATGGATCTTTCAACTTCCTAACAAATCGAAAACAAAGAGTAGTGGTCAACAAAG
>NC_069402.1:102023026-102092420 GCF_026875155.1 Cherax quadricarinatus
AAAGCAAAGTAAGAACAAATAATAAAGAATTATTTAAAGTATTGGAAATCTACAAAAAAAATGAAAGAACTGAAATCTAATAGACAGCGAACCAATCAAGAAATTTTCCTAAAAATCACAGAGGCCATGAATGAATATACATATGTAAAAAAGAGAGGAATAAAAACAAATATGAAAAATGTAGTGGATTTTAATCCCTAAAAGATGAAGGAAATGGAGGATACTGAAATAGCTGAGGAGTAAGTCAAGAAATTACTACGAGATACTGATAAGAAAACAACAATACTACGAGATAGGATATTAAAAGAAAAGGCAAAAGGATTATGCTATCCACTTTAAAATTTCTTTAACTATCATTAAAATAAGGAAAACTGAAAGTCAGATGGAAGATGGCACACCTGTTTCTTTCCCAAGTCTAAAAAAAAAAATCGAAAGTCATTACAGAATAATTAATTAAACACTTAGAGAACAGAGAACCTATTAATTGGTAAACATTATTTTTTTCATTCTGCAAATTTTTGTACGAGTCTATTAAGTTATTATGACACTCAGGGAAATTATTAAAAGTACACAACACCAGAAACATTTTTGAGACACAATAACGCATTATAAGAGCTGAATGATTAGGAAGTCAGGTACTCCCGCTTGAATTATATCAAATGTGCGGATAAACTGTAGATGATGAGCTGGGTTACAAATCTCATCTCTTCAATAAGAAAAAACTAAAAAGAGAGCATCAAAGCTCTCAATCTGCCATTTCCAACAAAACGGAGATTTGAGAGATATTATTTAAACCTTCAACATTCTAAACCAATTTGACACTTTTAAATATAAATAAAGTGAAAAGTGAATAATTTTCATGAAATAATTGCATGAAACTTTATAATAAGAGGGCTAACGCATGTGTTATTATTAATTTATTTTGCAGTCATAAAACAGGAACGGACCATCCTCGGAAGTTGTAAATGAAAAAAGAAAAAAAGAAAGATACTGAACTTTAAAAAAAGTTGGAAAACAGGATTTTATAAATATTGCACACAGCCAGATAAAGCACAACGAAAGGGGTTAATCGCTAGAACCTAGGAGGTCCAATTGACCATAACCCACCCACGGTATGGCAGTACTAACCGTAGCAACAGTACTAATTTTAGCATCATATACTCTGTTTTCACCTTTTCTGTTAGATATCTATGCAACTTTTTTAAGAGGGCGTGGTAATTCTTTTCATCCCCTCTTTTTCATGACAGTGTGAGCGGCATGAGTGGTGAGCTGGGAGAGAGCCTTGTCTTATGCTATCTTGACCTCATCTATTAAACAAAAATCTGATTATATAGATTATAGTTCATAGTCAAGAGATAGCAAAAGAACATACATTCTATATCGAAGTTATCTCTCTCTCTCTCTCTCTCTCTCTCTCTCTCTCTCTCTCCTTCTCTCTGGAACCTGCGGAGTGTTCTACTCTCAGTATTTCTTTCACCTTGCAAAAATTTTCGTAAATCACATAGGGGTGCAAGTTTTGTGTGTAACAATATATGCAGTTGTGTTTCTAGAGGGAAGACGCGAAGCAGTTCATTTAAAATCAATTGGAAGAGGTGTGTTTGTGCAAGTTTTCCGGAAACAGGATAAGTACATTGGTTTTCAAAATATATCTGCCTTGTGACACTTATATCTTTTACCACACTCTCACACCTACAATTTACGATACTAAGACCCGTTAGGTGTTACAACTCTGTCGATCTCAACTGAGCACAGAATACCATTCCGAAGATGACAGTCCCAGTCGCATTTAATTCATTACTGCCCACCCACTAACGCATGCAGAGTTATGCCTTGTATGAATGGTTTTTGGCAGCAGCTGATGAGGGTGAAGATGCTCAAGCTGAAATTCAGAACAAGTCTGTGACTTTGGGCTAATACATCATGTATATGCTTTACTGATATTTGACTAATAAAGATGTTAGGTTGCTCCATATATTCTGAGTATGAGCATGTCCCCAGCATGTGTGATTTTATCATGGCTGGTTTGGCATCGTTTGAACACATCAAATGTTTCCTAATTCTCCTTTCTATCTTCTAGGACAGAAATAGCATAATTTTTCTCCCTGATAGCAAAGATGGCTGAAACATTGACACATCCAGTAACTGACTGCGTGGGCACGGAAGATTTGGTTTAACTACGGCATACATTGCTTGCCGAATCTCTTGGATGTTGTATACGTTGGTTGATTTCAATGCATACTACTTGCATAATTTAATGTCTGTGGATTTCTCAATAAACTTTAAAATTAAAACAGTGCCGACAGGGATGAGAAGGAGCTGTAGGTACTCCGAAGAGTGCAAAAAAAGTAGAGTAAACGTAGTAGCCAGCATCTGTTTGGTTCTTGCTACATGCAATACCAGCACATTTTACTCTAGGGATGAGTAATCAACGGTGTTTTGTTGAGGTTGGACAGAATTCTTCCTATACGACTGAAGTTACAATATAATATGCGTCAAACACTATCTTAGCTGAGGCATTCTGGATAGAACGGCATTTTTGCTCAGCAAGGTTGACGTAATAGCAATGATGTAGCCATCAAACGCTTTGATGCCATTCCATTGTCCCATAGCTGTTGATAACACGAATCATATATCTGTCACAAATGTCAAAAGGTCAAGAGACGTTGTATAATAGAGGACACTCATTAACAATATAGCAGGGAGGATGAGGATGTACCACTTGAAGCTTTTTTCAAAATTTCTCGATTTTATGCATGATTCCCTTGCAGACATTCTTTTATGTCTTTCTGCTAATTTATCATGCATGTAACTCTTATAAACAGTTATGTACTGTTTATAAGGCTTACATGCATATGCTCCCTCAATGCCCTCTGCATGATCCCTGCCAAATTTGGGCATGTAACTGAGACAGGTTTCAGAGAAACTACCTAGACACACATTATCAAGGGACTTGATGATTCAAGACCAATAAAGTCCCTTCTTAGACCGACGCCTGCTGCCTTTTTGTACTTCTTAACGGCTTTTTAGCAGAAATAACATCAACAGAAGATCTCAATAAGGTGCATCTGAGGCTTATAGGCTTGATATGATTTTATCTAGAATTACACAAGCGATACCCCATACTGTGTCACTTGTAGATACGAATATCGATGTCAGCATTGTTGAACACTAAGTTCACGAAATCTAACAGATAAAATACCTGTGCCTGGGAAGGGAGAAATTTATCATGCTGATTCAGCAACAGCAATAGAGACGTCGGTAACATATCACTGTCGGCTATTATAAGACACTTAGATATTTTGAAGTGGTTTAAACTTTCAAGTTTACATCATCCTGAATGTTACTGTTGTATCAACAATTTTTCCCTTATTTAATCCAGAATTTATGAAGCTGTCTCTCAATATTCGGTTGCTAGAATTTAAAACTGTATAAAGTCTGTTACATGTTCGTTCACTGTCCTCATGTCACTGGCGAAATGGAAACCTAATTTTGTTTTCAAGTGTTTCGCTGCGTAACCTTCCTCTCCTTCCAAGAAGCTATTCATCAATGTCACTAACTCATTCAAGGAAAATTGACAAACATCATTCACACCGACGTGATCGCACCGTTTCAGAAATACCTTTTACTTTAAATCATAGAGTGATTCAGAAGGGCAGTTCCTGGACCTCTTTTTTTTTTTTGAGATACATAATCGAATTAAAAAAATCTCTGAACATATTTTTTTTTTCAGTTTCATCCCATTCATCATTTCGTTCATTTACTTTCTTCACAACTGATATCGGTTCTTATGTTGCAGCTTCAGAAACATCGTGACCATCCAGACAAATTCGACTGTCTTACTATGACAAATCTAACACTTGCTTCCCAAAGTACAGTCATGACTAATTCCAAAATTTGGTGTCTGAGCACCGCTGACAGCCTTTACTCCACCACAGGCATCTGTCTGTTAACTATCTTTCGTTTGGATATAGTACAGGGCTTCACATATTTTCTTTGGCAGGAAGAATGAATCAAGATCCGTAAAGGTTTGCTATAAATCTTGAATCAACTCTTTATTAATACGCAGAAAGTTTCTCAGGCCCTTTGGATTGAGTTCAACACCGTCGGATATATGTACTGCATTAGTTTCTCACAAAATGAGCAAGGCTTCATTACTTCAGACTGGAAAATAAATACTGTTATTTTAACTTCAGTAATAATATTGATATATCATATAGTTTTAATTAACTATCGTCTTATAACTAACAATCAATTTATTACGAAATCAGTGTTTAATACACACATTATTGCAGCTAAATAAGATATGTGTTCATACTGTAATTCTTAATGTTTTATTGACTTTGTCATGGGTATAGACACCAAAATTACATTTTTGTTAAGTAAGAGGACAAAAGTGCAACTAATGTGACATTTTATTGTGGCAACGTTATCACTCTTGCACTTATGTCCTTTTACTTAACATATTGTCGGTAATTCTACCAACATTAATACAAATACATTTTTATATTCTACGTAACAACGGAGATTTTTTTGGTATATTATCTGGATAGCTACCATCTTGGAGAATCTTGGAAAAAGAAAATACCACAGAGGGTCTCTTAGGCGCTTTCACCATTGAACTCAGAGGACATCAAGGAATCTTCACAGTACAAATCAGCTTTCTCTTTTTTTCTCTCAGAATCCCACCATATGCTCTGTTCTAATACTCCTGGATTAATCTGTCAATTTTCTATTCTGTTCCAAATAGGCGTAACAGAAAGGGTTCGTTAAGTTGTTGCCTGATTTTTTCCCCTTTTCTCTCATTCTGCCTCCAAAGTTTCGTTTTTATTTCATTCATAACATGATGGCCTCATCTAATCGGTTTCTATTTTTCTGTGCCGTGTAGGGTAAACAAGGGCCCAGCTTCATGCAACTATTGGCATGTGCATGTGCTCTATGGTCAGAGTTTTAAGGCTCGTTCCAAGTTTTCTGGAATTTGTCTAAGAACTTTCAAAAGCCTCTTCAGCCTGGCTTCAAGCATTCAGAGAGGGTCAGTCCTAATTCGACGAGGGGGAGAGAGTGAAACTGAAATTCATGTTTAAAATAGTGGCATTTCTTTACCACTGAATCACGCTAAATATAACTGAACGTTCATCCTTTGAACGACTTCAGCATATAGTTGCTGGATTATCTTATGGATGTGTAGGTGCAAATTTGTTAAGATATACTAACGCAGTTAATAAAGTTAGGTAAAAGAACACATATGCAACTAATCCGACATTTTATTGAGACAACGTTTCGCTATCCAGGAGCTTTGTCAAGCCGTTATCGAAAAAGCTCCTGGAGAATGAAATTTTGCCTCAATAAAATGTCGCATTAGTTGCACATATGTCCTTTTACCTAACATATTGTCGGTAATTCTACCAACACAATTACGTAATTAATCAAATTGAAATCAAATGGAATCTGCGCGAGAGCATGAGAATACTTCTTCGATCGGCTTCATACTGGTGTATTTTGGGATGGTGATCTCTCCGAGATAACTAGAGGAGGCCTTTTCTAGACTGGCTTTCAGGTCTTAAAGTTAACATTACTTACTGGATGATTTGAATTAGATTTTTACTGAAGAAATTGACATTTTACTTTCCTGGCGATAACTTGGGAATGCCTCTTCTGATACGCATAAAATCTTCAATGCTAATATTAACTGCATTAGAAACTTCAGCTACGCTCTCCAGTACATATATTCCTATCGTAGTACTGAGATGCAGGAGACTGGGATTATGTAATACGGGGATATCTTTCTCAGATTGAAAACAACTGAAAACATTCAGTTTATTCCATTTCTCTCTTATTGTACTATCCTTCACTATACTCCCAATCTCCCTTATTGTATCCACCATCACAATAATTTTCCCCTGGCTGTATTCTCCTTCTGTAAGCTCTCCTTCACTGTACCCACACTTCAATTTGTATTGTACCAGTGTTCAGCCTCTCAATATTTCATTTTTAATTCGTTCAGTTCTACGATCTGCTCCTCCCCTTCCATCTCTCAACTCTACCTCTCTACCCACGCCCTCATATCGCACCTCCACCTTTCCTTTTGTATTCCAACCTTCTAACCCACTCTCACAATCCTAACCTTCCACGCTCTAACCCACCCCCACGTTCCTAGCCTTCTACGCTCTAACCCACCCCCATGTTCCTAACCTCCTACGCTCTAACCAACCCCCAAGTTCCTAACCTTCCGCGCTCTAACCCAACCTCATGCTCCTAACCTCCCACGCTCTAACCCAACCCCATGTTCCTACCCTCCCACGTTTTAACCCACTCCCACCCTCCTAACTTCCCACGTTCTAATCCACTCCCATGTTCCTAACCTCCCATACTCTAACCTTCCCCCACCTCTTTACCTCGGCCTCAATACCCTACCTCTTTACTCGGCCTCTATACCCTACCTCTCTACTTCCACCTCGTTAATCCAAACCACCTGTCTACATAGCCCACTAACCCAGCTTCCCACAACACTCTATTCTTAACTCACCACTTCTACCTCATCTTATACCTCCCCCCCCCCCGTAACACATTTTTCTACTACTCTTTCCACCTCTCTCCTCCCCCTCCCCATCAACCACTACTCTACTGCCCTAACTCACCTCCCTTCACAATCTTCTACCTACCTATCATTTCCTCCCGCCCATCTCTCAACTCCTTCAATTCCCATCAGCTTCCTCTCTCTCCCTTTTTTTCTCCCTCCCATGCCAAAACTTCACTCCATCCCCTCACTTTCACTTTCTTACTCCTTAGTTCCCTAGAACCCTCCCTCCCGGTTCCTTATATTTTTCACTGATATCTCCTCTCTATCTCGTTCTTCTGACATTTCCGTTCTCCTCCCTCCCTCTCCATCTTCCCTCCTTCTTCTCCTTCCAGTGTGGTAAGCCACGATGCAACATACACCTTTAGGAAATTGATGGAAAAATTCATGAAAAACACAAATTTTACTTAAAATAAATGTCAACAAATTTATCTGGCGTAAAATATATCAAACCTCACTTTAACTCCACCGGAGTTGACGAAGGTGGGGCTCCTCTCAGGGTTGACGTGGTGGGGCTCCTCTCAGGGTTGACGTGCTGGGGCTCCTCTCAGGGTTGACGTGGTGGGGCTCCTCTCAGGGTTGACGTGGTGGGGCTCCTCTCAGGGTTGACGTGGTGGGGCTCCTCTGAGGGCTGACGTGGTGGGGCTCCTCTCAGGGTTGACGTGGTGGGGCTCCTCTCAGGGATGACGTGGTGGGGCTCCTCTCAGGGCTGACGTGGTGGGGCTCCTCTCAGGGTTGACGTGGTGGGGCTCCTCTCAGGGTTGACGTGGTGGGGCTCCTCTCAGGGTTGACGTGGTGGGGCTCCTCTCAGGGCTGACGTGGTGGGGCTCCTCTCAGGGCTGACGTGGTGGGGCTCCTCTCAGGGTTGACGTGGTGGGGCTCCTCTCAGGGCTGACGTGGTGGAGCTCCTCTCAGGGTTGACGTGGTGGGGCTCCTCTCAGGGTTGACGTGGTGGGGCTCCTCTCAGGGCTGACGTGGTGGGGCTCCTCTCAGGGCTGACGTGGTGGGGCTCCTCTCAGGGTTGACGTGGTGGAGCTCCTCTCAGGGCTGGGGCTTAGACGTGGTGGGGCTCCTCTCAGGGCTGACGTGGTGGGGCTCCTCACAGGGCTGACGTGGTGGGGCTCCTCTCAGGGTGACGTGGTGGGGCTCCTCTCAGGGCTGACGTGGTGGGGCTCCTCTCAGGGCTGACGTGGTGGGGCTCCTCTCAGGGCTGACGTGGTGGGGCTCCTCTCAGGGCTGACGTGGTGGGGCTCCTCTCAGGGCTGACGTGCTGGGGCTCCTCTCAGGGCTGACGTGGTGGGGCTCCTCTCAGGGCTGACGGGTGGTGGGGCTCCTCTCAGGGCTGACGTGGTGGGGCTCCTCTCAGGGCTGATGTGGTGGGGCTCCTCTCAGGGCTGACGTGGTGGGGTTCCTCTCAGGGCTGACGTGGTGGGGCTCCTCTCAGGGCTGACGTGGTGGGGCTCCTCTAAGGGCTGACGTGGTGGGGCTCATCTAAGGGCTGACGTGGTGGGGCTCCTCTCAGGGCTGACGTGGTGGGCTCCTCTCAGGGCTGACGTGGTGGGGCTCCTCTCAGGGCTTACGTGGTGGGGCTCCTCTCAGGGTTGACGTGGTGGGGCTCCTCTCAGGGCTGACGTGGTGGGGCTCCTCTCAGGGCTGACGTGGTGGGGCTCCTCTCAGGGCTGACGTGGTGGGGCTCCTCTCAGGGCTGACGTGGTGGGGCTCCTCTCAGGGCTGACGTGGTGGGCTCCTCTCAGGGCTGACGTGGTGGGGCTCCTCACAGGGCTGACGTGGTGGGGCTCCTCTCAGGGCTGACGTGGTGGGGCTCCTCTCAGGGCTGACGTGGTGGGGCTCCTCTCAGGGCTGACGTGGTGGGGCTCCTCTCAGGGCTGACGTGGTGGGGCTCCTCTCAGGGTTGACGTGGTGGGGCTCCTCTCAGGGCTGACGTGGTGGGGCTCCTCTCAGGGCTGACGTGGTGGGGCTCCTCTCAGGGCTGACGTGGTGGGGCTCCTCTCAGGGCTGACGTGGTGGGGCTCCTCTCAGGGCTGACGTGGTGGGGTCCTCTCAGGGCTGACGTGGTGGGGCTCCTCTAAGGGCTGACGTGGTGGGGCTCCTCTCAGGGCTGACGTGGTGGGGCTCCTCTCAGGGCTGACGTGGTGGGGCTCCTCTCAGGGCTGAGTGGTGGGGCTCCTCTCAGGGTTGACGTGGTGGGGCTCCTCTCAGGGCTGACGTGGTGGGGCTCCTCTCAGGGCTGACGTGGTGGGGCTCCTCTCAGGGCTGACGTGGTGGGGCTCCTCTCAGGGCTGACGTGGTGGGGCTCCTCTCAGGGCTGACGTGGTGGGCTCCTCTCAGGGCTGACGTGGTGGGGCTCCTCCAGGGCTGACGTGGTGGGGCTCCTCTCAGGGCGACGTGGTGGGGCTCCTCTCAGGGCTGACGTGGTGGGCTCCTCTCAGGGCTGACGTGGTGGGGCTCCTCTCAGGGCTGACGTGGTGGGGCTCCTCTCAGGGTGACGTGGTGGGGCTCCTCTCAGGGCTGACGTGGTGTGGCTCCTCTCAGGGCTGACGTGGTGGGGCTCCTCCTCTAGGGCTGACGTGGTGGGGCTCCTCTCAGGGCTGACGTGGTGGGGCTCCTCTCAGGGCTGACGTGGTGGGGCTCCTCTCAGGGCTGACGTGGTGGGGCTCCTCTCAGGGCTGACGTGGTGGGGCTCCTCTCAGGGCTGACGTGGTGGGGCTCCTCTCAGGGCTGACGTGGTGGGGCTCCTCTCAGGGCTGACGTGGTGGGGCTCCTCTCAGGGCTGACGTGGTGGGGCTCCTCTCAGGGCTGACGTGGTGGGGCTCCTCTCAGGGCTGACGTGGTGGGGCTCCTCTCAGGGCTGACGTGGTGGGGCTCCTCTCAGGGCTGACGTGGTGGGGCTCCTCACAGGGCTGACGTGGTGGGGCTCCTCTCAGGGCTGACGTGGGGTCTCTGGTGCGTGGTGGGCTCCTCTCAGGGCTGACGTGGTGGGGCTCCTCTCAGGGCTGACGTGGTGGGGCTCCTCTCAGGGCTGACGTGGTGGGGCTCCTCTCAGGGCTGACGTGGTGGGGCTCCTCTCAGGGCTGACGTGGTGGGGCTCCTCTCAGGGCTGACGTGGTGGGGCTCCTCTCAGGGCTGACGTGGTGGGGCTCCTACTCCAGGGCTGACGTGGTGGGGCTCCTCTCAGGGCTGACGTGGTGGGGCTCCTCTCAGGGCTGATGTGGTGGGGCTCCTCTCAGGGCTGACGTGGTGGGGTTCCTCTCAGGGCTGACGTGGTGGGGCTCCTCTCAGGGCTGACGTGGTGGGGCTCCTCTAAGGGCTGACGTGGTGGGGCTCCTCTAAGGGCTGACGTGGTGGGGCTCCTCTCAGGGCTGACGTGGTGGGTCTCCTCTCAGGGCTGACGTGGTGGGGCTCCTCTCAGGGCTGATGTGGTGGGGCTCCTCTCAGGGTTGACGTGGTGGGGCTCCTCTCAGGGCTGACGTGGTGGGGCTCCTCTCAGGGCTGACGTGGTGGGGCTCCTCTCAGGGCTGACGTGGTGGGGCTCCTCTCAGGGCTGACGTGGTGGGGCTCCTCTCAGGGCTGACGTGGTGAGGCTCCTCTCAGGGCTGACGTGGTGGGGCTCCTCACAGGGCTGACGTGGTGGGGCTCCTCTCAGGGCTGACGTGGTGGGGCTCCTCTCAGGGCTGACGTGGTGGGGCTCCTCTCAGGGCTGACGTGGTGGGGCTCCTCTCAGGGCTGACGTGGTGGGGCTCCTATCAGGGTTGACGTGGTGGGGCTCCTCTCAGGGCTGACGTGGTGGGGCTCCTCTCAGGGCTGACGTGGTGGGGCTCCTCTCAGGGCTGACGTGGTGGGGCTCCTCTCAGGGCTGACGTGGTGGGGTTCCTCTCAGGGCTGACGTGGTGGGGCTCCTCTAAGGGCTGACGTGGTGGGGCTCCTCTCAGGGCTGACGTGGTGGGGCTCCTCTCAGGGCTGACGTGGTGGGGCTCCTCTCAGGGCTGATGTGGTGGGGCTCCTCTCAGGGTTGACGTGGTGGGGCTCCTCTCAGGGCTGACGTGGTGGGGCTCCTCTCAGGGCTGACGTGGTGGGGCTCCTCTCAGGGCTGACGTGGTGGGGCTCCTCTCAGGGCTGACGTGGTGGGGCTCCTCTCAGGGCTGACGTGGTGAGGCTCCTCTCAGGGCTGACGTGGTGGGGCTCCTCACAGGGCTGACGTGGTGGGGCTCCTCTCAGGGCTGACGTGGTGGGGCTCCTCTCAGGGCTGACGTAGTGGGGCTCCTCTCAGGGCTGACGTGGTGGGGCTCCTCTCAGGGCTGACGTGGTGGGGCTCCTATCAGGGTTGACGTGGTGGGGCTCCTCTCAGGGCTGACGTGGTGGGGCTCCTCTCAGGGCTGACGTGGTGGGGCTCCTCTCAGGGCTGACGTGGTGGGGCTCCTCTCAGGGCTGACGTGGTGGGGCTCCTCTCAGGGCTGACGTGGTGGGGTTCCTCTCAGGGCTGACGTGGTGGGGCTCCTCTAAGGGCTGACGTGGTGGGGCTCCTCTAAGTGCTGACGTGGTGGGGCTCCTCTCAGGGCTGACGTGGTGGGGCTTCTCTCAGGGCTGATGTGGTGGGGCTCCTCTCAGGGCTGACGTGGTGGGGCTCCTCTCAGGGCTGACGTGGTGGGGCACCTCCCAGGCCGACGTGGTGGGGTTCCTCCCAGGGCTGGTTTGGTGGGGCTTCTCTCGGGGCTGACGCAGTGGGGCTCCTCCCAGGGTTGGTGTTGTGGGGTTCCTCCCAGGGCTGGTGTGTTGGGCTCCTCCCAGGGCTGGTGTTGTGGGGCTCCTCCCAGGGCTGGTGTGGTGGGACTCCTTCCAGGGCCGGCATGGTGGAGCACCTCCCAGGTGAAACGCTATGGGGCTCCCATTCCCGGGACTGACGGTTATGGGGCTTCCTCTCCCTATGCTGACGTTGTGAAGGCCTCCCTCCCAGAACTGACAGTGGTGGGGCTGTCCCTCCCTGGACTACCTTTGTTATACCTTTCAAGAGTTTCGAAAGTTTTCCTACTCTCGCAGCCTGGCTCTAGGCCAGGCTTATCTGGTGCTTCAATTGTCAACCCGGCTGGCTGGAGCTAGCTTGTAGAAACAGAGGAAACAGTGTATCACGAAGTGTACACAGAGACCAGCTTGCAGAGACGGAGGCTAGTGTGGCGGAAGTACACACAAGCTCCTGTTTGGGCGCTAGCTTTTACAAAACAGACTAGTGTGTCAGGCGGCCACGAAGGTCTTAATATGTCCACACTAAACCATCTCCAAGGTCCATGTGTGAATTAAAAACTAACACACCTCACGCAACTTGAAGTGAAGGGTCAGAAGAGATAAGCGAGCTGGCCGGTGTTATTGTGTAAGTCCAGGTAAGACCTTCATTCCCGTGAATGTGCGGGGGCAACTCTGGCTACTTGTTGCTCCTCCCACGAGAAAGGCCACCAGGAGTGCTGACGTGCCCTCATGCAAAGCCATGAGTGTTACACCAACACACAGCTCTTCCTTACCAATTCTAAACAATGCTAAATACTTATGTGACTAAAATGTAATATAAAATTATTCTGAATTGAATTTTACACACAATACATTAACATATACAAATATACCCATACTCTATGGTAATTAAATATTTAGAATTTCAAGAACTAATTCAGTTCGATGTGTGAAAAAATTACGTACTTCAGTCTGGAACATTATACTGTGGTGATATACATAACAAGAACAAGAGTATGGCTTGGAGTCCTGACTTATGAAAACTTTCCTGGAACTAGGTGAAGGTGTCCAACATATAAAGTAAATAAATTTAAAGTCTGGTATAACACAGTCCTTCCAATGTCTCCTGGAAGGACTGGCAAAGTTGGAGACAAATGGCGCAAAACTGACAACTTGAGACAAATTACACACACAATACAAGAAATACCTGGCTTGCAGAGAGGAACTTTAGTGAAACTTTTTCACTTGAGAAGTAAATTTCTTCACTTAATTTACTGAAACGTCTCAATAAATTTCCTCACTGCAGTTGTCTTTTCTCCACTGGCAGTGGTGACTATATTGCAAATGTGCTCAGTTGTCTTCCTGTCCATGATGCAATGGGACTGCTTCCTAACATCTTGGTTTTATGAAAAGTGTCACCAGCTTCTCAAGTGAAGCTTTCTGTAGAGCCCTGCTAGGAGAATTTTGTCATGTCTTCCTTCCTCTGGTCCTTATTAAGATCAGAAAACCAGAAAGATTTATTCCAGGGAGGGTGGCCTTAGATGGGCATGGGGAAGATTTCACATACAGAGTCAAGGATTCTTAAACCCCCAACAGGCACTCAGAGGCGTTCTGCCGGCCGTAAGCCTTCAGCTTGAGGAGACTAGTGCACCAAACGGGGATAAGAATGAAATTAGCTTAGATGCACCCACACCACCGTATGTTCTCGGACCAAGAGTAACCCACCTAGCTTGACTGGGTGCTTAGTTCTTGCAGGATTGTGTGGTTCAGTGGGTTAAGGCGGTCATGTGATTTTCGCTCACCACGAGGCAGGGCCAAAATACATGGGTTCGAATCCTCGGCTCTCTCTCTCTCTCTCTCTCTCTCTCTCTCTTCTCTATATATATATATATATATATATATATATATATATATATATATATATATATATATATATATATATATATATCCTCAGAAAACTTACCTAACCTTATTATAAGAAGCACAATTTAATTTAGCCTAATCCAACTAAATACATTTTAGATAAGTTTATAATATTTAATAATAAACAGACACAATGAAATATATTTTTTTCGTTAGGTTCAGAATGATTTTTGCAGAATTATTGCATACATAAATTTTCACTTGCCTTACTCGGAAAGAAGAGCGTTGCTATTTAAGCCAAAATCATAAGTTTTACCTATTCGGCACAACACACACACACATACAGTGGAACCGCTGGTCACGACCATAATTCGTTCCAAAACTCTGGTCGTGACACGAACCTAATTTCCCCATTGGATTGCATGTAAATACGATTAATCCGTTCCAGACCAATACAAACTCTATGTAAATATTGTTTGTTTAAGATTTTTAAGCACAAAAATAGTTAATTATACCACAGAATGCACAGTGTAATAGTAAACTAAATGTAAAAACCTTGAATAACACTGAGAAAACCTTGAACAACAGAGAAAACTAATATTGCACGAGCCCCTTCTAGACCCCCTACGAACCGTTCGTTGTAAACAGTTTTTTTTTTTTTAAGAGTTTTAAGGGAGGTCTAATGGCTGAGAAGTGAATTCCATTATTTATCGTCCGAGGTCTTTCATTTTTGGTGTACGTTAAGAAGCATCTTTCCATCATACATTGCCCAAGTTTCAATAAACAACTGAGAAAAAATATTTACAAAGAATTCTTCAAACTTGTCCAATCTTGGGACGAAGACCTACTTAGACTAGTGGATGGTTCCACTATGACTCCGCCTCCTCCTGCTTCGCCTCACCTGACTACAGTATATAAGCCTCTGCTACGGCCCTGTGCTGTACTTTCTACAAGACTGATGGACTGAACACATCGACTCCAAGCTGAGGGACTGATTACCTCAAACTCCTCCTCTCCTTATACCTTCCTGCTTTGTATAAGACTGATGAGTCCACTGTGTGGCGAAACGTTTCATCAATAAAGATTCCCATATGTTGCATAAGTGTCTCAGTTCTTCAATGAGAGCAATATACTGATAATATTTTCAGGAGTTTTTAATGCTCTGAGCGCTGAACAACCAATGGACTCGTTTTCGGAATCATACAAATCAATCAGCTGCGTCTGTTTTTTTCTGACATTTGACGTCAGCACGTTCTGCTCTGGACAATGAAAAGGTTAAACAGTTTATTCGTAGAAATTCACCAGGTGGGTTTTGAAGTTAGAGAAAAACAGATAAAAAACCGTCTCGCAAAGCCAGTAGTTAAAAAAAAAACTGACAAAGCTTTTTGAGGTATATAGCGTCAGCATTTTCAGTCTACCATAAAACAATTTAGTAAAAAAAATGTATTAGATGGCTGAGAATAACAACATTACTAATAATAACATAATCATCTCTGTCGGAATATGAATAAAATCCATTTTTCTTCGCATATTTTTTTTTCATGGACAATTACTGTAATTTATAAAGAAAACAGGTAAGTACTGATATTCTATATTTTTCCCTTTAGACTTAATATAATAATGGGAAGATGCCTCCACCAAGTTCTTACATGCAAGGAAGAGAGGTCAGGTTAGGTTATGTAAGATCCGTCAGGAAACAGGACAAGTGTTTCCTGATGCGGATTTTCGTCATAAGATAACACGCCACTGGAGCTTTTAGTCATCTAACCAAGGCCTTCCGCTGGCTTACTAAATTCCAGGAAGGGAACGTATATACAGAAGAAAAGAGTTTACAGTCGAAGGATAGGAAGTGCTTGTATATAATGAAGAGGGAGTAGTTGTACACAAGAGAGAGAAGGGTTTATTACAATGGAGGGAAGAGTTTATTACAAGGGAGGAAGTACTTACATACAAGGGATTACTGGGTTTATAAACGAGGAATGCGTGAGATATTTGTGTACAAGGAAGGGTCTAATATACAAGGGATGGAAAATACCTATATACAAGAGAGGCAAAGGTTGATGAACAAGGTAAGGAAGGGATTACATACAAAGGGGAATGGGAAGGGTTTGTATCAAGGGAAGGTAAGAACATAGTGAAGTCAAGTGAAACAAGCAGGTCAAATGTAGATTCCGTGTTAAAGGTGTGGTCAAGGAACAGTAGCCTATATTGTGTCACAGTGCATGCTAACAAGTGGAAGCGCATTGATCAAGCTTGTATTGCTTGTTCAATTGAATTAATGCTGCAGTACTATACTATCTCCTGATTTTTTCTGTTCCCTTGGTTTTGTTTTATGTGATGCCTTTTTTATATATGATGATGAGTTTAGCATCAAGCTGTGTTGCATGTGTTGTAGACCAAAGCTGAGAGGAACTGTTAAAATGTGTTCCTTAGTCAGCTGTTAAGTTACGCAGAGGATAGCAGGAGCAGATGTGTGCCTAATTCTTAATACATAAAAATTCGTATCAAAGTGATTATTAATGTTGAAGGAGGTGGGCCAAAAACCCACGTCTTGCTTAACCATGTATAACTTTCTATTCGTCTGTAAGGCCCACCAGGCCCGCCACTTTCCAAGGACATATTTGGTATCGGCCCGTTCGTTTCCCAGGAAGCTAACAAGGCCCGAGCACCAACAAAACTACATCTTTGTGCCCCGCATGGTGACGACCTAACCACTCCTGGATCTTTAAAAGCATAGGGTAAACAGAAGCATAATGGGATAGGGCAAAGAGAGAACATTGGAAATGTTCAGTACTCAGTGAGCAGAATCAACTAAACCAGCTATCAGGACGAGAGCAGCGAGACTTGGGTAGAGCTCCGCAGTGGTTGCGGAGGAGAGGTGGGGGAAAGGACGCTTTGAAGATGTTTTTTTGATCCAAGGAACTGTATGTTTCCTGTTCTTCCTCGAATTAAACCTGATTACCTCCTGTGATATCTTGAGACTTAATCCCCTGGCTGTGTGACCCTCACGGGCTTGGTGCTTCCCCATGTACGTATCATAGCCCCTAATGTGCTTATAACCTCGATATTGGTCCCGTTGAATGTGCTAGTCCTGACCCCGTCTTTAATCTTGGAATATTACTTGCCTCTCTACACCTATATTACATTTTCTAATGGAGACGGAAATCTTCAAAATTTCCTTCTTACACAATGAAACACACTCAAATACTCTTGTATACACTCAATTACAATACACTCAAAATAGCTTACAGGAAGTGGTTAAACTAAGGTGTCACTCACACTAGTTGGACTAAAACTTGAAATTTTGCATAATCCAACATCACAATTCGTTATCTGAGTGTTTTTGTGGTGTTTTTACTCTACATGGTACAGTAGTAACAGTTTCATGTCTACCTTTTTCCCCCATTAAATCTTGATGGTGACAGTATGACCAGAGTGTACGAAACGGAGATGGTGTGTGCATGTGGATTTATCGCTGAACAAACACACTTTTTAAAAGTGAACTTAAACAATGTTTCTTCCACTGAGGATGTCTTACTATTCTGCTCTTAAACATGTTCCCGGCAGACAATCTCAGTAAACAATAATTCCGATTGTGTTTTATATGTTTGTTCGCTGGACTTAGCAACAAAGCAATACTGCCTTTCTATTCCAAACGATTTCTCTGCCAAAGGAGATCAAGTTCCAACCTCTAATACTTTCTAAAAGTCCCTTACAATATTATTCATCCAATAATATTGCATTTCGTGATTTGACAGGAATGTCATGAAAATGAATAGCTTTAACTCGAGTTTCCTGCTACATATGTGTTCAAATATAACAATATAACAGCTGGGCGTGATATGTGGATGCTTCGTCCTGTTGGAGTCCCATTACTTATCTTTAATTTACAGTTGTAACCGAAAACAGTTACAGAAACTCCCATAAATCTTGTGGAGAATACCTTGAATTCGCTTTCCCAAGTCTGGTAGCAATTTCTTCCCCTCTCCACTATACCGCAGTTGAGGCCGACCCAAGCTTCGTCCAGTACTGTCACATTGTACACCTGAGTTGTAGTAAATGATACTTAGAAACGAAGTCTTTGCAATGACACAAACATTTCCACATATGTGCAGAAGCTTTTTAATCATTGCTTTAAGACGCTCCTAGATGGGACACAGTCTTGATGCCACTTAGATCAGGGTGCATTTTCCTCGAGTACCCAGTTGCTTATTCCGTTAATACGAGTATAGTTATAATATAATTTACAGCTCACTAGATACATTTGCTTATTCTCTTTTAAACAAGCACTTAGTAACATCAATATTAATTTACTGTCTTTGTTACTATATTTCACCTTTCATTATAATTTGCAATTATCAACCAGAGCAAAAGTTTAAAAGGAGTAATCATTTCAGCTATTCGGTCAAAGGTTAGTTGGTCCTTACTCAGTTGCTCAAGACGCTCGAACCTCGCCACCACCGTAAAGTGGACTGTTGGGAAAGACACAAACCTCATCAACAAGGTAAGGTGACCCAGAGTCGGAGGAGCACAAATCCATCCACTACAATGAGTAGACCTGGCGTCAGAAGGTTCATAACATCAGTAGCTGTTATCCAGCAGTAACAGCCAGATCTATCAGGCCTTGATTCTCCAGGAGGCCTGGTCTGGGACCGGATCGGGAGGGGAAGGGGGGATTGACCTCCGGAAACGTTCTTTAGGTATCCTTCAGCTATTCCTCAAAATGGGATCTGGTTTGTGGTCCCAGATCCTATATTAGATGGAATGTTGTACTGCACACAAAATAGCTTCATTAGACGACCCATACCTATCAAACTAATTTTTCACTGAATTTCTATCTCGACCTTCCTGCACTGTTCAGTGATGCTGGAAGGAGTCGTAATGTGACTAGCAATTTATTTATTACTCTAGACAAAACAAATTTGTTGCGTTTTAGACTAGCACGAGTATGATGGTTTAGGATCTGAAATCAGAACAAGTTTATCACCTAAGTATTTTCGTTTACGAAAACATTATTAATAAATATGTCTTATGTTTGAGTATTCCTCAAGAGCTGGAAATAATTGAAGAATATGCACGCATGTCAACTGTGTTGTGTGTTTGGTAAGATACAATGCCTAAAAATATAAGCCACGTATTTTTAAATTACTCAAAATTCTTACTTTATTTTTTAAATATTCAAAATGCTCATATAATATGAGCAGGGAAAAAGAACTGGCGATAATTTAACAGTATATACATACGCCAATTGTGCAATGTGCCCGGAAAAAAAATATTTTTCTATAACTCACATTCTTGATGTTCTAGGTCAATTCTGGCTTCAGATTTGGGTCAGCACACTCGAATTAATAAATGACATGCACTTACCTTAATAACACTCGAAAGACTTCTTTATGTTTGTCCAGTGTTATCGGAGGCATTTTCACCTATGATCTAACAGTTTATTCTATAACAGCGCGCTTCATCCCATTACTATATACTATTGACAAAAATCTTTCAGTTACAAATTACACTGGTCTACAAAGTAGTTTGAACAGTTTTATTCTGGAGGCTATATGTGGGTTCACGACTGAGTAGGTTAGTGGTCCCTTGGTCCAGTCAGGAGTCCTCTGCGCCTGCTGCTCCACCCTAGACTAAATCAAGGTTATTCACCTCTTTTCCACACAGGAGGCAGTTGGGTTGTAGTATCAGACAGCTGCGATGGTAATCTCTGGTCATGGGTGGCGACTACTAGCACATGTGTTCTCCTGAATGCATTCGGGGACTCGAGTTCTTATGAGTATGTTGATTCAACCCGACGCTTCTTTGTTTGTCTCTTGCATTTCATTTCTGGAGCGTCTCTTCTCATTGTCCGGCAATAATCTGCTAATAATGATGATCTCCATTTTCCCATGGTAGTGTTTGTCCATGACTGAGATATCCTGGTGGAAACATTCACAATGTTCATCGATGACTGATCGGCAGCTGGCCGGAAAAAACTCTAGGTGCGAATGGAGGAATTGCATCTTTAAAGACAGTACAGCCATTTTTTATAGGGTTATAGCTCCCTCAAATTCTTAGCCTTAGTATCTTAAGCGGAGAGCATATCACGTATTTTTCCCAACAACTATGATGAATTTACCACCGCTTTATCCATAGTCTTAAAAAAATTAATTAGTCCTAGTTTGCTGCGTAAGAGTGGTAGCCAAATCCTGCTTGTTCTAACAGGTGGTTGATGCTAAACATCTTTTGTTCCAGGTTCCAATGGATGTCGGAGTGGTCAATCTTTCTTGATGTAATAAGAAGCCCTCGCCCACTAACCCATTCACACAAAAGACAATAATCTAAGTAAAGTAGCAACAACTTTACTTTACACAAAGCTGCTTCATATTGCCAAATGTTTGATGTGGATTACATAACTAACTTGAACTGATGGCAACACACTGCCAGCACGCAACAAAATAGCCTTTAGACTCAATTTCGATTAATCAATAAACAGAATTCGTATTTAGGACTACCATCAGACCATCGATGTCTGTGCAGGCTACAAGGGTTACCATCCATGTGAAAATAGTGCGAAATCTTTTATACCGTTACGAAAAATTTACTCAAACATTTTCAGCGAGAAGATTCCACTGCTGCAATCTGAAGCTTAACAGTTGGGGGACCTTGAAAAAAATGAGCTATTGATTAGAAAAATAGGAAACTGTATACAATTTTTTTTAAACAATTACGCATTTGTGGGTTTGAATCAAAAGCCTTATCCCTGTACAGTTGTTTATCCTTCCTCCACTCTGTCAAGGATAACAGCACCCGGCCTGAGTCCATATCTTTATAAACAGCAAATTTCCAATTTTAAGCATCATTAGTAAATAATAACTAGTTATATTTCGAAACGTTTTGGCTGTAGACCAATATTATTAACAATGAAAAGCACTGACATTTAAAACCAATGCTAGACTTGAGCTCTTCAGATATTTGCCTCTCCCTTGTATTCGATATCAATAGCATTATAAGGAAGAATTTTAAGGGGTCTAACTTCCGACATCATGTATAATACTTTCTCATCATAGGAATACTAAGACTTAACACAAAGAAAACTACAAGACCTTAACGTTACAGAATGCTCTGGAAAATGTCAAGTCTCAATGTCCCTCTTTAACGAGCACGGCGTAAAGCCTTAAAGAGACACCAGCACAACAAGGCTATAGCACCTGCTCCACCACCGCCACTGACAATGTAACAGCCAGCCACATAGCTAGTGCAAATTCTGCTGCCGCCCACGCTGTGTCTACCCACATCAATGCAACAGCCGTCCCCTTGTCGCTGTAGCTGCTGTTGCTTTCGCTCTAGCCGCCATCACCGCCACCGTTGCCGCTTCCCACGTCTTCGATGCCGCTGCTCACGCCGCCATCAGTGGTCCTGGGTTCACCGATTTCTCATACACCCGTTCCGAGGTTGCCGAAACGCTGACCACAACCATGAAATTTACTTCTACCCTTCCTACTCCATCGTCACCATTCTCTTTCTACTTCCATTTCACCTTCTTTCTCTTCATTTTCCGTTTTTTCCCTATCCTCTTCGTTTTCTTCTTCCTCCTCACACCCTGGTTCTATCAAGGGACTGAGGTGAATGTTCCCAGAAGTTATGGTTAGGGTATGGAGGCCTTTATAAGCACTGGGAAAGTAGCCAAGGAGATAACTTTGGGAAGAGCTCTGGCCAGGTACCGAGCTGTGAGGACTTGGTGGCCAGACTGTCAAGGAGAGCTGAAGTTCTGTGTCAGGTCTTGGGACCTGTGGCTAGGAGACACAGGCGTTATCTTCCAAGGATTTTATACCATTCAGGCTCAGTTTATTGTATCCCTCCTCCATATTAATATTGTATCTTCCCCAGTTATCTTAATATCAGCCCCCTTTATCTTTGGCCAAGTGTATTGCTGTAAAAATATTAAAAAATTATAATTGAGTGGAACAGTGTATTCACTTCCACCATCTTCAATTTTCTTTTGTTCTGTTTTAACTAAATTTGGTAAAGAAGAAGCTCACTTTCTCACCCGTGATATGACAAGCCATTAAAGACTTACATCAAAGATCTTTAAAGAGTTTTAACAATGTTGTAGCGTCATCAAATTATAGTTACTAAACATAAGGAAAACGGTAACATTCAGCGTTACCATAAAAATCCAATCGAGTAAGTGTATTTTTAAAAACGACACCGCAGGCAGCGGGTGTGGACGCAGTCAGTAAACCAAAGGTAAAACGGTCATCAAAAAGATGACCAGTAAGATGATGGAGGAGAGTGAAGACCCAACAGGCATACTCGAGACTAATCATGAAAATTACAAAAGCATAATGTTAACTTCAACTTACAGAAGCTTCACCTGCATACAGGCAGGATTCTTTAGAATGGACCTTAGACCACTGTATTGGATCCTATTAATTTCTAGAAAACGAGGACCACGGTCAAGGTCTGATTCCACTGTTCACATGAACCAGGCACTTGCTATTTCGATTTATCCATAGAAAGTCGCTTATTTCATAACACTAACTCTCTACCGCTTGCACGAAGGCTGTGCCTTTGTTATGGCCATTTATTATCCTACTTTTTTTCCCAGATCATTAGCAGCCCATCATCAGATTGGTAGTTGAATTATTTCTAACAAAAGGTTAAAATGGTAAATATTACTAAAGGAGATTTTCATTAATACAACGTTTCAGTTACGGAGAAGCTTAAAAAATCCTCAGGAAGGCTAAGAACAACTTGCATCACCACTCATCTCCAAAGAGCAGCAAATTTACCCGGGAGCTCCTGCGTTTGCGTTATAACATCGCGTACATCTGTAAAGAATATACTTTATTTAGAAACCGGAATCTTCCGAATAACAATAAGCATCTCTTACGTTTTACATATTGGTGTGGCCTCTTTCTTATGACACAATATCTCGCGAACTACATATCTCTATCATCACAATCACATGCCTTTCCTTTGTTTTGTCGTGTTTATACGGGATTAAATTAGTAGGCTGGGAATTCGTCGTAAGTGCGTAATGTGAGTCAGGACAACTCGTTATTTCCCCCAGCACTGTTATACGTGAGAAATGTTTACCCGAGGTCCTCAAGACCTCTGGTGAATGCTGCAAAACAGCACTGTATTCACCTTACCCCACTCATCTTCAACAACAGAGTAATCAGGAGGAACGTTTACAGTCTTTCAGTAGGACTTCCTATCAGCACGCCTACTGATCCAGCTGAAGCTGGAGGGCGCAGTTATCTGAACCTCACAATAATGATGAATAAGGAAGTGAAAATGATTACTGTCGAATTTTTCATGGTCAGTCGCCCAATATAGGTCAGTCGACCTATAGTTCATTTAGTGCTCTTATCGACAAAACGGAATATAAACTCAAACATTAACACTTTCTCAAGAAATACAGCTCGATCGTTAGCGCACTCAGCTCTCACACTGAGGTCCCTGGGTTGATTCCCTGGTATGGGAGGAAACATTAGGACGTGTTTCCTCAATTCACCTGCTGTCCATGTTAACCCATCAGTAAAATGGGTACCTGGGTGTTAGTCGAATTGTGTGGGTCGCATCCTGGGACAATATTGACCCAATTTGCCCGAAATGCTCTGCATAACAAGCGGCTTTATATAGTAGGTCACTGATGTCAGCTAGGCCTCTATACTTTGTACATGTACTTGTAGAAATAAAGATATTATTAATTATTACAATTACCCTCCCTGAGTTAAATTAACCTGCAACAATTAAAGGGTCAATTAAATCTTTAGATGTTAAAGATTATATTAAAATTTTCCCGAGGTCCCTAATAGGTACCCCAGTAATGATAAAAATCAATACTTATGCGGAAATGCATAAGCCACTGGAAAACATTTAAATGCACACCAAGTGAGGACATCCACATTAAGTAGAGTAGTTACAGCCAAAAGATTTTGATCCAAGAAAAAGGAAGATGAGGGGTAGCTCCAGTTCCTTGGATCAAAATCCCTTAACCAGCATAAAGGCATCTTGTTTGAAGAGACCAAGTTGTTCTATACTCTAAAATTGGTATAACCCAAGTACATGACGGGTCCCGCATAAAATTTTCTTGCAAAGCGTTTGTTGATGGAGTAGCATACTCTGTCAACCTCCGTAAATAAGACATCTGATCTTTTAAACCATTCACATTTCAAGAGAGAAACTCAATTCTTGTATTTCCGAAACCCTGCAAACCATGCATAAACGTCTAAATATATAATAAAAGTTTTACTCACACTGTTAACTTAGATGGTGAACTATGTACGTTCACTTCGTTTTGATAATTAAATATTAAGATTATTATTATTATAATCAAAAAGATTAAATATTAAGAAAGTCACTTGTTTCCGAGGCTAGATAGTAAAAATTCCAGGATTCCACCTAAGAATGGGAAACTCGAAAATATTTCAAAACAGACTCAACGTCAATAGAAGCAAGGAGTTGGTCATTTGAATCTTCTTCCTACACTACAAGAGTTTTCCTATGGTAAATAATCTAGCTTCTGGGAAAAGTGACAAAATTTGTTGGCATCGCCAAGTGTCCAGTCCCGGTACACCGACACTTCTGTGGATTTCTCTAGCTTCCTTAGTTTGCCTTAGTGTCGAGCCACCTTCATTCCTCCTGGTGTTGATCCTCCTTACTCCCAGTGTCGACCCTCCTCCACTCCTAGTGTTGACCCTCCTCCACTCCTAGTGTCGACCTTCACTCCTCCTTAGTGTTGACGCTCATTCACTTATCCTAGTGTCCACTCACTCCTCCTAGTGTCTTCACTCACTCCTAGTGTCGACCTTCACTCACTTCTAGTGTCGAACCTCAATCACTCCTGGTGTCGAACTTCACTCGCTCCTAGTGTCCAGCCTCCCTCACTCCTCTTAGTGCCGAACCAATTCACTCACCCTCGTGGTGTCGAGACAAAATACTCACCTTCTTGTCATGCCATTTCATTCACCCTAGTATCGAGCCAACTCATCCGTTTATTTTGCACCCTGACTTACCCTCGTGTCTCGCTTCCCTCGCACACTTTCATGTCCTGCTCCCTCACTCACTTTCGCGTATTTCTCCCTCACCATGTTCCCCACTCACCCTCGTCTTACTCCTATCCTTCATTTCATCCTCGCTTCTCATCTTGCCTATACCCACTAATTCAATTACCTCCATTCTCGTCCTCCCTTTCTTCGTTCCTTTTCATCCGCCTTTCTCTCTCCTCCCTTTCCCAGCCGGTGCTTAAGTGTTGCCTTTAAGCATAATGTAATGAGGGAGCCGTATGAGCAGCGGGCGCAGCGCCCCAGTCTGTTGACTTGAAAGCGGTTCATATATGCACAAACACTCCTCTCAGCCTCACTTTTACCTGAGTTTGCTGTGGAAACCGGCGCTTACTGCTTCAAATGTTTCGACTCGCTTGACTACCCTTCGAAAATGGTCCTGATTACACAGGTAGAAATGGAATGATTTCCCTTCCCCCCCCGCATTGTGTTTGTTAGTATTCCACTCATCTCACTGACGTGTTTTGTTACAATTATTTTTCTTTTAATATTCTTGAGGGGATTCGAAATTTTGCTTATGCCTGGTGATGAGTTTTAGAACATCGGTACTTCTCACAGGGAAGCTAAGCCTTCCTAACACGGTACATGAAAACATGAGGTTTTTAGTTTAATTTATTCTTGCTCTAACCCGCTACCAAAAGTTGTGCGCGTGCGTGTGAGTGTATACCTTAGGTTAGGTGTCGTTAAGTAAAAATGTAACATAACCGAACTTAAAATCAGGAAAACATTTTAGCAAAACGAACAATAAAACGAGGAGTCTTGGTGTACAGACGAGTTTAAATCTCACCAGTCTGAAGTTTCATTACCCGGGAGCCACCTGTAGCATGAAGCAAAGTCAATTTCAAATAGGTGATGGTTTTCCGCTTTTGTGTTCTTACACTAGGACCCACAGTCCATTCCCTTCCTTGGAGATGCAGAATCTCGGCCAGTATTTCGTAGTCATACTTAATGGGTGCGTTATTAGAACCTTGTCCTTCTCTGTTTTTACTTCAAACATCAAATTCTCTTAACATTTTGGAAGTGAAGTTAGGCAGAGCATACAATTTTAGAGGGTCCAGCCTCTATCACTCCTCGCATTAGGATCGAACCCTTGACCCTCAGATGAGGGTAAAGGGTTCGATCAATATCTCGTGCAGTCAGTATCTTGTCTTTATTCCAATACAAGGTTCATCTACAAGCATATATATAATATATATATATATATATATATATATATATATATATATATTATATATATATATATATATATATATAAATATATATTATATATAATATAATTATAAAACATATGCAATAAAGATCCAGTAAACAGTGATTTCAGAATATGCAAAACAACCACTCTGAACCAATAGAGAAATTCCAAGCGCTTTCGTGACTACTCACATTATCAAAGGAACTGTGATAATGTGATAGTCACGAAAGCGCTTGTAATTTCTCTATTCTTTCAGAGTGGTTGTTTGCATATTCTGAAATCAACCTGTTTACTGTGATCTTATTGCATATGTATATATATATTATATATTATATATATATATATATATATAAATATATATATATATATATATATATATATATATATATGCATGCAGGAATTCGCGAGAGCATGCGAAATTACACAAACACTGATCTCTGCTGAAGGAGACTCGAACCTACGAACCTAGGACAAGATACGCAGTGCTACCCAGTGTGGTCGATTGGTAAAGCACTGCGTACCTTGTCCTAAGGTTCGTAGGTTCGAGTCTCCTTCAGCCAGAGATCATGTTTTATATATATATATATATATATATATAATATATATATAATATATAATATATATATATATATATAGTATGAAGTAGGTTGGTAGACAGCAACCACCCAGGGAGGTACTACCGTCCTGTCAAGTTAGTGTGAAACAGAAACCTGTCACTGTTTTACTGTGTATGGAAACCTGTCACTGTTTTACATCATGGTAGGATTGCTAGTGTCCTTTTTCAGTCTCATAAACACGCTGGATAACAGGTATATCTTCCTACTTCTACTTACACTTAGGTCACACTACGCAGGCATGCACAAGCATATATATACATACACACATCTAGGTTTATCTTCTTTTAACTTAATAGTTCTCGTTCTTTATTTCTGTTATTCTCCATGGGAAAGTGGAAAAGAATCTTTCCTAAATAAGCCATGCGTGTCGTATGAGGCGACTAAAATGCCGGGAGCAATGGACTAGTAACCCCTTCTTCTGTTGAAAAAAAAGAGGAAAACTTTATAAAACTGTGATTGAATGTGCATGGATGTAGTGCGGATAATAAGAAAGAGATGACTGCTAATGTTATGAATGAAAAGAAGTTGGATGTCCAAGCTCTAACTGAAACAAAGCTGAAGGGGGTAGGCGAGTTTCAGTGCGGAGAAATAAAATGGGATTAAGTCAAGAATATCTGAGAGAGTTAGAGCTAAGGAAGGCGTAGCAATAATGTTGAAGGATCAGTTATGGAAGAAGAGGCAATATAAATGCATCAGTTCAAGGATTATGTGGATTAAAATAAGGGTAGGATGAGAAAAGTGGGTCATAATAAGTGTGTATGCACCTGGAGAAGAGAGAAGTGTAGAGGAGTGAGAGATTTTGAGAGATGTTAAGCGAATGTGTAGGAACTTTTGAACCAAGTGCGAGAGTAAGTGTGGTAGGGGACCTAAATGCTAAAGTAGGAGAAACATTTAAAGAGGGTGTGGTAGGTAAGTTTGGGGTGCCAGGTGTAAATGATAATTGCGGTCCCGTGATTAAACTTTGTATAGAAAGGGGTTTGGTTATATGTAATATATATTTTAAGAAAAAGAGGATAAATAAGTATACAAGATATGATGTAGGGCGTAATAACAGTAGTTTGTTGGACTTCGTATTGACAAATAAAAGACTGTTGAGTAGACTTCAGTATGTACATGTTTATAGAGGGGTCAGAGATATATCAGATCACTTTTTAGATGTAGCTACAGTGAGAGTAAAAGGTAGATGGGATACAAGAAAAATGGAAGCAGCAAGAGAGAGAAGTGAAGGTTTGTAAACTAAAGGAGGAGGTAGTTAGGGTAAGACATAAACAATTATTGGAGGATAGATGGGCTAGTGAGAGTATAGGGAATGGGGGTTGAAGATGTATGAGTTAATTTTAAGAATGTAGTGTTAGAGTATTCAGCAGAAGTTTGTGGTTACAGGAAAGTGGGTGTGGGAAGGAAGAAGAGAGAGATTGGTGGAATGTAAAAAGTGTAGTAAGACTTCCAGGAAGCATTCGTGAGCGTGTTAGACAGAAGCGAACAGAGACATATTGTTTTTAAGACTCGAAGGGCTGTTGGAGTGTAAGCAGGGTAACATTTATGAAGGAATTCAGGGAAACCGGCAGGCCGGACTTTAGTCCTGCAGATGGGAAATACAGTGCCTGCACTGTGAAGGAGAGGTGTTAATCTTGCAATTTTATAACTGTAGTGAAAGCGCGCCTCTGGCAAGACAGTGATGGAGTGAATGATGAAAGTTTTTCTTTTTCGGGCCATCCTACCTTGGTGGGAAATGCCCGATGTGTTAATAAAAGTGTGTGTGTGCGTGCTCACCTAGTTGTGGATGCATTGGTCGATTCATAGCTCCTGGCCCCGCCCCTTCACTGGCCGCTACTAGGTTACTCTCCCTGCTCCATGAGCTTTATCATACCTCTGCTTAAAGCTATGAATGGATCCTGCCTCCACTACATCGCTTCCCAAACTATTCCACTTCCTGATTACTCTGTGACTGAAGAAATACTTCCTAACATCCCTGTGATTCATCTGAGTCTTCAACTTCCAACTGTGTCCCCTTGTTGCCGTGTTCCATCTCTGGAACATTCTGTTTGTCTACCTTGTCAATTACTCTCAGTATTTTATGTCATCATGTCCCCCCTATCTTTCCTGTTCTCCAGTGTCGTCAGGTCGAGTTCCCTTAACCCCTCCTCGTAGGACATACCCCTTAGCTCTGGGTCTAGTCTTGTTGCAAACCTTTGCACTTCATCTAGTTTCTTAACGTGCTTGGCTAGGTGTGGGTTCCAAACTGGTGCCGCATACTCCAATATGGGCCTAACGTACACGGCGTACAGGGTCCTGAACGATTCCTTATTAAGATGTCGGAATGCTGTTCTTAGGTTTGCTAGGTGCCCATATGCTGCAGCAGTTATTTGGTTTATGTGCGCCTCAGATGTGCTTGGTGGTATACTCACTCCAAGATCTTTTTCCTTGAGGGAGGTTTGTAGTCTATGCCCCCTTAGACTGTATTCCGTCTGCGGTCTTCTTTCCCCTTCCCCAATCTTCATGACTTTGCACTTGGTGGGGTTGAACTCAAGGAACCAATTGCTGGACCAGGCCTGTGGCCTGTCCAGATCCCTTTGTAATTCTGCCTGGTCCTCGTCCGATTGAATTCTTCTCAACTTCACATAATCTGCAAACAGGGACACTTCGGAGTCTATTCCTTCCGTCATGTCGTTCATAATTACGAGAAACAGCACCGGCCCTAGGACTGACCCCTGTGGAACCCCACTCGTCACCGGCGCCCACTCTTGACACCTCGCCTCGTACCATGACTCGCTGCTGTCTTTCTGACAGGTATTCCCTGATCCACTGTACTGCCTTCCTTGTTATCCCTGCCCGGTCCTCCAGTTTTTGCACTAATCTCTTGTGTGGAACTGTGTCAACGTCTTCTTACAGTCCAAGAAAATGCAGTCTGCCCACCTCTCTCTCTCTCTCTTGTCTTACTGCTGTCACCCTTTCATAGAACTCCAGTAGGTCTGTGACGCAGGATTTCCCGTCCCTGAAACCATGTTGGCTGCTGTTGATGAGATCATTCCTTTCTAGGTGTTCCACCACTCTTTTTCCTGATAATCTTTTCAATGATTTTGCATATTATACATGTCAGTGACACTGGTCTATAGTTTAATGTTTCGTGAGTCTCCTTTTTCAAAAACTGGGACTACATTTGCTGTCTTCCGTACCTCAGGTAATATCCCTGTTTCGATAGATGTGTTGAATATTATTGTTTGAGGTACACACAGTGCCTCTGCTTCCTCTCTCAGGACCCATGGAGAGAAGGTATCCGGCCCCATCACCTTTGAGGTATCTAGCTCGCTCAGCAGCCTCTTCACGTCTTCCTTGGTTGTATGTATTGTGTCCAACACTTGGTTGTGTACCCCATCTCTCCGTTTATCTGGAGTCCCTTCTGTCTCCTCTGTGAACACTTCTTTGAATCTCATGTTGAGTTCCTCACATACGTCGCGGCCATTTCTTGTGATCACCCTTCCTTCCTTCCTTAGCCTGATTACCTGGTCCTTGACTGTTGTTTTCCTCCTGATGTGGCTGTACAACAGCTTCGGGTCAGATTTGGTTTTCGCTGCTATGTCATTTTCATATTGTCGTTGGGCCTCCCATCTTACCTGTGCATTTTAATTTCTTTGTGTGTGTGTGCGTGTGTGTACTCACCTAATTGTACTCACCTAATTGTGGTTGCAGGGGTCGAGACTCAGCTCCTGGCCCCGCCTCTTCACTGATCGCTACTGGATCCTCTCTCTCTCTGCTTCCTGAGCTTTGTCATACCTCTTCTTAAAACTATGTATGGTTCCTGCCTCCACTACTTCACTTGCTAGGTTATTCCACTTGCTGACAACTCTATGACTGAAGAAATACTTCCTAACGTCCCTGTGACTCGTCTGAGTCTTCAGCTTCCAGTTGTGACCCCTTGTCCCTGTGTCCCTCTGGAACATCCTATCTCTGTCCACCTTGTCTATTCCCCGCAGTATCTTGTATGTCGTTATCATGTCTCCCCTGACCCTTCTGTCCTCCAATGTCGTCAGTCCGATTTCCCTTAACCTTTCCTCGTACGAATTCCCTTGAGCTCGGGGGACTAGCCTTGTTGCAAACCTTTGTACTTTCTCTAACTTCTTGACGTGCTTGACCAGGTGTGGGTTCCAGACTGGTGCTGCATACTCCAGTATGGGCCTAACATACACAGTGTACAGTGTCTTGAACGATTCCTTATTAAGGTATCGGAACGCTATTCTCAGGTTTGCAGGCGTCCGTATGCTGCAGCGGTTATTTGGTTGATGTGTGCCTCCGGTGATGTGCTCGGTGTTATGGTCACCCCAAGGTCTTTCTCCCTGAGTGAGGTCTGTAGTCTTTGTCCACCTAGCCTATACTCTGTCTGCGGTCTTCTTTGCCCCTCCCCAATCTTCATGACTTTGCATTTGGCTGGATTGAATTCGAGAAGCCAGTTGCTGGACCACATGTCCAGCCTGTCCAGGTCTCTTTGCAGTCCTGCCTCATCCTCGTCCAATTTAATTTCTTCTCATCAACTTCACGTCATCTGCGAACAGGGACATTTCAGAGTCTATTCCTTCCATCATGTCGTTCACAATAAACAAAAATAGCACTGGTCCTAGAACTGACCCTGTGGGACCCCGCTCCCTAACAGGCGCCCACTGTGATACCTCTTCACGTACCATGACTCGTTGCTGCCTCCCCGTCAGGTATATTCCCTTATCCATTGCAGTGCCCTCCTTTTACGTGCGCCTGATCCTCCAGCTTCTGCGCTAATCTCTTGTGGGGAACTGTGTCAAAGGCCTTCCTGCAGTCTAGGAAAAACGCAATCTACCCACCCCTCTCTCTCGTGTCTTATTTCTGTTACCTTGTCATAAAACTCCAGGAGGTTTGTGATACAAGATTTGCCTTCCATGAACCCATGCTGGTTTTCATTTATAATCTTGTTCCTTTCCAGGTGTTCGACCACTCTCCTCCTGATAATCTTCTCCATGACTTTGCAACACAATACATGTCAGAGACACAGGTCTGTAGTTTAGTGCCTCGTTTCTGTTTCCTTTCTTAAATATGGGGACTACATTAGCTGTCTTCCATTTCTCAGGTAGTTGCCCCGTTTCAAGGGATGTGTTGAAGATTGTGGTTAGAGGCACGCACAGCATCTCTGCTCCTTCTCTAAGGGCCCATGGGGGGATGTTGTCCGGTCCCATCGCCTTTGAGGTGTCAAGGTCACTTAAGAGCTTCTTCACCTCCTCCTCAGTTGTTCGTATGTCATCCAACACTTGTTGGTATATTCCCCCTTGATGTTCCCTTCTGTGCTGTCTTCCACAGCCCTTCCTGTCTCTACTGTAAAAACTTCCTTAAATCTCCTGTTCAGCTCCTCACATACCTCCTGATCATTTCTTGTGAGTTCTCCACCTTCTGTCCTTGATCTGATCACCTGGTCTTTGACTGTTGTCTTCCTCCTGATGTAGCTATACAACAGTTTCGGGTCAGTCTTGATTCTCGATGCTATGTCATTTTCATACTGTCGATGGGCCTCCCTCCTTACCTGTGCGTACTCATTCCTGGCTCTGCGACTGATCTCCCTATTTTCGTGTGTTCTCTCCCTTCTGTACTTTTTCCATTCTCTATTGCATTTTGTTTTTGCCTCCTTACAACGTCGGGTAAACCAGGGGGTCGTTCTGGTCTTCCGTTGTTACTGTTGCCCTTGGGAATAAACCTTTCCACTGCCTCCTTGCATTTTGTTGTTACATATTCCATCATTTCATTTACTGGCTTTCCTGCCAGTTCTCTGTCCCACTGGACCTCCCGCAGGAAGTTCTTCAACCCTATGTAGTCCCTCTTTTATAGTCAGGCTTTTCCCATTCAACTCCTGTTATTCTCTCCACTTGCAGCTCTACTATGTATTCAAAGCACAGAACCACGTGGTCGCTAGCTCCTAGGGGACTCTCATACTTGATGTCCTCAAAAATCTGAGCTGCTCAGGGTGAACACAAGGTCCAATCTTGCTGGTTCATCCTCCCTCTCACTCTGGTAGTGTCCTTAACATGTTGGTGCATGAGGTTTTCCAGCACCACGTCCAACATCCTGGCTCTCCATGTTTCGGGACCCCCATGTGTGCGTGTGTGTGTGTGTTTGTTTGTGTGTGTGTGTGTGTGTGTGTGTGTGTGTGTGTGTGTGTGTGTGTGTGTGTGTGGGGTTTGTTTGTGTGTGTGTGTGTGTGTGTGTGTGTGTGTGTGTGTGTGTGTGTGTGTGTGTTTTGTGTGTGTGTGTGTGTGTGTGTGTGTGTATGTTTTACCATTTTGTCCTAGGCACATGTCGATTAGACACTAGGCCTGTTGTATATGCGTGCGTGCGTGCGTGCGTGCGTGTGTGTGTGTGTGTGTGTGTTGTGTGTGTGTGTGTGTGTGTGTGTGTGTGTGTGTGTGTGTGTGTGTGTGTGTGTGTGTGTGTGTGTGTGTGTGTATGTTTTACCATTTTGTCCTAGGCACATGTCGATTAGACACTAGGCCTGTTGTATATGCGTGCGTGCGCGCGTGTGTGTGTGTGTGTGTGTGTGTGTGTGTGTGTGTGTGTGTGTGTGTGTGTGTGTGTGTGTGTGTGTGTGTGTGTGTGTACTCACCTAGTTGAGGTTGCAGGGGGTCGAGTCCCAGCTCTTGGCCCCTCCTCTTCACTGGTCGCTACTAGGCCACTCTCCCTGAACCGTGAGCTTTATCATACCTCTGCTTAAAGCTATGTATGGATCCTGCCTCCACTACATCGCTTCCCAAACTATTCCACTTCCTGACTACACTGTGGCTGAAGAAATACTTCCTTACATCCCTGTGATTCATCTGTGTCTTCAACTTCCAACTGTGTCCCCTTGTTGCTGTGTCCCATCATTGGAACATCAAGTCTTTGTCCACCTTGTCAATTCCTCTCAGTATTTTGTATGTCGTTATCATGTCCCCCCTATCTCTCTTGTCCTCCAGTGTCGTCAGGTCGATTTCCCTTAACCTCTCCTCATAGGACATACCCCTTAGCTCTGGGACTAGTCTTGTTGCAAACCTTTGCACTTTCTCTAGTTTCTTTACGTGCTTGGTAGGTGTGGGTCCCAAACTGGTGTCGCATATTCCAATATGAGCCTAACGTACACAGTGTACAGTTTTCTGAACGATTCCTTATTAAGATGTCGGAATACTGTTCTAAGGTTAGCTAGGCGCTCATATGCTGCAGCAGTTATTTGGTTGATGTATGTACTCACCTATATGTGGTTGCAGGGGTCGAGTCATAGCTCCTGGCCCCGCCTCTTCACTGGTCGATACTAATTCACTCCCTCCTTGCTCCATGATATTTG
Organism: Cherax quadricarinatus; assembly: GCF_026875155.1. Taxonomy (NCBI): domain Eukaryota; kingdom Metazoa; phylum Arthropoda; class Malacostraca; order Decapoda; family Parastacidae; genus Cherax; species Cherax quadricarinatus. The sequence goes on from NC_069402.1 coordinate 102,056,397, forward strand.
TCATACCTCTTCTTAAAGCTTGCTTTAAGAAGAGGTATGACAAATATCAAACTTGCTTCCACTACTTCACTCTCCAGATTATTCCAGTTCCTGACAACTCTATGACTAAAGAAATACTTCCTAACATCCCTATGACTCATCTGGGTTTTCAGTTTCCGATTGTGTCCCCTTGTTTCTGTATCCCATCTCTGAAACATTCGATCCTTGTCCACCTTGTCAATGCCTCTTAGTATTTTATATGTTGTTATCATGTCCCCTCTATCCCTCCTATCCTCTAGTGTCATCAGGTTGAGTTCCCTTAACCTCTCCTCATAAGACATACCCTCAGTTCCGGGACTAATCGTGTTGCAAATTTTTGCACTTTCTCCAATTTCGTGACGTGTTTGACTAAGTGTGGGTTCCATACTGGCGCTGCATATACCAGTATAGGCCTTACGTACACTGTGTACAATGTCGTGAATGACTCCTTACTCAGATGCCTAAACGCCAATCTCAGGTTGCCAATCTCCATATGCTGCAGCAGTTATTTGATTTGATGTGTGCCTCAGGGGACATGTTGGTTATAATGCTTACCCCAAGATCCTTTTCTTTAACTGACGTTTGCAGCTGTTGGTTTCCTAACCTGTACTCCGTCTGCGGTCTTCTGTGTCCTTCCCCAATCTTCATGACCTTACACTTACTGGGGTTAAACTCCAGGAGCCATTTGTAGGACTATACTTGTAGTTTGTCCAGATCCCCTTGTAATCTTAACTGATCCTCGCCCACTTGTATTCTCCTCATCAGTTTCACATCATCAGCGAACAGTGACACTTCTGAATCTATTCCTTCCACCATGTCATTCACATATACAAGAAACAGCACTAGGCCTAGAACTGAACCTTGTGGAACCCCACTCGACATATTCGCCCACTCCGACACTTGAGCACGTACCAACACACGTTGTTTCCTTCCTGTCAGGTATTCCCTGATCCATTGCAGTACTTTCCCCGTTAATCCTGCCTGCTCCTTTAATTTTTGCACCAGTCTCTTGTGTGGTACTGTGTCAAAAGCCTTCTTGCAATCTAAAAAGATGCAATCTACCCATCCCTCTCTCTCCTGTCTTACTTCTGTTACCTTATCGTAGAACTCAAGTAAATTTGTGACACAGGATTTCCCATCTCTGAAGCCGTGTTGACTGTTATGTATGAGCCCAATCTTTTCAATGTGTTCCACTACTTTTCTCCTGATAATCTTTTCGATGACTTTACATACTATTCAAGTCAGTGACACTGGTCTGTAGTTTAATGCTGCCTGTCTGTCCCCTTTCTTAAAAATTGGAACTACATATGCTGTCTTCCACGCCTCAGGCAACTGCCCTGTTTCAATAGATTTGCTGAAGATTGCTACTAATGGCACACACAGTTCCTCTGCTCCCTCTCTCAGTATCCATGGAGATATGTTATCTGGGCCCACCGCCTTTGAGGTATCGAGTTCGTCTAGCAGTTTCTTCACCTCTACCTTGGTTATGTGTATTGTGTCCAGCGCCTGCTGGTGCACCCTACCTCCACAGTTTGCTGGAAGCATTCCTGACTCTGTTGTGAACACTTCTCTAAATCTTTTGTTTAGTTCATCACATACTTCTTGGTCACTCTTAGTGAGCTCCCCTCCTTCTTTCCTCAGCCTGATTACCTGGTCCTTGACTGTTGTTTTTCTCCTAATGTGACTGTATAACTTTGGTTCAGCTTTGGCTTTTGATGCTATGTCGTTCTCGTATTGCCTCTGGCCCCCTCTCCTTATCCTTGCATATTCGTTTCTGGTTCTTCTGCTCATCTCCTTGTTTTCTTGAGTCCTTTGGCTTCTATACATTTTCCATGCTCTAGCACACTTGGCTTTGGCCTCTTTACACCTCCAATTAAACCATGGGCTCACTCTGGTCTTACCATTTTTTCTGTTGCCCTTTGGTATGAACCTTTCCTCTGCCTCCCTGCACTTATTGGTTACTATTTCCATCATTTCCTTTACTGTCTTTCCATCTAGTTCTCTTTCCCACTGCACTTCATGCAGGAAACTTCTCATTCCTATGTAGTCCCCTTTTTTGAAGTTTGGTTTCTCTCCTTGTTCTCGTGCTGCTGCATTCTCCACTTTTAACTCCACAAGATATTCAAAACTCAGGACATCATGATCACTAGCGCCAAGGGGTCTTTCGTGGGTGATATCCCTTATGTCTGAACTATTCAAGGTGAATATGAGATCCAGCCTTGCTGCAACATCCTCTCCTCTCTCACTGGCTGCACCCCTAACATGTTGATGCATGAAGTTCTCCAATACAGTCTCCAACATCTTAGCCCTCCATGTTTCTGGTCCCCCATGTGGCTGTAGGTTTTCCCAGTCAATCTCTTTATGATTGAAATCCCCCATTATAAGCAATTTTGTCCTACCCATATGAGCCCTCCTGGCCACTTCAGCTAGTGTATCCATTGCCCTATTGTGCACATGATACTATTCTCTTGCTCTCCTGCTGTTAAGTGGTGGGTTATACATCACTGCTATCATCACCTTTGGACCACCAGTCTGAAGTGTTCCTACAATGAAGTCGTCTGTTTCCCTTCTTTCCATTCCTCCCATCTCCTCAAAACTCCACTGGTTTTTTTATGAGCAATGATACTCCTACCCCTCCTCTGTTCTTTCTGTCTTTCCTCATAATCTGATATCCAGGTGGAAAAATTGCATCTGCTATTATCCCTGTAAGTTTTGTCTCTGTTAGTGCTATGATGTCAGGTGATGCATCAATGATGCGTTCTTGCCACTCTTCACTCTTATTTGTTATTCCATCTGCATTGGTGCACCATACCTTTAGCTTCCTTTCCATAACTGTATTTTGGGAGATGGAAGAGGAAGGTACAGGCTGGGAGGGTGGGAGGCAGGGCACAATATTATGGGAGGCTGCTGTGATTGTGGAATTAGTGCTTGGGGGGGGGGCTATGGAGTGAGGCTCGTTTCTGTTTACTGTGTTTGGTTGATATGTGGTGACAGGGGTTGAGAGGTTTCTGTAAGCATTTGTGTTTGATGTTCCCCCAAAGGCTGAGTTTTCCTGTCTGTCGTTGCCTGTCCTGTCTCTCTTTCCTTCCACTGGTTCTGTCTTGCTCTCATTTTCAGTTCCCTTTCCTTTCGTGTTCTGTCTCGATTTAGAAACACTTTTTGATAATCTGGAGAGTCCTTTTACAGTGGTTTCTGTTGGTAGTTCTGTTCCTTACCACATCTGTCTTGAATGTCAATCTGATTGGTCGATTTTTTTCCCTCGAATACCCCAAAGTCTGTGAAAATTTTCTACCTGAGACATGTCCTCTCTCTGTCTATTGCAATGATGTTCTTAATCTCTGTTTTCTCTCAATGCTTTCTTTCATCATAGGTCTGCCCTTCAGCCTCCTGAAGCCATGAATAATTATTGACCTCTCCCTCTCCTCTTCCTATTTCTTTTCCCTCTGTATCTCTGGATGATTTAAGCATCTCCTTTGCTGTTTCCCTAATCATCTCCCAGACACCATGATGGCCCGATATTACTGCTGCAAAAGACTGCTTAGATCCATCCCCTCCTTCAGTTCCCTCGCTGCCTGCTGATGTTCCCATTTCAGTCATCTTGCACCTTTTCGGACCTCATCTTTTAGATCCTGCTTCAGCACATCCATTTCTTTCCTCCAATCTCTGTATCTTTGCCTCAGCTACTACAGCTCGTGATTCCCACTTCTTGCTCCCTGCAGATATTTGCTCTAACATGTTATTGCAAAGCTCGTTCAACCTTTTCTCCCATTGTTGTTCCATTTTGTTCTTGAGCCATTCTACCCATTCTTCCTTTTCCGACCAGCCATCATCGGTTCCCTTGCCTTTACGTCCTCCCTTTTGAGAGCCCATTTTGTTTTTATCCTGTTGGGATGTTCTAGCTGCTTCAGCTTATCGTAAAAATGTGTGTGTGGTGGGGGATTTATGAGCTAATGTGTTAGGTTAGGTTTGTGTGTGTGTGTGTGTGTGTGTGTGTGTGTGTGTGTGTGTGTGTGTGTGTGTGTGTGTGTGTGTGTGTGTGTGTGTGTGTGTATATATATATATGTGTGTGTGTATGTATGTATGTATATATACATGTGTGTGTACTCACCTAGTTGAGGTTGCAGGGGTCGAGTCCGAGCTCCTGGCCCCGCCTCTTCACTGATCGCTACTAGGTCACTCTCCCCGAACCGTGAGCTTTATCATACCTCTGCATGTGTGTGTGTGTGTGTGTGTGTGTGTGTGTGTGAGTGTGTGTACGTCTGTGTTAGTTACCATTTGTTTTCCATTTTGTCCTAGGCACATGTCCCATTAGACACTAGGCCCGTTGTATATGCGTGCTTGTATGTATGTGTGTGTGTGTGTGTACTCACCCAATTGTGGTTGTGTGTGGTGTGTGTGTGTGAGAGAGAGAGAGAGAGATGAGAAAGAGAGAGAGAGAGCAGAGAGAGAGAGGAGAGAGAGGAGGAAGAGAGAGAGGAGAGAGAGAGAGAGAGAGAAGAGAGAGAGAGAGAAAGAGATAGAAGAAGAGATTCTCGGGAGCATTACATGACATATCCTGATCAAGACGAGCTCAACACTGAAGTCTAAGCTAAGACGCACCCTAGTAATAAGGTTGGCTTCGCAGCCGTGCTGCAACGCTGAGTGTGCTTGTGGTCTAGTATGGCACATAGACATTTCACGTCTCGTCCCGATAACAAGGTTGGATGGCAGTTTAGCGCACCCATATCAGATTGAGTCACCATTATCTCCTAACGTAAATGCACCACATCTCTGTACTAGGACTTGTATTCACTGAAAACAGTATTCAGACGCCGCCCTATTAGCCCCACCAAAGTACTCGCATGCCACTATATTAGTCCCCCATTCACCCTAGCCCACATTACGACTGAGGCAAACCACACAAACTCGTGACAACGTTATCTCTGGATTGTGAAGCCGCTTAGCCCAGCCATTAGATGTACTAATAACATCACCCGAAACCTACCAGCCACCTTACCCCCAACAAAATAAGACCTGCCCTACGCATAACGAGAGGCCAGACTGGGTGCTGGAAATAATCATCAGAAATCTGAATAAACTGGGAGCGATCCCATTGTGCTTCCCATACACAATGGAAGGGCGAGATTTGCTGAAGTAACCATAATGTGAAACACATCGTCCTGAAATTGAAGCGATTAACCATTTTTTTAACGCTTTTGGAAGTTCGCTAAACTGAGTTTTACCTGACTGAAGCTAAAAGTTTTTTATTCTGACACCCAGGTATTTATATACGACCCAAACCTTAAGAGGGGAAATTTCTGAGTGGAAGTTGGAATACCAGGTGTTACACACATGACTTATTCACCAACGAATGCATATAAACCATTTTATTCGTGTAGAAACTCTAAACCCCAGAGGTCATACACCACCTGGTAGAGGTAGCAGATCATTATTAAACTGAAAAGTGCAATAAAGTTAGAATGAAGAAATCGTCATTATTTAATTGACTGACCTGAACACAAGTTTGCATGGTCGAAATCTAACTTTTGGTCAAAAGAGATGCATGTTAATGGGTAGGGTCTTCTAAGCACCTTGGAATCAAGAACTCTTGCGGAATAAAGACAATCCGATTAAAAGAAGAAATATTCTAAAGATGAACATTAAAAACAGACTGGAGGACAGAAAAAGGTGAACAGAACAAAGCAGAGGACAGAGCAAAGTGGAGTCAAGATAAAAAAACACAACAGTAATATATACTTTGACACTAACTATGTAGGTCACTACTGTGACCTTGACGGTGCAACTACGACCGTGGGGGGTTACTTATGTGGGGTCACGTGTTGTTGACCCATAGATCGCTATACCTGTAAGACACAGACCTATAAGTCACAGAACCCTGTGATCAGTGGTGACCCACACTGTCTGTGCCCTACGAAGAGTTGATCATGTACAGGAACACAAGATGTTTGCTGTTTCTGACGGTAAAATAAATGGCTTAGATAGCCATTATATGCAAACAAAAGAACTTAAATTAATCCGCCTGCATAAGAAATCTTGCACACGAAGATAGACTGAGATCCCTTAACCTACATTCTCTTGTAAGACGTAGAATGAGGGAAGACATGACTGAAGTTTACATGTGGAAGATGAACACAATTTTGATATAGAAGTTATCTAAAGGTTCTCCTCATCAGGAAGTAACTACGAAATAATGGATTCAAATTAGACAAGTTTTAATTTTAGAAAGGATGTAAGAAAGTACTGGTTTTGGAAACAAAGTAGTCGATGAGTGGAACATTCTGCCCAGAAGGGCTATTGAAGCTAAAACCTTGAGTAGTTTCAAATGTAATTTAAAAATAAACACATGGGTGAAGGGGTTGAATTTGAGATGACTTTGGTAACCTAGAACTCAGTTGTAAAAGAGTTTATTCCAAGGGTAGGCCAATGAATGGCATGAAAAAATATTTTATTAGACGGTTTGGATTTTAAAAGGACTTGCCTAGTGGCCCCAGTAGACTACTGCCAGTGTCCTCCATTCTTTTATACACTTTTTTTTTAACTACGCACCGCACACCCCTCCGTTCAAGTGGAGTATGAATTAAAAGGCAAATTCTGAGACTGGAAGGCCTGGGGTTGAGGAAGTGTCAGGGGGGCAAGAAAGAAGAAACGAGGCTCACCATCCATGCTTAAAAGGCCGAAAGGTTATTGCACTACATTGGGAAATTTATACACATAAAATCCACTAAAGGCAAACTATCTTTCTCGAACGGAAAACAAAAGGTCTGAGTTTCAGGGGCGTAACGAGTGAAGTGTATCCGGAGATGGTCAGTCTGCGCTGGTTTTTGGTCAATCTGCAGTGCGTCTTGGTCCATCTGCAGCGGGTCTTTGGTCAAGTCTCCACAGCGATCTTGTCGAGTGCAGCGGGTTTTGGGATGGTCTGCTAGCGGGTCTGGGTCAAGTTGCAGTGAACTAGTACAACTTGGATTTTCTCACAGATGCATTAAAGTAATTGTTTTTCTTAACATTACTCGTCCGAGGTTCGCAAATAAACACTGCCTTCTCTGATCATCACAGAACTAATTAGGGGCAAAATTATCTTACTGTAAACAAATAGTTAACTTTGTTTAGATTATTTCAACCTTTAGTATTTTATGGAGAAGCCAGGACATAGGCGTTTTATCCTACAGTCACTGAAAAAACCAATCAATAATTGATCCCCACTCACCACAAAAAGGCAGTAAAAGAACTGTGAAAAATTATAGACCAATAGTCCTAACTTCACATGAAAATCTTTGAACAGGTCCAAAGAAACACGAGTGCCAACCATTTGGATATTTCAGGGCAGCATGGATTTAAAGTACCGTCGCAACTGCTTAGATCATTACAACGGGTGGACCCCCCATTTGGAAGGAGACAGGACAAAAAAATACAAAATTCCGAGCATGTAGTAGTATCACAAACGGGGGGGGGGGGGGTCGGGGGGGGGGGGGGGGGGGGGGGGGGCTGTGAAATTCATTTTGCAAAAACTCATTCAACAAGTCGTGTGTTTGTTGTGTGTGTGTGTGTGAGTGAGTGTGTGTGTGTGTGTGTTGTGTGTGTGTGTGTGTGTGTGTGATGTGTGTGTGTGTGTGTGTGTGTGTGTGTGCGTATGTGTGTGTGTGTGTGAGTGTGAACTGCGTCTGTGTCGTACTCACGCTAGTTTGAGGTTGCGGGGTCGAGTCCGAGCTCCCTGGCCCCGCTCTTCACTGATCGCTACTAAGGGTCCTCTCCCTGAGCCGTGAAGCTTTACTCATACTCTGACTTAAAGCTATGTATCGGATCCTTCCTATCCACTACATCGCTTCCCAAACTATTCCACTTACTGACTACTCCTATGGCCGAAGAAATACTTCCTAACATCCCTTTGATTTTCATCTGTGCTCTCAGCTTCCAACTGTGTCCCCTTGTTACTTGTGTCCCAAATCTCATCAGAACATCCTAGTCTATTATCCACCTTGTCAATTCCTCTTCAGTTATTCGGTATGTTCGTTTATCATGGTCCCCCCTATCTCTCCTGTCCTCCAGTGTCGTCCCAGTTGATTTCCTTCCCAACTCTCCTCGTAGACATACATCTTAGCTCTGTGACTAGTCTTGTGGCAAACTTTTGCACTTTCTCTAGTTTCTTTACGTGCTTTGGCTAGGTCGTCGGTCCAAACGTGCCGCATACTCCAATATGGGCTCAAACGTACACCGTGTACAGGATCTGAATGATTCCTTATTAAGATGACGGAATGCTGTTCTGAGGTTTGCTAGGCGCCCCCTATGCTGCAGAGCAGATATTTGGTGATGTTGCGCTTCAGGAGATGTGCCTGCGGGTCATGTAACTCACCACCAAGATCTTCTTTTCACTTGAATTGAGGTTTGTAACTCTGGCCCCCAATACTGACTCCGTCAGCGGTCATCTCTTTTGGCCCGTTCCCAGATCTTCATTGACTTGCAACTTGGTGGACATGAGCTGCCAGGAGCCAATTGCTGGACCATTCAGGTCTGCAGCCTGTCCAATCCCTCTGTAGTTCTGCCTGTCTTCGATCCGAGTGAATTCTTCTCATCAAAACGTTACGTCATCTGCAAACAGGACACCTCAGAGTCTATTCCTTCCGTCATGTCGTTCACAAATACCAGAAACAGCACTGGCCTAAGACTGACCCTGTGGACCACCGCTGGTCACAGGTGCCCCATCTGACAACTCGCCAACGTACCATGACTCGCATGCTGTCTTCCCTGCACAAGTATTCCCCCTGATCCATTGTAGTCTCCTTCCCCCTGCTATACCCTGCTTGGGCCTCCAGATTTTTGGCATCCACCCACCCTCGCTCTACTGTCTTACTTGGGCTGTCAACCATGTCATAGAACTACCAGAGGTTTGTGACACTGAGATTTCCCGTCCCAGAAACCATGTTGGCTGCTGTTGATGAGATCGTCCCCTTCTTAGGTGTTCCGCCACTTCTCTCTCCTGATAATCTTCTCGCATGATTTTTAGCATACTATACATGATCAGTGACATTGACCTGTAGTTTAACGCTTCATGTCGGATCCTCCTACTCTTTAAAGATAGGGACACATTGCTGTCTTCCTTGCCTCAGGCCAATACTCCTGTTTCAGATAGATGTAGTTTCGAATAATGTGTTAGGGTTACACGCATTAGCGCCTCTGCTGCCTCCTCTCTCATTACCCAAAGGGGAGATGATTGATTCAATGGCCCGATTGCCTTCTTCAGCACGGTATCATAGCTCACTCACGAAGCCTCTTTCACATCTCTATCCTCGTTGCTGGCACTGTGTCCAGCACAAGTGGGACTGTGACCCCACCTCTACCTCCTTTCTGGAGCCCCTATCCAGTCTCCACTGTGAACACTTCTTTTGAATCTCCTCATGTTGAAGTTCCTCACATACTTCATCGGTCCATTTCTTGTTGTCTCTCCTCCTTCCTTCCGTAGCCTGATACCCTGGTCTTGACTGCGTTTCCTCCCCTGATGTGGCTATACAACAAGTATCGGGTCAATTTGCTTTCGCTGCTATGGTCGTGTTCATATTCGTCTTATTTGGCCTCCCTTCTTATATGCATATTCTTCTGCGGCTCTATGGACTGCTCTCCTTATTCTCCAGGGTTTCTTTCGCCTTCCATATATTTCTTCCATTCCCAGCAACACTTGGTTTTTGCCTCCCACACCTTTGGAGTAAACCATGGGAGATTCATCCTGGTCTGTTTTCATATCACCTGTCTTACCCTTGGTACAAACCTCTCTCTCAGCCTCCTTGCATTTGGTTGCTACAACATATTCCATCATCTCATTAACTGCTTCCCTGCCAGTTCTCTGTCCACTGAAACCACCGTTAAGGAAATTCCTCATTCCTGTTGTACGGTCCCCTTCTTTCAGTCTTGGCTACATTTCTCGTCCTGGCCTTACCTGAGCTTGCGCCCACCCTACCACACACTTGTAGCCTACCTGTGTGTATCTACAAGCTCCTAACCACATGGTCCACTGGCCCCAAGGGTCTTTCATATGTGATGTCCCTCGATATCTGACACTACTGCACGGGTGAATATACAAAGTTCACCCTTGCTGGGTCATCCTCTCAAACTCTCTCTTCTCTTGAGTGTCCTTACGTGTTGACATGAAGTTTCCAGTACCACTCCATCATCTTAGCCCTCCATGTATTCTTGGACCCCCATGTGGGTCCCAAGTTCTCCCAATCGATCTCCTTGTGGTTAAAGTCACGCCATATCATGGTGCTTTGCCTGCATGCAATGAGTCTTCTGGCCACTCTAGCCATGTGTCAACCATCGACTCTATTGCTCCGTCCGTACACTTTGCCTTGTGCCTCCTGCGTTCTGTGTCTGGGTTTATACATCACTGCATATTACCACCTTGGATACCATCCAGAGTGAAGCGTTCACCGTATATAATCACACTTTCTTCTATCTCCGCTTCTCCCCCTCTCCAGCTCATCAAAAGTCCAGTGATTTTGATCAGCAATCAGCCACTCCTCCCCCACCCCCTTACTTCCCTCGTCTTTCTCAGCTATTTGAGTATCCCCTGGCGAAGAGATGGCATCGTTTATCATACCTGTCTAAGCTTGGTTTCGTGCGAGCGATGATGTCCGTGATGCTTCTTTGACTCTTTCATGCCACTCCTCCCACTTATTTGTTATTCATCAGCGTTTGTGTACCATACCATCAGTTTTACCTATCCCAACACTATGGTTTGGGGGCCTGTGAGGTGGGGAGACCTGGTGGCATACTGTGGGAGCGTTCTATAGCTCGGTGTTGGGTGGAAGGCTGTGGGTAGTGATTGTAGTGTGTGTTTGGGAATGCTGTGGATAGGATTTGTATGGTTCCTGAGAATAGTTTTCTGTGTGTGGTCTTGCCCCTTGCTGTTCTGTTCTGCTCTGACTGACCTCTTGCTGGTCCAATCCTTGTCTCTTTTCTCCAGCTTCGCTTTCGCTTTTTTGTCCTCTCCCTCCCTGCTGGCCTCTACTTTTGTTTCCTGTCTCTGTCTAGGAACACCCCTCTTGTACTCTTCCGAGTATTTCAATCGTGGTTTCTCTCTTCTCTTGAGGATCCTGTTCCAGCACTGTTTCTGTCCTGAATCAGCTTGATATTGCGGTCGTTTCTCACTCCCCGTCGAGATACCCCCCTATCTCTCTGAAAATTTGACAATCTCTCGTCCATGCCGAGAGCACCTACTTCCGTGATGATTTCTCAATCTCCTTTCTTTCTTCTCCTGCGCCTTTCAGTGTGTCCATTTCCTCTCTCTCCGAAGCCCATGGATAAACCGACTGATTTTGCGCCCTTTCCTCCTCCCCATTGCCTGCACCCTACGGTGACTCTGGCATCCTACCTGTATGTATCATTTTCTCCCAGATGATTTTACCAGTGGTCTTGATAGCATGGTTGTGCCCTCATGCATTCGACCTATCACCGCTCTCCATCCTGCAACCAGCCTGTTCTTCCCTTTCACTCCTGTCCTCCTTGGCAGGCTGATACAGACCTTAGCATAATTCATAATTATCCTTCCTTTCCTCTGTACACCTCGCAGCTCATAACACTGTGTCTTCCTCATGGTCACATGTGCCCCTGTAAACTCCGCTTCAGCCTATTTATCCTCAACTTCTAGACCCTTTCCATGGCTACTGCAGTTTCGACTGTTGCCTCCCCTTCTCTTGATCTCCTCCTGCCAACCTCTTTTTTCCACGTTTCACAGGCTACTTCTTCACCATTTTTATTCAAAAAGCTTTCCTAATTTTTCTCTCTCCCACTCACCTTGATTCCTTCCTTTTCCACTGCTCCTCCATCTCCACTTCCCTCCCTACCAGAACCATTCTCATCCTTGATCTCATGGGTTCACTGAGCGAGTCCCCGACCATTGTTTTTTTTTTTTTGTGAGGAGAAGAGAGAAGGGAAAGGTAGAAGGAAGAGAAAGGAAGAGTGAGAAGAGGAAAGGGGGAGGAGCAGAGTGTGAGAGGCGGGAAAGAGAGAAGAAGGAAGGGAAGAGAGATGTTGCCACCGGCCCCCCAAACAACTTGAAATGATGTTCTTTCAAAAAGCTCTGTAAATACAACACTAGCTACCTCTGTACTAGCATGTGCAATGTACAGAACCTCGTGGCAACATGCAGACCCTATCAACTTTCCTAATGAAAAACATGACTCCCTTCTGCAATACAACACAACTTCAAACATATTATAATTGTTGGTGACCTCAACCAGCACCTATACAGAGGGACTTTGATGACCTTCTTGCGCGTGTTTGAACATGAAAAACTTTGTTGATTTCCCTACTCATATCCAGTGCTCTTCCTTTGAACCCATATGAGTAGGGCTTCTGGCAGAAGGCATAGTCAATTGTCAACCCCCCTCGCTACGTTGGATCCGTCTGACCACAAGGCTGTTTTCTTTACGAACCACTTAAGATTTCCCAACGAAGAACGTGAGAGTGAGGAGAGTCCCACACGCACAAACTGCTATGGGAAAAGAGGTAATTGGCCAGCCCTTTGCTCTGAGCTCGCCACCACCGACTGGAATGTCTCTTCTCCAAGGGATGTTGACAACCAAGTGAAAGCCTTCACTGGACACATCTAATCAACAACCAAGTCTCGCACCATTCCTCACCCGCAAATATTACGAAGCCTACAGATCAGCTTGTGTGGGCTTCGTTGTAGAGAAAGGCTGCTACTGCTGAAGTACAAGCTGACGAAGGTAATAAGACAATCCTACACCTATAAACAGAACTCTGGCACATCTGCAGAGCCTCTGTATGCATATGGGTGATGTTCAACAACTGATGGGCCGTTGCTAAACTGGGAGGTGAGGACACTCAAAGAAAGTTTAGCAATCAAGGTAGGGTAGGCCTCCAACAACCTGGTGTCTCCTCTGGTCAAAGGTGGATAGACAAAGGTCAACCTGCGCTGATGAACTCATTCCACCTCTAAATCGAACCAGGATGGCGACCACCTCTACTATAGTCAAGCAGACAGGTACAGACCTTCTTTGGCTGAACATTTTGCTAAACCGCGAATGCAAGTTCCTGCATACAGCAAGGGGACCCACCTTTGGCCTAGCTGCAAGAAACTGTGTCAAAACTGATCAGTGGTGAACCAATAAGGCAGGAGAGGTGAGCATTTCCTACTTAAATCGCTTGACCAAGAAAAAGCTCGTGGCCCAGACAAGGTTAGCCCAAGATTGCTGAGACAAGTTGTGCAAACCACTGCAGCACCTCTAACTCGCATCTTTCAGCACTGCCTAGTAACAGTGTAAATGCCCTCTCTATGGAAAGGAGCAAAAGTAGTCCCACTTTCACAAAAAGAGAAGAGCAGAGTCAAGAAATATCAGCGGACAACTACAGACCCAGTGTTCACTCCATGTCCCCACTGAGTAAGCATCTCCTTCGAGACAATAATCATCAAGTACAATGACAGAGTTTTTTGAACTACCACTCACTACTTTTGTGATCGCGACAATACGGCTTCCGAAGGTACTCTGCTGCTGATGGTGCGTTAAACCCTCACTACTGGCACCAGTCACTGGATGAAATCCAAAGCGTCAGCTGTGTGGTACACCTGGACACTCCTGCCGCTTTCGACCGGTGTGTAATACAAAACTTCCACTGGGAATTGCAGGCTCTACCTAAGTCTCCTCAGTGATTACCGTTCATATTAGACACTCTAATTGTAGTTCTCATGGAAACGGAATCAGCCAAGACATGCCTCATGGGCAAAGTTCCACAAGGAAGCCGTGCCTGGGTCCCATTGTTTTGGAATGTCTACATCAACGACCTTCTTCATCTCATCCCAGAATCACCTGCATATGCAGACGTAATGTACACTGACATTCACTTATCCAAAGAAGAAACGCCAGCTGCCTCTAAGGTTTTTTTTTCAACACCAATCACCAGCTGAGAAGCTATAGCAGCTTGGGGAAATTAAGATGGCAAGTAACATTTGCAACCTGAGAAAACGCAAATGATGATCGTCTCTAGCACCATGATGGAAATGCGTGGCAGTAGTAAGGATGAAATGGGGAGGATGTGGCACCTGGAGAAAGAAGTTGATATCCTTGGGGTAAATTTGAGCTCCAAACTAACCATGAAAAACCATGTTGTAAATCTGCAAAACAGGCAGCCAGGAGCTTACAGTACTTCGCCGATCTCCCATCTGCTTGACTAGTAGTGGTTTCAAGATTCCTGTACGAGGCACAAGTACCTCGCACCTTGAGAATTGCTCCACTTTCTTGTTTTGCCTGCCCCCCCTCTCATCTGCGACAGCTTGAAAGATGTTAGAGAACAGAGCAAGACGTCCAAATCTCGCCTGGACCCCCCATCCTGGATAGAATCTGCATTTCAGCAGAGCCTTCAACATATGGAGGGATGTGGTGGCCTTACTGGTTATGTACAAGGCCAATATTGTCAAAAAACCACACTAGGGATCCACATCGAGTACAGCGTGAAACAAGCTATATATGCCACAAGAACGGGGCAGAAAGCAGCAACTTCACTCAGGCTGTACCCTTCTCCAGAACATCGATCCATCTGAGATCTATACATACCCAGGATGACTCTCGAGTATGGAACACATTCGTACAGCATAATGATGTCAACGAGATAAAGTCAGTTGATCAAATGAAAATGCTGGCCCACAGATGCTCCAAACTTCATCCGTTCCTACTTGTATGTCTCATAACAATAAAAAAAATGCTTTCAAATGAGCTGATGTAGGCAACAGCTCTTAGCATGCCAATAAAGTTAGGAATCCTAACCTGTAATAGCTTCAATAAAGCTAGGGATCCTAACCTGTCAAACCCTGTGTACGAAAAAAAAAAAAAAAAAAAAAAAAAGAGGGGGAGAGTGGGAAGGGAAAAATGGAAAGATAGAGAGAGAAGAGAGAGAGAGAGAGAAGGATCGATGAGAGAGAGAGAGAGAGAGAGGAGGGAAGGTAGAGAGAGGGGATAGTGAGAAGGAAAAAGGGGAAGAGAGAGTGAGAGTGAGAGAGACAGGGGGAGAGAGAGTGAAGGGAAGGGTAGGAGAAAATATGGAGAGATTAGAAGGGAAAATGGGGAGAAGAAGAGCAAGAGAGAGAGAGAGAGAGAGTGAGAGAGAGGAGGGAGAGAGGGATGAGGGAGAGGAGGGAGAGAGGGAGAGCGAGTGAGAGAGAGAGGGGGAAGAGAGTGAAGGGAAGGGTAGGAGATGGTGAGAGTTAGAAGGGAAATGTGGGAAGAGAGGAGAGCAAGAGAGAGAAGAGAGAGGGAGAGCAGGAGAGAGAGGGAGAGATAGAGGTAGAAAGAGTGAGAGAGGGAGGGGAAGTGAGAGAGGGAAGGGAGAGAGAGAAGATAGAAGGCAAAGAGAGGGGGAGAGAGAGGGGGGGAGAGAAAAGGGGAAAGGGGGAAAGAGGGGGAGAATTGGAAGAGCGAGAGGGAGAGAGAGGCTAGGGGGAGAGGGAGGGGAAGAGGGAGAGAGATGGAAAGGGAGAGGGAGAGATTAATCGGGGAGCGGAGAGATGTTAAGGGGGAGAGATGTTAGAGGGGGGGAGGTGTTAGAGGTAAGAAATAGAGGGGAGAGATGGGAGAGTGGAAAAGAAGAGAGATAGGTAGAGAGCGATAGGTTAGAGAGAAAGATATAGTAAAGAGTGAGAAAAGGTCGAGATAGTCTCTAACCTAGGATAGGAAGAGAGAAAGGAGCGAGGTTCAGGATGGTCATTCGACTGGACGGGTGTGAAATCCTGTGTAAGTGTTGTTTGCGTGTTTTTACTACAGCTTACAAGTGCTTGTTCCTGTGTGTGGAGTACTCACATATTTGTGGGTTGCAGGGGTCGAGTCCCACAGCTCCTGCCACCGCCTTCTTCGTGTTTGTGAGTGTGTGTGATGTGTGTGTGTGTGTGTGTGTGTGTGTGTGTGTGTGTGTGTGAGAATGTGTTGTGTGTATGTGTGTGTGTGTGTGTGTGTGTGAGTGTATTGTGTGTGTGTGTGTGTGGTATGTGAAGTGTTGCGGTGTTTACTAACAGCTTTACAAGTGCTTTTTCCTGTAGTGTGTGTGTGTGTGTGTGAGTGTGTGTGGTGTGTGTGTGAGTGTCGTGTTTGTGAGTATGTGGATTTTGCTGTGTGCGTGATCGGTGGTGTGTATGTGTGTAAGGTGATATGTGTGTGTGTGTGTGAGTGTGTGTTGTGTGTGTGTGTGTGTATGTATGTGTGTGTGTGTGTGGTGTGTGTGTGAGTGTGTGTGTGTGTGTGTGTGTGTGTGTGTGTGTGTATGTGTAGTGTTGTGTGTGTACTCACTTTAGGTTGTACTCACCTAGTTGAGGTGCAGGGTCGAGGTCCGAAGCTCCTGGCCCCGCCTCTCACTGATCGCACTAAGTCACGTCTCCCTGAGTCCCAAGCCCGTTTGTGTCTTTATCAAACCTCTCGCTTAAAGCTATGTAAGGATCCTGCCTCCCCTACATCGCTTCCCAAACTATTCCACTTAAGCTGACTACTCTGTGCTAGAAATACTTCCTAACATCCTGTTGATTCATCTGTGTCTTCAGCTTCCAACGTGTGTCCCTTTACTGTGTCCAATCTCTGGAAACATTCTGTCTTTGTCCCCCTTGTCAATTCCTCTCAGTTATGTTTTATGTCGTTATCATGTCCCCCCTATCTCTCCTGACCGCCAGTGTCGTCAGTTTAATTCCGCTTAACTCCCTCGTAGGACATATCCTCTTAGCTCTGGTGACTAGTCTTGTTGCAAACCTTTGCAAAAAAAAAGAAAATAAAAAAAAAACTTTCACTATTTTCTTACGGTGCTTGGCTAGGTGTGTGTATGTGTGTGTGTGTGTGTGTGTGTGTGTGTGTGTGTGTGTGTTGTGTGTGTGTGTGTGTGTGTGTGTGTGTGTGCCCCCACTTCTAAGTATTCATACAGCTAATAAATACCGGTAGATACCAGGTAATTCTAAGCTTACCAATACTGTAACACTTACGATTCTACTTCTAAAATTCAAAAGTAATGCTAGGTAGTAAAATTTAGCTTGTCTCAGCTTAATGTCCTGACGTTTTTACCCCTTCACTCCGGGCTTTACTCCTTGCACTCTCTCGATGCATATCTAACTCTAATTCTGTAATGGCTTGCAGGAGTGAGTGTCCAGTACTAACGGTGGGGGATGCAGGACCATACTCAACCTGCAAAATGCAACCTCAACAGGGAGCAATACTTTGGCGCTGGCAGCGGAGTGATGACAAGTGCCAGAACCTGATGACGGTAGTCGTCGTACATAGAGCCTCTAGTCACTATTTTGTAACTCCTTCGCCCGCTGCTGATGTTTATAACCAATATAGTGCTCTGCATCCCGCGTTCCTCAAGTGGATTCAACTTCACTTAATACAGAAATACCCATCACAATCGTATTACACTTTATCTGTATAATCGCCATACAACTGTTGTGACTCACTGTTAGCAGGCTACACTGCCACCTTCCTTGTTGTATATTTATCTTTTCTTCTTTCTTCCTTCCTTTTGCTTATTAACTTTTTTCACTCTCACATTACGGTGCCCCACATTTTCACTTGTTTAACCAAACGTTGGTAATCCTTGACAGCCGCGTTTCCCACTCGCTTTGGATCCTTTTTATGTTTGTAATCTTGCTGGCAACAGTGTCAAGTAGATCCACAACGAGCTTTCTGGCACCTTAAAAAGAAAAATACAGAATTTAGGTTCACCCTCGAATTTTTTCAACTAATAACATAGTTATCACTCGCAGGTTTGTTCCGTGAACTTTGTCCACTACCACTGATTACTGCTCTAAGCGGTTATTGCACGCCTCAAAAACATGGGCGTAGGTCTCGGAGCCTTGTGCACCCACGTCCTGCACCCACCGTTTGTGGTGAGTGTGTGAGTAGTGTGAGTGTGGTCTGTAGCGTTGTGTGTGTGTGTGTGTTGTGTGTGTGTGTGTGGTGTGTTGTGTTGTGTGTGTGTGTGTGTGTGTGTGTGTGTTGTGTCTGTGTTCTGTGTGTTCAGTGTCCTTATCCTGTCTTGTCTGTTGTGCCCGAATCAGGATTAAAACTGATCAATTAGTAATAACTCATTTAGGGGAAACATTAAAACTTCGTTATCCCTAAAATTTTCTATTATACGTCTAAAAGATATATTTTATCATTAGTTAAATAAAAAAAATAATAATTTTGTACCAAAAGAACCTTAGAAAACTTTCCTACCTTATTATAAGAAACTGCAAATATCTAAATAGGTATACCTAAGATCCAACTAAATAATATTTTTAGAGCAAGATAATAACAATATTATTGATAATAAACAAACACCATGAAAAAATATATCTTTTTCGTTAGGTTTCAGAAATAATTTTTGCGAAACATCTTATTAGCATACTACAATTTTCACTTTCCGCAAAGATCTCACTAGTTAAGCCCTTAATCGGCAAGGCAAAGAGCGATGCCTAATATTAGGCGCCCTGCCAAAATAGTCAGGTTTTACCTATTCGGTACGAGACATATATTCTAAGATCTCTTCATAGAAGTCGTGATAATTTCAAACAGAAACAAGTCCATGTAGAGGATCTTTAGTAACCGACAATAACTGCGAGGTACTGGTGTGTCGCCTGTCAAGACGTTCGCTTAGTGGATTCTCACCTGTGACTAGAACAGTGCCTAGACTGTATTCATTCTTTAATTATCGAAATGTCTGGTCCCAAAAAATGTTTACCGAACAAGTGTAACCTAATCAGAATGAAGGCATAGTAGCTATAAAGATAAGCTTACAGGAAAGCCGAATAGACAAAACTGTATTCAGACCAAGAAGATTATGAGATCACTCAGTGTAAAAATAATGTCAGGATTAGTGATCGATGGATGCACCCTAGACCGCATAAAAAATTGATAAATATGAGGTCTTTTAATTATTTAACAGAGATATCTAGCGAAATTGTATGATTATATACAATATTTTGTGGGGAAGTATTTTGTGAGAAAAATCTCCCTCCACTACATAATAATTTGTTGTGGGAGAAACAAGAATTGATATCGGTTGACTGGCCGCGAGACTTCGAAGTCAGCATAAACTACCCGAAAAAAACAACTATTCCGTTTTACAGACCGAGGCCAAGGATAGCTACGAAATAAACTTGCTCGTTGACCTACGCGCTCAATATGAACAACTTACAAGGCCGGAGTTAACAGCACGAGCTAACTGAGAACCAAAGTTGGCAATCCTATTAATGATTAGATAGATGTACATAATGCGCCGGGTGAGCACCAAGTAATGCGCATCATTTATCCCATGACGAGAATCATAATAATATCTGAATAACAGTTCGTGGGAAAAAACACAGCATTTTTAGTATTATTTTTTAACAAAAAACAACAATAAGACATGACACGTACAGTGTTATTATAACCAATCCAACTCTGTTGATAAGGAGTTGGGACAGGTAAACACCAGTAGGGAACAGAAACAATATTTTTCCTGAGTGCGAAAGTATATATGGAGAATAATGTTTTATCCTTCTGAAGTAAAAGATGTATGTTTATTGGTAAGTACATAACAAGAATGATCACGCCCAACTTGCCAAAAAAGGTCATACACTGCTATTTACCATCTATGAATCTGAAGTGCCGTGTTAGCAGACGCGCCTTGTTTATTACAAACTTGTGACTCATACTACAGGCGTAAGAGAGCGATGAAGCAAATTCAGAATACTCAAATTAGGGAGGCAATATGTCTGTGCATCCCCTTGTATCGAAGGATAACGCAAGAAGTTAGTTTTATCTTCAGAAGAGGGAATAGACAATTAAGTCAAATGGGGTTTTCGCTTTGGGATCACAGCTATTTCAACCTACATGCGGAAATCAACAGTAAAGTATAACTTCTTCGTTTGTATCCATCTGTCATTCCTCCTTCAGTTTCCCCTCGCTGCCTGCTTATTTCCCATTTCAGTCATGCTTTTGACCTTTTCGCGGACCTCATCTTTAATCTGGCTCAGGCACATCCATTTCTTCCTCCAAATCTCTGTACTTTGCCTCTGTCTTAGCTACTAACAGCTCGTGTATTCCCACTTCTTGCTCCCTGCAGATATTTTGCTCTAACATGTTATGCAAAGCTCGTTCACTTTTCTCCCATTGTTGTATCCATTTTGTTCTTGAGCCATTCACCAGCTTCCTAATTCCCGACCAGCCATCATCGTTCCCTTGCCTTTAACGTCCATCCCAGTTTGAGAGCCCCATTTTTGTTTTAATCCTGTTGCGAATGTTCTGCAAGCTGCTTCAGCTTATCGTACAAAAGCGTGTGTGAGTGGTGGCGGAGTTATGACTAATGATGTTAGGTTAGGTTTGTGATGTGTTCTGGTGTTGTGTGTGTGTGTGTGGTGTGTGTGTGTGTGTGTGTTGGTGTGTGTGTGTGTGTGTGTGTGTGTGTGTATATATTATATATGTGTGAGGAGTATGTATGTATGTTATATAATACATGTGTGTGTACTTCACCTAGTTGAGGTTTGCAGGGGTCGAGTCGAGCTTCCTGCCCCGCCTCTTCACTGATCCGCTACTAGGTCCACTCTCCTGAACCGTGAGCTTTAATCAATAAATACCTCTGCATGTGTGTGGTGTGTGTGTGTGTTGTGTGTGTGTAGTGTGTTACGTCTGTGTTAGTTTACCATTTGTTACCATTTTTGTCCTAGGTAACCATGTCCGATTAGACACACTAGGCCCCGTTGTATATGCGTGCTTGTAATGTATTTTTGTGTTGTGTGTACTCACAAATTGTGGATTGTGTGTGGTGTGTGTGTGTGAGAGAGAGAGAGAGAGATGAGAAAGAGAGAGAGAGAGCAGAGAGAGAGAGGAGAGAGAGGAGGAAGAGAGAGAGGAGAGAGAGAGAGAGAGAGAAGAGAGAGAGAGAGAAAGAGATAGAAGAAGAGATTCTCGGGAGCATTACATGACATATCCTGATCAAGACGAGCTCAACACTGAAGTCTAAGCTAAGACGCACCCTAGTAATAAGGTTGGCTTCGCAGCCGTGCTGCAACGCTGAGTGTGCTTGTGGTCTAGTATGGCACATAGACATTTCACGTCTCGTCCCGATAACAAGGTTGGATGGCAGTTTAGCGCACCCATATCAGATTGAGTCACCATTATCTCCTAACGTAAATGCACCACATCTCTGTACTAGGACTTGTATTCACTGAAAACAGTATTCAGACGCCGCCCTATTAGCCCCACCAAAGTACTCGCATGCCACTATATTAGTCCCCCATTCACCCTAGCCCACATTACGACTGAGGCAAACCACACAAACTCGTGACAACGTTATCTCTGGATTGTGAAGCCGCTTAGCCCAGCCATTAGATGTACTAATAACATCACCCGAAACCTACCAGCCACCTTACCCCCAACAAAATAAGACCTGCCCTACGCATAACGAGAGGCCAGACTGGGTGCTGGAAATAATCATCAGAAATCTGAATAAACTGGGAGCGATCCCATTGTGCTTCCCATACACAATGGAAGGGCGAGATTTGCTGAAGTAACCATAATGTGAAACACATCGTCCTGAAATTGAAGCGATTAACCATTTTTTTAACGCTTTTGGAAGTTCGCTAAACTGAGTTTTACCTGACTGAAGCTAAAAGTTTTTTTTTCTGACACCCGAGGTATTTATAGACGACCCAAACTTAAGAGGGAGAATTTCTGAGTGAAGTTGGTATACCAGGTGTTACACACATGTCTTATTCACCAACGAATGCATTATAAACCATTTTATTCGTGTAGAAACTCTAAACCCCAGAGGTCATACACCACCTGGTAGAGGTAGCAGATCATTATTAAACTGAAAAGTGCAATAAAGTTAGAATGAAGAAATCGTCATTATTTAATTGACTGACCTGAACACAAGTTTGCAATGGTCGAAATCTAACTTTTGGTCACAAGAGATGCAAGTTAATGGTAGGGGTCTTCTAGCACCTTGGAATCAAGAACTCTTGACGGAATTAAGACAATCCATGAAAAGGAAGAAATATTCTAAAGATGAACATTAAAAACAGACTGGAGGACAGAAAAAGGTGAACAGAACAAAGCAGAGGACAGAGCAAAGTGGAGTCAAGTAAAAAAAAACAACAGTAATATATACTTTGACACTAACTATGTAGGTCACTACTGTGACCTTGACGGTGCAACTACGACCGTGGGGGGTTACTTATGTGGGGTCACGTGTTGTTGACCCATAGATCGCTATACCTGTAAGACACAGACCTATAAGTCACAGAACCCTGTGATCAGTGGTGACCCACACTGTCTGTGCCCTACGAAGAGTTGATCATGTACAGGAACACAAGATGTTTGCTGTTTCTGACGGTAAAATAAATGGCTTAGATAGCCATTATATGCAAACAAAAGAACTTAAATTAATCCGCCTGCATAAGAAATCTAGCAACACGGAAGATAGACTGAATCCCTTAACCTACATTCTCTTGTAAGACGTAGAATGAGGGAAGACATGACTGCATTTAACATGTGGAAGATGAACACAATTTTGATATAGAAGTTATCTAAAGGTTCTCCTCATCAGGAAGTAACTACGAAATAATGGATTCAAATTAGACAAGTTTTAATTTTAAAAGGATGTAAGAAAGTACTGGTTTTGGAAACAAAGTGTACGATGAGATGGAACATTCTGCCCAGAAGCTATTGAAGCTAAAACCTTGAGAAGTTTCAAAATGTAATTTAAAAATAAACACATGGGTGAAGGGGTTGAATTTGAGATGACTTTGGTAACCTAGAACTCAGTTGTAAAAGAGTTTATTCCAAGGGTAGGCCAATGAATGGCATGAAAAAATATTTTATTAGACGGTTTGGATTTTAAAAGGACTTGCCTAGTGGCCCCAGTAGACTACTGCCAGTGTCCTCCATTCTTTTATACACTTTTTTTTTAACTACGCACCGCACACCCCTCCGTTCAAGTGGAGTATGAATTAAAAGGCAAATTCTGAGACTGGAAGGCCTGGGGTTGAGGAAGTGTCAGGGGGGCAAGAAAGAAGAAACGAGGCTCACCATCCATGCTTAAAAGGCCGAAAGGTTATTGCACTACATTGGGAAATTTATACACATAAAATCCACTAAAGGCAAACTATCTTTCTCGAACGGAAAACAAAAGGTCTGAGTTTCAGGGGCGTAACGAGTGAAGTGTATCCGGAGATGGTCAGTCTGCGCTGGTTTTTGGTCAATCTGCAGTGCGTCTTGGTCCATCTGCAGCGGGTCTTTGGTCAAGTCTCCACAGCGATCTTGTCGAGTGCAGCGGGTTTTGGGATGGTCTGCTAGCGGGTCTGGGTCAAGTTGCAGTGAACTAGTACAACTTGGATTTTCTCACAGATGCATTAAAGTAATTGTTTTTCTTAACATTACTCGTATCGAGGTTCCGACAAACTAAACACTGCCTTCTCTGATCATCACAGAACTAATTAGGGGCAAAATTATCTTACTGTAAACAAAATAGTTAACTTTGTTAGATTATTTTCAACCTTTAGTATTTTTATGGAAAGCCAGGACATAGGCGTTTTATCCTACAGTCACTGAAAAAACCAATCAATAATTGATCCCCACTCACCACAAAAAGGCAGTAAAAGAACTTGTGAAATATTATAGACCAATAGTCACCTAACTTCACATGAAAATCTTTGAACAGGTACCAAAAACACGAGTGCCACCCATTTGGATATTTTCAGGGCAAGCAGGATGTTAAAGTACCGTCGCAACTGCTTAGATCATTACAACGGGTGGACCCCCCATTTGGAAGGAGACAGGACAAAAAAATACAAAATTCCGAGCATGTAGTAGTATCACAAACGGGGGGGGGGGGGGTCGGGGGGGGGGGGGGGGGGGGGGGGGGCTGTGAAATTCATTTTGCAAAAACTCATTCAACAAGTCGTGTGTTTGTTGTGTGTGTGTGTGTGAGTGAGTGTGTGTGTGTGTGTGTTGTGTGTGTGTGTGTGTGTGTGTGATGTGTGTGTGTGTGTGTGTGTGTGTGTGTGCGTATGTGTGTGTGTGTGTGAGTGTGAACTGCGTCTGTGTCGTACTCACGCTAGTTTGAGGTTGCGGGGTCGAGTCCGAGCTCCCTGGCCCCGCTCTTCACTGATCGCTACTAAGGGTCCTCTCCCTGAGCCGTGAAGCTTTACTCATACTCTGACTTAAAGCTATGTATCGGATCCTTCCTATCCACTACATCGCTTCCCAAACTATTCCACTTACTGACTACTCCTATGGCCGAAGAAATACTTCCTAACATCCCTTTGATTTTCATCTGTGCTCTCAGCTTCCAACTGTGTCCCCTTGTTACTTGTGTCCCAAATCTCATCAGAACATCCTAGTCTATTATCCACCTTGTCAATTCCTCTTCAGTTATTCGGTATGTTCGTTTATCATGGTCCCCCCTATCTCTCCTGTCCTCCAGTGTCGTCCCAGTTGATTTCCTTCCCAACTCTCCTCGTAGACATACATCTTAGCTCTGTGACTAGTCTTGTGGCAAACTTTTGCACTTTCTCTAGTTTCTTTACGTGCTTTGGCTAGGTCGTCGGTCCAAACGTGCCGCATACTCCAATATGGGCTCAAACGTACACCGTGTACAGGATCTGAATGATTCCTTATTAAGATGACGGAATGCTGTTCTGAGGTTTGCTAGGCGCCCCCTATGCTGCAGAGCAGATATTTGGTGATGTTGCGCTTCAGGAGATGTGCCTGCGGGTCATGTAACTCACCACCAAGATCTTCTTTTCACTTGAATTGAGGTTTGTAACTCTGGCCCCCAATACTGACTCCGTCAGCGGTCATCTCTTTTGGCCCGTTCCCAGATCTTCATTGACTTGCAACTTGGTGGACATGAGCTGCCAGGAGCCAATTGCTGGACCATTCAGGTCTGCAGCCTGTCCAATCCCTCTGTAGTTCTGCCTGTCTTCGATCCGAGTGAATTCTTCTCATCAAAACGTTACGTCATCTGCAAACAGGACACCTCAGAGTCTATTCCTTCCGTCATGTCGTTCACAAATACCAGAAACAGCACTGGCCTAAGACTGACCCTGTGGACCACCGCTGGTCACAGGTGCCCCATCTGACAACTCGCCAACGTACCATGACTCGCATGCTGTCTTCCCTGCACAAGTATTCCCCCTGATCCATTGTAGTCTCCTTCCCCCTGCTATACCCTGCTTGGGCCTCCAGATTTTTGGCATCCACCCACCCTCGCTCTACTGTCTTACTTGGGCTGTCAACCATGTCATAGAACTACCAGAGGTTTGTGACACTGAGATTTCCCGTCCCAGAAACCATGTTGGCTGCTGTTGATGAGATCGTCCCCTTCTTAGGTGTTCCGCCACTTCTCTCTCCTGATAATCTTCTCGCATGATTTTTAGCATACTATACATGATCAGTGACATTGACCTGTAGTTTAACGCTTCATGTCGGATCCTCCTACTCTTTAAAGATAGGGACACATTGCTGTCTTCCTTGCCTCAGGCCAATACTCCTGTTTCAGATAGATGTAGTTTCGAATAATGTGTTAGGGTTACACGCATTAGCGCCTCTGCTGCCTCCTCTCTCATTACCCAAAGGGGAGATGATTGATTCAATGGCCCGATTGCCTTCTTCAGCACGGTATCATAGCTCACTCACGAAGCCTCTTTCACATCTCTATCCTCGTTGCTGGCACTGTGTCCAGCACAAGTGGGACTGTGACCCCACCTCTACCTCCTTTCTGGAGCCCCTATCCAGTCTCCACTGTGAACACTTCTTTTGAATCTCCTCATGTTGAAGTTCCTCACATACTTCATCGGTCCATTTCTTGTTGTCTCTCCTCCTTCCTTCCGTAGCCTGATACCCTGGTCTTGACTGCGTTTCCTCCCCTGATGTGGCTATACAACAAGTATCGGGTCAATTTGCTTTCGCTGCTATGGTCGTGTTCATATTCGTCTTATTTGGCCTCCCTTCTTATATGCATATTCTTCTGCGGCTCTATGGACTGCTCTCCTTATTCTCCAGGGTTTCTTTCGCCTTCCATATATTTCTTCCATTCCCAGCAACACTTGGTTTTTGCCTCCCACACCTTTGGAGTAAACCATGGGAGATTCATCCTGGTCTGTTTTCATATCACCTGTCTTACCCTTGGTACAAACCTCTCTCTCAGCCTCCTTGCATTTGGTTGCTACAACATATTCCATCATCTCATTAACTGCTTCCCTGCCAGTTCTCTGTCCACTGAAACCACCGTTAAGGAAATTCCTCATTCCTGTTGTACGGTCCCCTTCTTTCAGTCTTGGCTACATTTCTCGTCCTGGCCTTACCTGAGCTTGCGCCCACCCTACCACACACTTGTAGCCTACCTGTGTGTATCTACAAGCTCCTAACCACATGGTCCACTGGCCCCAAGGGTCTTTCATATGTGATGTCCCTCGATATCTGACACTACTGCACGGGTGAATATACAAAGTTCACCCTTGCTGGGTCATCCTCTCAAACTCTCTCTTCTCTTGAGTGTCCTTACGTGTTGACATGAAGTTTCCAGTACCACTCCATCATCTTAGCCCTCCATGTATTCTTGGACCCCCATGTGGGTCCCAAGTTCTCCCAATCGATCTCCTTGTGGTTAAAGTCACGCCATATCATGGTGCTTTGCCTGCATGCAATGAGTCTTCTGGCCACTCTAGCCATGTGTCAACCATCGACTCTATTGCTCCGTCCGTACACTTTGCCTTGTGCCTCCTGCGTTCTGTGTCTGGGTTTATACATCACTGCATATTACCACCTTGGATACCATCCAGAGTGAAGCGTTCACCGTATATAATCACACTTTCTTCTATCTCCGCTTCTCCCCCTCTCCAGCTCATCAAAAGTCCAGTGATTTTGATCAGCAATCAGCCACTCCTCCCCCACCCCCTTACTTCCCTCGTCTTTCTCAGCTATTTGAGTATCCCCTGGCGAAGAGATGGCATCGTTTATCATACCTGTCTAAGCTTGGTTTCGTGCGAGCGATGATGTCCGTGATGCTTCTTTGACTCTTTCATGCCACTCCTCCCACTTATTTGTTATTCATCAGCGTTTGTGTACCATACCATCAGTTTTACCTATCCCAACACTATGGTTTGGGGGCCTGTGAGGTGGGGAGACCTGGTGGCATACTGTGGGAGCGTTCTATAGCTCGGTGTTGGGTGGAAGGCTGTGGGTAGTGATTGTAGTGTGTGTTTGGGAATGCTGTGGATAGGATTTGTATGGTTCCTGAGAATAGTTTTCTGTGTGTGGTCTTGCCCCTTGCTGTTCTGTTCTGCTCTGACTGACCTCTTGCTGGTCCAATCCTTGTCTCTTTTCTCCAGCTTCGCTTTCGCTTTTTTGTCCTCTCCCTCCCTGCTGGCCTCTACTTTTGTTTCCTGTCTCTGTCTAGGAACACCCCTCTTGTACTCTTCCGAGTATTTCAATCGTGGTTTCTCTCTTCTCTTGAGGATCCTGTTCCAGCACTGTTTCTGTCCTGAATCAGCTTGATATTGCGGTCGTTTCTCACTCCCCGTCGAGATACCCCCCTATCTCTCTGAAAATTTGACAATCTCTCGTCCATGCCGAGAGCACCTACTTCCGTGATGATTTCTCAATCTCCTTTCTTTCTTCTCCTGCGCCTTTCAGTGTGTCCATTTCCTCTCTCTCCGAAGCCCATGGATAAACCGACTGATTTTGCGCCCTTTCCTCCTCCCCATTGCCTGCACCCTACGGTGACTCTGGCATCCTACCTGTATGTATCATTTTCTCCCAGATGATTTTACCAGTGGTCTTGATAGCATGGTTGTGCCCTCATGCATTCGACCTATCACCGCTCTCCATCCTGCAACCAGCCTGTTCTTCCCTTTCACTCCTGTCCTCCTTGGCAGGCTGATACAGACCTTAGCATAATTCATAATTATCCTTCCTTTCCTCTGTACACCTCGCAGCTCATAACACTGTGTCTTCCTCATGGTCACATGTGCCCCTGTAAACTCCGCTTCAGCCTATTTATCCTCAACTTCTAGACCCTTTCCATGGCTACTGCAGTTTCGACTGTTGCCTCCCCTTCTCTTGATCTCCTCCTGCCAACCTCTTTTTTCCACGTTTCACAGGCTACTTCTTCACCATTTTTATTCAAAAAGCTTTCCTAATTTTTCTCTCTCCCACTCACCTTGATTCCTTCCTTTTCCACTGCTCCTCCATCTCCACTTCCCTCCCTACCAGAACCATTCTCATCCTTGATCTCATGGGTTCACTGAGCGAGTCCCCGACCATTGTTTTTTTTTTTTTGTGAGGAGAAGAGAGAAGGGAAAGGTAGAAGGAAGAGAAAGGAAGAGTGAGAAGAGGAAAGGGGGAGGAGCAGAGTGTGAGAGGCGGGAAAGAGAGAAGAAGGAAGGGAAGAGAGATGTTGCCACCGGCCCCCCAAACAACTTGAAATGATGTTCTTTCAAAAAGCTCTGTAAATACAACACTAGCTACCTCTGTACTAGCATGTGCAATGTACAGAACCTCGTGGCAACATGCAGACCCTATCAACTTTCCTAATGAAAAACATGACTCCCTTCTGCAATACAACACAACTTCAAACATATTATAATTGTTGGTGACCTCAACCAGCACCTATACAGAGGGACTTTGATGACCTTCTTGCGCGTGTTTGAACATGAAAAACTTTGTTGATTTCCCTACTCATATCCAGTGCTCTTCCTTTGAACCCATATGAGTAGGGCTTCTGGCAGAAGGCATAGTCAATTGTCAACCCCCCTCGCTACGTTGGATCCGTCTGACCACAAGGCTGTTTTCTTTACGAACCACTTAAGATTTCCCAACGAAGAACGTGAGAGTGAGGAGAGTCCCACACGCACAAACTGCTATGGGAAAAGAGGTAATTGGCCAGCCCTTTGCTCTGAGCTCGCCACCACCGACTGGAATGTCTCTTCTCCAAGGGATGTTGACAACCAAGTGAAAGCCTTCACTGGACACATCTAATCAACAACCAAGTCTCGCACCATTCCTCACCCGCAAATATTACGAAGCCTACAGATCAGCTTGTGTGGGCTTCGTTGTAGAGAAAGGCTGCTACTGCTGAAGTACAAGCTGACGAAGGTAATAAGACAATCCTACACCTATAAACAGAACTCTGGCACATCTGCAGAGCCTCTGTATGCATATGGGTGATGTTCAACAACTGATGGGCCGTTGCTAAACTGGGAGGTGAGGACACTCAAAGAAAGTTTAGCAATCAAGGTAGGGTAGGCCTCCAACAACCTGGTGTCTCCTCTGGTCAAAGGTGGATAGACAAAGGTCAACCTGCGCTGATGAACTCATTCCACCTCTAAATCGAACCAGGATGGCGACCACCTCTACTATAGTCAAGCAGACAGGTACAGACCTTCTTTGGCTGAACATTTTGCTAAACCGCGAATGCAAGTTCCTGCATACAGCAAGGGGACCCACCTTTGGCCTAGCTGCAAGAAACTGTGTCAAAACTGATCAGTGGTGAACCAATAAGGCAGGAGAGGTGAGCATTTCCTACTTAAATCGCTTGACCAAGAAAAAGCTCGTGGCCCAGACAAGGTTAGCCCAAGATTGCTGAGACAAGTTGTGCAAACCACTGCAGCACCTCTAACTCGCATCTTTCAGCACTGCCTAGTAACAGTGTAAATGCCCTCTCTATGGAAAGGAGCAAAAGTAGTCCCACTTTCACAAAAAGAGAAGAGCAGAGTCAAGAAATATCAGCGGACAACTACAGACCCAGTGTTCACTCCATGTCCCCACTGAGTAAGCATCTCCTTCGAGACAATAATCATCAAGTACAATGACAGAGTTTTTTGAACTACCACTCACTACTTTTGTGATCGCGACAATACGGCTTCCGAAGGTACTCTGCTGCTGATGGTGCGTTAAACCCTCACTACTGGCACCAGTCACTGGATGAAATCCAAAGCGTCAGCTGTGTGGTACACCTGGACACTCCTGCCGCTTTCGACCGGTGTGTAATACAAAACTTCCACTGGGAATTGCAGGCTCTACCTAAGTCTCCTCAGTGATTACCGTTCATATTAGACACTCTAATTGTAGTTCTCATGGAAACGGAATCAGCCAAGACATGCCTCATGGGCAAAGTTCCACAAGGAAGCCGTGCCTGGGTCCCATTGTTTTGGAATGTCTACATCAACGACCTTCTTCATCTCATCCCAGAATCACCTGCATATGCAGACGTAATGTACACTGACATTCACTTATCCAAAGAAGAAACGCCAGCTGCCTCTAAGGTTTTTTTTTCAACACCAATCACCAGCTGAGAAGCTATAGCAGCTTGGGGAAATTAAGATGGCAAGTAACATTTGCAACCTGAGAAAACGCAAATGATGATCGTCTCTAGCACCATGATGGAAATGCGTGGCAGTAGTAAGGATGAAATGGGGAGGATGTGGCACCTGGAGAAAGAAGTTGATATCCTTGGGGTAAATTTGAGCTCCAAACTAACCATGAAAAACCATGTTGTAAATCTGCAAAACAGGCAGCCAGGAGCTTACAGTACTTCGCCGATCTCCCATCTGCTTGACTAGTAGTGGTTTCAAGATTCCTGTACGAGGCACAAGTACCTCGCACCTTGAGAATTGCTCCACTTTCTTGTTTTGCCTGCCCCCCCTCTCATCTGCGACAGCTTGAAAGATGTTAGAGAACAGAGCAAGACGTCCAAATCTCGCCTGGACCCCCCATCCTGGATAGAATCTGCATTTCAGCAGAGCCTTCAACATATGGAGGGATGTGGTGGCCTTACTGGTTATGTACAAGGCCAATATTGTCAAAAAACCACACTAGGGATCCACATCGAGTACAGCGTGAAACAAGCTATATATGCCACAAGAACGGGGCAGAAAGCAGCAACTTCACTCAGGCTGTACCCTTCTCCAGAACATCGATCCATCTGAGATCTATACATACCCAGGATGACTCTCGAGTATGGAACACATTCGTACAGCATAATGATGTCAACGAGATAAAGTCAGTTGATCAAATGAAAATGCTGGCCCACAGATGCTCCAAACTTCATCCGTTCCTACTTGTATGTCTCATAACAATAAAAAAAATGCTTTCAAATGAGCTGATGTAGGCAACAGCTCTTAGCATGCCAATAAAGTTAGGAATCCTAACCTGTAATAGCTTCAATAAAGCTAGGGATCCTAACCTGTCAAACCCTGTGTACGAAAAAAAAAAAAAAAAAAAAAAAAAGAGGGGGAGAGTGGGAAGGGAAAAATGGAAAGATAGAGAGAGAAGAGAGAGAGAGAGAGAAGGATCGATGAGAGAGAGAGAGAGAGAGAGGAGGGAAGGTAGAGAGAGGGGATAGTGAGAAGGAAAAAGGGGAAGAGAGAGTGAGAGTGAGAGAGACAGGGGGAGAGAGAGTGAAGGGAAGGGTAGGAGAAAATATGGAGAGATTAGAAGGGAAAATGGGGAGAAGAAGAGCAAGAGAGAGAGAGAGAGAGAGTGAGAGAGAGGAGGGAGAGAGGGATGAGGGAGAGGAGGGAGAGAGGGAGAGCGAGTGAGAGAGAGAGGGGGAAGAGAGTGAAGGGAAGGGTAGGAGATGGTGAGAGTTAGAAGGGAAATGTGGGAAGAGAGGAGAGCAAGAGAGAGAAGAGAGAGGGAGAGCAGGAGAGAGAGGGAGAGATAGAGGTAGAAAGAGTGAGAGAGGGAGGGGAAGTGAGAGAGGGAAGGGAGAGAGAGAAGATAGAAGGCAAAGAGAGGGGGAGAGAGAGGGGGGGAGAGAAAAGGGGAAAGGGGGAAAGAGGGGGAGAATTGGAAGAGCGAGAGGGAGAGAGAGGCTAGGGGGAGAGGGAGGGGAAGAGGGAGAGAGATGGAAAGGGAGAGGGAGAGATTAATCGGGGAGCGGAGAGATGTTAAGGGGGAGAGATGTTAGAGGGGGGGAGGTGTTAGAGGTAAGAAATAGAGGGGAGAGATGGGAGAGTGGAAAAGAAGAGAGATAGGTAGAGAGCGATAGGTTAGAGAGAAAGATATAGTAAAGAGTGAGAAAAGGTCGAGATAGTCTCTAACCTAGGATAGGAAGAGAGAAAGGAGCGAGGTTCAGGATGGTCATTCGACTGGACGGGTGTGAAATCCTGTGTAAGTGTTGTTTGCGTGTTTTTACTACAGCTTACAAGTGCTTGTTCCTGTGTGTGGAGTACTCACATATTTGTGGGTTGCAGGGGTCGAGTCCCACAGCTCCTGCCACCGCCTTCTTCGTGTTTGTGAGTGTGTGTGATGTGTGTGTGTGTGTGTGTGTGTGTGTGTGTGTGTGTGTGTGAGAATGTGTTGTGTGTATGTGTGTGTGTGTGTGTGTGTGTGAGTGTATTGTGTGTGTGTGTGTGTGGTATGTGAAGTGTTGCGGTGTTTACTAACAGCTTTACAAGTGCTTTTTCCTGTAGTGTGTGTGTGTGTGTGTGAGTGTGTGTGGTGTGTGTGTGAGTGTCGTGTTTGTGAGTATGTGGATTTTGCTGTGTGCGTGATCGGTGGTGTGTATGTGTGTAAGGTGATATGTGTGTGTGTGTGTGAGTGTGTGTTGTGTGTGTGTGTGTGTATGTATGTGTGTGTGTGTGTGGTGTGTGTGTGAGTGTGTGTGTGTGTGTGTGTGTGTGTGTGTGTGTGTATGTGTAGTGTTGTGTGTGTACTCACTTTAGGTTGTACTCACCTAGTTGAGGTGCAGGGTCGAGGTCCGAAGCTCCTGGCCCCGCCTCTCACTGATCGCACTAAGTCACGTCTCCCTGAGTCCCAAGCCCGTTTGTGTCTTTATCAAACCTCTCGCTTAAAGCTATGTAAGGATCCTGCCTCCCCTACATCGCTTCCCAAACTATTCCACTTAAGCTGACTACTCTGTGCTAGAAATACTTCCTAACATCCTGTTGATTCATCTGTGTCTTCAGCTTCCAACGTGTGTCCCTTTACTGTGTCCAATCTCTGGAAACATTCTGTCTTTGTCCCCCTTGTCAATTCCTCTCAGTTATGTTTTATGTCGTTATCATGTCCCCCCTATCTCTCCTGACCGCCAGTGTCGTCAGTTTAATTCCGCTTAACTCCCTCGTAGGACATATCCTCTTAGCTCTGGTGACTAGTCTTGTTGCAAACCTTTGCAAAAAAAAAGAAAATAAAAAAAAAACTTTCACTATTTTCTTACGGTGCTTGGCTAGGTGTGTGTATGTGTGTGTGTGTGTGTGTGTGTGTGTGTGTGTGTGTGTGTTGTGTGTGTGTGTGTGTGTGTGTGTGTGTGTGCCCCCACTTCTAAGTATTCATACAGCTAATAAATACCGGTAGATACCAGGTAATTCTAAGCTTACCAATACTGTAACACTTACGATTCTACTTCTAAAATTCAAAAGTAATGCTAGGTAGTAAAATTTAGCTTGTCTCAGCTTAATGTCCTGACGTTTTTACCCCTTCACTCCGGGCTTTACTCCTTGCACTCTCTCGATGCATATCTAACTCTAATTCTGTAATGGCTTGCAGGAGTGAGTGTCCAGTACTAACGGTGGGGGATGCAGGACCATACTCAACCTGCAAAATGCAACCTCAACAGGGAGCAATACTTTGGCGCTGGCAGCGGAGTGATGACAAGTGCCAGAACCTGATGACGGTAGTCGTCGTACATAGAGCCTCTAGTCACTATTTTGTAACTCCTTCGCCCGCTGCTGATGTTTATAACCAATATAGTGCTCTGCATCCCGCGTTCCTCAAGTGGATTCAACTTCACTTAATACAGAAATACCCATCACAATCGTATTACACTTTATCTGTATAATCGCCATACAACTGTTGTGACTCACTGTTAGCAGGCTACACTGCCACCTTCCTTGTTGTATATTTATCTTTTCTTCTTTCTTCCTTCCTTTTGCTTATTAACTTTTTTCACTCTCACATTACGGTGCCCCACATTTTCACTTGTTTAACCAAACGTTGGTAATCCTTGACAGCCGCGTTTCCCACTCGCTTTGGATCCTTTTTATGTTTGTAATCTTGCTGGCAACAGTGTCAAGTAGATCCACAACGAGCTTTCTGGCACCTTAAAAAGAAAAATACAGAATTTAGGTTCACCCTCGAATTTTTTCAACTAATAACATAGTTATCACTCGCAGGTTTGTTCCGTGAACTTTGTCCACTACCACTGATTACTGCTCTAAGCGGTTATTGCACGCCTCAAAAACATGGGCGTAGGTCTCGGAGCCTTGTGCACCCACGTCCTGCACCCACCGTTTGTGGTGAGTGTGTGAGTAGTGTGAGTGTGGTCTGTAGCGTTGTGTGTGTGTGTGTGTTGTGTGTGTGTGTGTGGTGTGTTGTGTTGTGTGTGTGTGTGTGTGTGTGTGTGTGTTGTGTCTGTGTTCTGTGTGTTCAGTGTCCTTATCCTGTCTTGTCTGTTGTGCCCGAATCAGGATTAAAACTGATCAATTAGTAATAACTCATTTAGGGGAAACATTAAAACTTCGTTATCCCTAAAATTTTCTATTATACGTCTAAAAGATATATTTTATCATTAGTTAAATAAAAAAAATAATAATTTTGTACCAAAAGAACCTTAGAAAACTTTCCTACCTTATTATAAGAAACTGCAAATATCTAAATAGGTATACCTAAGATCCAACTAAATAATATTTTTAGAGCAAGATAATAACAATATTATTGATAATAAACAAACACCATGAAAAAATATATCTTTTTCGTTAGGTTTCAGAAATAATTTTTGCGAAACATCTTATTAGCATACTACAATTTTCACTTTCCGCAAAGATCTCACTAGTTAAGCCCTTAATCGGCAAGGCAAAGAGCGATGCCTAATATTAGGCGCCCTGCCAAAATAGTCAGGTTTTACCTATTCGGTACGAGACATATATTCTAAGATCTCTTCATAGAAGTCGTGATAATTTCAAACAGAAACAAGTCCATGTAGAGGATCTTTAGTAACCGACAATAACTGCGAGGTACTGGTGTGTCGCCTGTCAAGACGTTCGCTTAGTGGATTCTCACCTGTGACTAGAACAGTGCCTAGACTGTATTCATTCTTTAATTATCGAAATGTCTGGTCCCAAAAAATGTTTACCGAACAAGTGTAACCTAATCAGAATGAAGGCATAGTAGCTATAAAGATAAGCTTACAGGAAAGCCGAATAGACAAAACTGTATTCAGACCAAGAAGATTATGAGATCACTCAGTGTAAAAATAATGTCAGGATTAGTGATCGATGGATGCACCCTAGACCGCATAAAAAATTGATAAATATGAGGTCTTTTAATTATTTAACAGAGATATCTAGCGAAATTGTATGATTATATACAATATTTTGTGGGGAAGTATTTTGTGAGAAAAATCTCCCTCCACTACATAATAATTTGTTGTGGGAGAAACAAGAATTGATATCGGTTGACTGGCCGCGAGACTTCGAAGTCAGCATAAACTACCCGAAAAAAACAACTATTCCGTTTTACAGACCGAGGCCAAGGATAGCTACGAAATAAACTTGCTCGTTGACCTACGCGCTCAATATGAACAACTTACAAGGCCGGAGTTAACAGCACGAGCTAACTGAGAACCAAAGTTGGCAATCCTATTAATGATTAGATAGATGTACATAATGCGCCGGGTGAGCACCAAGTAATGCGCATCATTTATCCCATGACGAGAATCATAATAATATCTGAATAACAGTTCGTGGGAAAAAACACAGCATTTTTAGTATTATTTTTTAACAAAAAACAACAATAAGACATGACACGTACAGTGTTATTATAACCAATCCAACTCTGTTGATAAGGAGTTGGGACAGGTAAACACCAGTAGGGAACAGAAACAATATTTTTCCTGAGTGCGAAAGTATATATGGAGAATAATGTTTTATCCTTCTGAAGTAAAAGATGTATGTTTATTGGTAAGTACATAACAAGAATGATCACGCCCAACTTGCCAAAAAAGGTCATACACTGCTATTTACCATCTATGAATCTGAAGTGCCGTGTTAGCAGACGCGCCTTG
>NC_069402.1:102092920-102134641 GCF_026875155.1 Cherax quadricarinatus
CATCACATGTGGCCATCTTGGTACAGAAAACACCTTGGACAAGCTTTTCAAGGTGAGAAGTGTTGGATCTGAGAAGGACACGACCTCTCAGTGGCTCTCACTACAAAATACTACCTACTACTTACTACTATTACTACCCTGCACCTCTCCTTCCGACAGTATTTAAGTCTCCGCACTGTCGCTTGATCTTCAGATAGTTCCTGATATATGGAACTGAACTCTCCAGGCGAGGGACTGACAACCTTCAAATTCACGACTTTAAGGGTGATGGACTGATTACATCGTCTTCACTCTCTACTGTTCTGCCTAACTTTTTGTAGTTCGACTGAAGAAAGCTACTGGTTGTAGGCCGCGAAACGTTTCGGAATAAAGTTGTCTAACTGTTGCATATGTGTTTACTAACAACTGTCGGTTTTGTATACATTTTGGATGTTCATTTGTCAGACACTGCAACACGTGGCATCTTGGTACAGAAAGCACCTTGGACAAGCTTTTCAAGTGAGAAGTTTTGCGGAATATGAAGAAGGACATGACCTCTCCAGTGGCTCTCACTATATACTACTACTACTATTACTACCCTGCACCTTCTCCTTCCGACAGTATTTTAAGTCTCCGCAACTTGCTTGATTCAGATAGTTCTGACTATGGAACTGAATTCTCCAGGCCGAGGGACTGAAACCTCAAATTCTACGGACTTTAAGGGTTGATGGGATGATTACATCGTCTTCACATCTCTACTGTTCCTTGCCTACTTTCTGTATACGATGAAGAAGCACTTACTGTGTGGCGAATACGTTTCGGAATAAAGTTGTCTAACGTTGCATATGTGTCTTACCTAACAACCTGTCGGTATGTATACCATCTTGATTTTCATCTTGTCGACACTGCAAACACGTGGCATCTTGTACAGAAAAACACCTTGGACAAGCTTTTCAAGTGAGA
This sequence comes from Cherax quadricarinatus, assembly GCF_026875155.1. Taxonomy (NCBI): domain Eukaryota; kingdom Metazoa; phylum Arthropoda; class Malacostraca; order Decapoda; family Parastacidae; genus Cherax; species Cherax quadricarinatus. Next base: position 102,093,863 of record NC_069402.1, read on the forward strand.
AGTGTTGGATCTGAGAAGGACATGACTCTCAGTGGCCTCTCACTATCTACTACTAACTACTACTATTAACTAACCTGCACTCTCCTTCCGACAGTATTTAAAGTCTCCGCCACGGTCGGCTTGATTCTTCAGATAGTTCCTGACTATGGAACTGAACTTCTCCAGGCCCGAAGGATGACAACCTCAAATTCTACGATTTAAGGGTGGTTGGGATGATTACATCGTCTTCAATCTCTACTGTTCCTGCCTACATTTCTGATATTTCGGACTGAAAGAAGCCTACTGTTGTAGGCGAAACGTTTCGGGAAAAAAGTTGGTCTAACTGTTGCATATGTGTCTTACCTATCACCTGTCGGCCTATTGTATACCATTTTGATGACATCTTGTCAGACACTGCAACCACGTGGCATTTGGTCTCAGAAAACACCTTGGACAAGATGCTTTTTCAAGTGAGAAGTGTTGGATATGTGAAGGGACATGACCTCTCAGTGGCCTCTCACTACTACTACTATTACTACCCTGACCTCTCTTCCGACAGGTATTTAAGTCTCCGCAATGTCGCTTGATCTTCAGATAGTCTGACTTGGAACTGAACTTCTCCAGGCGAGGGGGGACTGACTAACCTCAAATTCTACGACTTTAAGGGTGATGGACTGTACATCGAATCTTCCATCTCTAATGTTCTGCCTACTTTTGTATCGACTGAAGGAAAGCCTATGTGTAGGCTGAAACGTTTCGGAATAAAGTTGTCTAACTGTTGCATATGTGTCTTACCTAACAACCTGTCGGTTATTGTATACCTTTTGATGTTCCATCTTGTCAGACTCTGCAACACGTGGCATCTTGGTACAGGAAAACACCTTGGACAAAGCTTTTTCAGTGAGAAGTGTTGGATCTGTGAAGGACATGACCTCTCAGTGGCCTCTCACTAACTACTACTACTACTACTAATTACTACCTGCACCTCTCCTTCCGACAGTATTTAAGTCTCCGCACTGTCGCTTTTGATCTTCAGATAGTCCTGAATTGAACTGAAACTTCTCCAGGCCAGGGGAACTGACGACCTCAAATTCTACGACTTTAAGGGTGATGGACTGATTACATCGTTTCACTCTATACTGTTCTGCCTACTTTCTGTATTCGACTGAAGAAGCCTTACTGTGTAGGCGAAACGTTTTCGGAATAAAGTTGTTCTAACTGTTGCATATGTGTCTTACCTAACAACCTGTGGTATTGTATACATTTTGATGTTCATCTTGTCGACACTGCAAACACGTGGCATCTTGGTACAGAATAACACCTTGGACAAGCTTTTCAAGTGAGAAGTGTTGGATCTGAGAAGGACATGACCTCTCAGTGCTCTACTACTATACTACTACTACTATTACTTCCCTGCACCTCTCTCCGACAGTATTTAAGTCTCGCACTGTCGCTTGATCTTCAGATAGTTCCTGACTATGGAACTGGAACTTCCTCCAGGACCGAGGGGGTCTGAACAACCTCAAATTCTACGGACTTTAAGGGTGATGGCTGATTACATCGTCTTCAACATCTCTACTGTTCCTGCTACTTTTCTGATTCTGACTGGAAGAAAGCCTTTACCTGTGTAGGCGAAACGTTACGGAATAAAGTTGTTCTAACTGTTGCATATGTGTCATACCTAAACAACCTGTCGTATTGTATACCATTTTGATGTTCATCTTGTCAGACACTGCAACACGTGGCATCTTGGTACAGAAAAACACCTTGGACAAGCTTTCATGTGAGAAGTGTTGGATCTGAGAAGGGACTGACCTCTCAGTGAGGCCTCTCAATACTACTTTACTATTACTATTTACACCTGCACTCTCCTTCCGACAGTATTTAAGTCTCGCACTGTCGCTGATCTTCCAGATGTTCTGATATGGAACTGAAATTCTCCATGCCGAGGGATGACAACCTCAAATTCTACGAATTTAAGGGTGATGGACTGATTACATCGTCTTCACATCTTACTGTTCCTGCTACTTTCTGGTATTCGACTGAAGAAGCTTCTGTGTAGGCGAAACGTTTCGGAATAAGTTGTCTAACGTTTGCATATGTGGTCTTACCTAACACCTGTCGGTGTATTGTATACCATTTTGATGTTCAATCTTGTCAGGACATCTTGCAACACGTGGCATCTTGGTACAGAAAACACCTAGGACAGCTTTCAAGTGAGAAGTGTGGATTGAGAAGGACATGACCTTCTCAGGGCCTCTCACTACGATAATACTACTACTATTACTACACTGCCCTCTCCTTCCGACAGTATATTAGTCTCCGCCACTGTCGCTTGATTCTTCAGATAGTTCCTGGATATGGAACTGAACTTCTCCAGCGAGGGACTGACAACTCATAATTCTACGACTTTAAGGGTAGTGATGGACTGATTACATCGTCTTCACATCTCTACTGTTCCTGCCTACTTTCTGTATTCGACTGCTGAAAGAAGCTACTGATGTAGGCGAAACGTTTGCGGAATAAAGTTGATCTAACTGTTGCATATGTGTCTTACCTAACAGGTATGTATTTGTTTAATGCATTTTCTTAATGCTATTTGTTTACTTAGTTATCTGATTCTTGTAACCACTGAGGATACCTGTCACGTAGCCACCATCATATGGTATCCAGAACTTATTTCTGTGAGTGGCCAGTCTCCGTTGTTATACCCTGACTTTCTGCTACCATATGGTCATTAAGGCCTCGTTATGATGAAACGCTCTATCGAGCTCTAGTTACGTCGGTGTCTACACATACGTGGTTTGGAGACACCAGATCTTTTAATTTTCTTGTTGGGAAGCAACATTTCGTCATCAGGGTCTTTGTCCAGAGGAAATGACTTATATTCTGTGCTTATATTCTGTTTTTTGAAAGTCCTCTTTTTACGGCGAAGTTTAGTCCCCGAACGTGGGGGGGGTGTTTATGACCAAGGGTCATAATGTGATTAATTTATATGTATTATCCACTTAATATTTACTCTGGGTTTCTATAATATTAGGCTAAATTAAAGATTCCATAGTTTATAATATTATCTGATTTAGGGAATTTACCGGGTATGATGTATATATATATATATATATATATATATATATATATATATATATATATATATTATATATATATATATATATCTTTCTTGAGTAATGTGTTAGATAGGTACACCTGGCTAAGGTTTATAAACTAGGTATCGTCATTGGTGGGTAGTTTGCAACGCTCTACCTCTCCTCCTTTTACGAGTTGAGTCATGAAGGAATTTTTACTGTATATGGCAGTTCACTCTCTCTGCTGACTCAGTGTGCATTTGACTGAGCTACCCTCCGTACTCCGCCTTATTCTCACTTGGATAGAGAATTGTGTTATAGAAATCCTGATCCAGCTTGTTGTTTATTGTGATGTCTGCTAGAGACAATCATATACTGTTATCTTCAGTTTACGATGTGACGGGACCAGTGTCAAGCTTAGAATTTGTGATAATATTCCTTATGCAGGGAGTTATCAGTGAAGTCTTAATTCTCACTATATATGTACTTGCACACAAGTAATGTTACTATTGAGGGGAAGCGCAATATTCCTTGATCATTGTCAAGTGTAGTGACCATATTGACTTGTACATTTATTTAAGGATTTTCTTGTGTGAAGGAAAGTTTCTGCCATTGATATTTAATAGATATTTATGAAATATCTAAAGTATTTAAAGCTTTAAATTAAAAGACACGTGGAAAAGACTGAGTAACTATTTATTTGTGCTTACATTTCTAAGTTTTGGAAAAACCATATCTTTTCATTCTTGGAAGTGTGTTGTTACGGGGAGCGCATAACCTGGCTAAAGGATTAAGATTGAACCGTTAAACAATATATATATATATATATTATATATATTTATATATATAGGGGATATGCTATTCTGAGAAATGGTTGATATGAAGCAATAATGACTAGGTCTCTTGGAACGAAGCCTTTGAAACCTCTGCTGCTCATACTGATCCCGTAACGGAATACTTTACAATATCTCGTTTTTTGCTACTACAGTCATCCAGCAAAGGCTGAGAGACTTGGCAATCGATATGGGAAACCCCATTTTTTGTGATGTAATATGACAATGGAAACCTAGCGGTTGGTCCCAGTAGATAACTATCTTATAAAATGGTGGCAGCATACTGTTGTATCCAATTATGCTATAAAACAAACTTTCTTAATATAAACATTAACTATCCTTATTCACCCTTTTTTTTTTTTTTTTTTTTTTTTTTTTTTTTTTTTGTTTTTTTTTTTTTTTTTTTTTTTTGTTTTTTTTTTTTTTTTTTTTTTTTTTTTTTTTTTTTGTTTTTTTTTTTTATTTTTTTTTTTTTTTTTTTTTTTTTTTTTTTTTTTTTTTTTTTTTTTTTATTTTTTTTTTTTTTTTTTTTTTTTTTTTTTTTTTTTTTTTTCATTCTTACTTCCCCTCAATCGCTTTCTCTCTCTTATTCTTAATTACTCACACACTCCTACGTCTCTCTCTTAAAGATGTTCTTTACATAACTTTAATTCCTCTTTCACTCTGTATTTTCTACTTCACTCTCACAACCTTTTCTTTTTCTCAATTTCTTCTTCGTTCCCGATCGCAAATTTTCCCATATCATTCCCATTCCGCCTCCCTTCCTTTTACTCTCTTTCTTTTCCACTTGAGCTCTTCCTACCGCCCTCCTGTCATACTGGAGGGACGAGGAGAGGAGGAAGAAAGAGAAGAGTAGAGATATACGTTTGAGTTGGGCAGGATAGAACATGTTTGATTGGAAGGGAGAATGGGCAGATAGTAGCGCAGAAGCAATAGGACGGATGGCAGAGAGAGAGAGAGAGAGAGAGAGAGAGAGAGAGAGAGAAAAAGGGGAAGAGGTCATCAGTGTAGGCATCAAGGCGGAACAAGTCATCAACAGGTGTGATTTACAGGAGACTCGCCAAACCCTGTAACATAACTTAGGTGCCAGCAACTCCTGGCGGCTTGACTCAACAACCTGTTCTCACTACATTACGTTCAATTTCTTACCAGGTTGCTAACATCAGCTTATCAACGTTTCCTGTACACTCACAGGTGGCACAGAGGTGTCTGAGCAACATCAGGAAGAGTTCAAATTAAGAGGAATCTCTCTCTTGCGCTTAAATGGGATGGACTCTGGTGTTGACAAGGTCCTCGTGACCCAAATCTCGTACTGATGCAGTCTACTAGCCCAAGGGTGATAATCGTGCAGATTTCAACGATTCCTGGTAATGATAGGTAAGATATGTGCTGTGGAGAAATTTTCTCCAGGAGGGGGGTATCAGCCCCCTTCAGCCCCTTTCAGCCCTGAGGGGCCCAGCCCTCTCAGAAGGGGCAAAATCTTGTTTACTGCTATAGCAAGTAATTGATCCCAGATGCAATACGAGTATGTGACGTGGTCAAGCGACCACCGCCGCTCCTTGCAAGAGTCCAGTGTTGCAAAGTGTAGTTTAATAAGAGATAGTCCATCTCTTACTTTAGCAGGACAATTGAGGAAAATCCTGCTCCCACTTTATTACCATGGTAAAGATAGTGTACATTGTTGTCTATGCTCAAGACAGCAAGAATCAAGTATTCTGCTTTGCTTCATGGAGGAAGTTTGGCAAGGAAGCAAAAAGTACTAGGTCAGCTTTTCCTTTATGTTCTAGGGGCATTGCAGTGGCATAGGACGCTGAGGTCAGATTACTTTTCACTCTACTGGGAGTCACACTGACGCCAGGATAACCAACACAGAACACTGATCCCCACGTTATGTGAACAAAAGTGTCTCACAAACATGATAAACATTACTAGAGAATTGTGATCAGCTTCTTTAGTGATAAGATTTGTGAACAATAAAGACAAACCTTAGTGGATACATAGTGTACCAGTGTGTGTATTCCTAGGACTATGGAAAGACGTGGACATCCAAAGACATTTCACTTCTATCCAAGTCACCGATACTGTCAAGGGTGTAAAGAACACCCATGCTCACGTACAAGAAGCAAAGGTAGGTTACGAATTTCTTGTAGTACGGGGGACTCTGCACAGTTTTGTGTCGCAAGGAGTTTGTAAATCAACCCATTGTCGGCAGTGAGGTGCGGACTTTTGAGTCCACACACGTAAGTTTCGTCAGCAATCAGTGAATGAAATATGCAGACGTAACACCCCCTAGGGGTAATTTATAATAATACATAATATACTCTATTACAGCCCGTTGCGAAGTGGTTAAGATAGCTTCCAAAGACTTCGCCTGTAGGGGCGGCTGTGTGGGCGATAGCTGTCTTATCCAGCTAAGTACCCCCTATATTTTATCTTTAACCTTAGCTGGTAAACCATTTCTCAACATGTGCAACATTTAGGTATCTATGTTCGGAAATGTTTCGCTTACACATTAGGCTTCTTCAGTCGAGTACAGAGGCAGCACAGAAGCAATAGAGATGTGAAGGCGATGTAATTAGTCCATCACCTTTGAAGACGTAGTTTTGAGGTGGTCAGTCCTTCAGCTTGGAGAAGAGTTTTGCTTCATGGTCTGGATTATAATTATAATCAAAAAGAAGTGCTAAGCCACAAGGGCTATACAGCGCTGCAGGGTAGGGAAGGAAGCGAGGGTATTGGATGGCAGAAGGGAGGAGGGATGATCAGCAGGTTACATAAAACAGCGGGGCAGGGGATAGTACGGGGGTTAGGGGTTAGCAAGAGATTGAAGTAGAAGGGCTGAAGGTTATCAGGATTTGTGAAGTAAGTCAGTTGTTGTCAAAAAATCAATGAGAGAGTCCGGATGAAAGGGTGGGTCCATCAGCGAGATGGGAGGTAAAGAGAGAGTAGCGGATGCGAAGACGACGACAGAGGTAATCTGCTGTGCTGTTGGATAAGTGGACAGTTCCAACAGAATGTGGTTGTGTAATGGAGCTTGGCAATTCTCCACAGAGGAGCAGGACGCCTCTCATGAGGATATCCAGGAGTCAGACGAGGTATGGCCAATGCGAAGACTGGGTGGAGAGAGGAGAGTAGTCTCCCAACCTCGACACTGGTGAGATAAGAAGACGGCAGTACCTATATCGGTTTAATAGATTGAAGTTTGTTGCCGAGAATAGTAGACAACGTCTTGCCAACGGGTGTGAAGGTGGGAAGATATTGCAGCAAAATCCATAAATGGAATATCTCTAAGAAACTGGTAGGTCATGTACTGCTGACCGCGCAGCAGTGTCTATGTTCATTGCCCTGTACGTCAAATGGACAGGGACCAACAAAAAACAATATTCTTTATGCTTGGTAAAGAGTTGCGGCATAGCCAAAGTTGGATATGGAGTTCTAAGGGTGAGGTGTATCAAATTTTTGTATGGCCTGTAAAGCACAAGGGACGATGTTGAGACAATCACAAATGATGACACAGGCATAGATGCAATTCGGATAAGTGCTTGTAAGGATGGCATACAATTCAGCAGTAATAAATACTAGCCGAGATAGTAAATGCCCTTGTACGACGCTGTCGGAAATATGCCTGCGTATCCTACGCCGTCAGAAGACTTAGAGCCATCTGTGTACACGGCCAATGGCATGGAATGAGAGTGAATGTGGTCAAGAAAAATAGAGCGGGAAGCGACCGTAGACAGTTGGGCTTTCGAGCAAGGGAGGGAGAAAAAAAGACTCGAAACAGCTGGAACTTCCCAGGGGGATAGGTGAAAAGTTGAGATGCTACTGTACATAGAAAGGTGGGAGTTGAAGAAGAAGACAAGAGCGAGATGAATGGTGAGAGAGAAGGGACGCCCCCCGCCTGGGTAAACGGGGGGTGGCGAACAAATAAAGAAATGTCTACTCAATACAGTGACTAATTTTATAAATGGAAGGATTGCGGAGATCATTGAGAGCGACATAGTAGCGCAGGCAATGGGCATCACGGGATCGGATAAGGATGGAACGTTCGCTTCTGTTTAGAGGCTCTCGACAGGGGAGAGCGAAGAAAAAAAATCACCAAGGCATAAACGTAATCCTTGGTGATGTAAATGGGTGTTAAGGCTAGAGAGAGTGCAGGAGATGCCACTGAATAGATTTTGTGTCACCATAATCAAGTTTCGATATAAAACAAGGGTGGAATGTAGGCGGCAGGAGGGTTCGACGATCAGCTCCCATGAAAGATGGCATGGGTTTTAAGAAGTTCCAGCCGGCTGTTACAAGTTGCCTTCAGAGAGGTTAATGTGAGGTTTCCAGGATAAACCTCGATCAAAGAGGAGGCACAGAATACTTGGACTGTATCACGTTCAGGGATACGGGAGCATAGAGGTACAAAGGATGTCGGAGATGATGAGCGTTAGTGAAAGTAATTTGGTGGGTTTTAGTGCTGGAAATTTAAACCCTCGTGTGGTGGCCCAATTGGAAATGGTAGATAGATTGCCTCGAAGCCTAACGAGTGGGCTTGGACTAAAACTAAAATATTATACTCCAAGTTGTGACATATGCCTTCTAAAGGTCAAAAAATATGGCATAAACTGGAGTGGTTATCTTGCAAAGGGCATTACGAACATACGTATCCAAAGCGTGTAAGGGGTCTATGTTAGAACGTCCCTTACGAAAGCCATAATGTCGAGTGGAGAGACGTTTATGGTCTCTAAAATACCTCACTAAACGTCTATTTTACTAGGCGTTCCATTATTTGCAAACTGCACTGAGTAAGGCAATGGACGATAGTGGGAGGTTTCATGTCCCGTTGTACCTGGTTTGCGGATAGGGAGAACAATGGCGGATTTCCACAGCTGTGGAAGAACTCCTTGGACCAAATAGATTGTAAAGGCATAATTGGACTGCAAGGGCGGACTGATGTTAAATGTTGTAGCATTGAATAGTGAATGTCGTCGGGCCCAGCTGCGATGATTGGCAAGCCGGAGTGTTGCCTCCAGTTCTTGAAGTGTAAAAAGGAAATTATACTGTTCTTCTTGAGAGAAGAAAAGTCCAAGGGTGCTAACTCTTCTGGCAGACTTTGAGGGAAAGAAATGAGGGGCATAGATGGAGTCCTGAGAAATATGGACAGATGATTGCCAATTTCATTGGCAACATCTAGTGGGTGTGCTATATCAACACGCAAACCCCGCCAGAACAGGAGCCGGGTCAGGAGAATATTTACCACTCAGTTTTCGTACTTTTTTCCAGACATGCACTACATAGAGGAAGCAGAGGTGATGGTGGAGACATAATCTCGCCAAGCAAGTGCGTTTAGCGTCACGGATGACCAGCGAGCGATCGCTCGCTTCTGTTTAAAAATCAAGGGTCTCTGTGTGGTTCTATCTGTACCGGTACCTGTCCCCATGCAGCCGAGTTTCAAATTGTACTGCACGAGCACAAGCAGGTGACCACAAGGCAACACATTCGAGAAATGCCTGCCCGAAGTTTGGGGTTTAGAAATGAGAAGCTATTGCGGTTAAAAACGGAGGACGAGAAGAGGTGTAAAAGTCATCGGATTGGAGGACGAAGAAGGAACCTCTTTAAAAACAATTAGGTGTGAGATATAAAGGCTCCAATTTGCCCAATCAAATTGCCAGGTGGGATGCGGAGAGGTGGTGAATATGAAGGGGAAGTAAGAATGATTGGGAAATGATCGCTGTCATGTAAGTCCGGGAGAACAGGACCAAGTGAAGTCTAATGCGGTGGAGGAAAGAGCAGACTGAGAGATCGATGCAAGAGAGAGTTGAGTCTGGAGGGGGTGGGTGGCATGAAAAGCCTCTAACTGAATCCACTGGGAATCACAGTGGAGACCCCCCCCCCAGAGGAATGGTGGGCATTAAATATCACCAAAGTAACAGATTCGGTGGGGTAATGACGAAAACCAGAAAGGCAATATCGGTTAGATAATGCCCGAGAAGGAAAGAAGGATATAAAGAACAGAGCGTATACACCTATGCAAGGTGGTTACAGGGGCTGTTGTGTTAAAGAGCGAAGTTTATGAACAAATAGTGTTGGTACGGAAATCAGTGCGTAAGAAGAAGGGCACTTTCATTAAGGTCCCATCAGGAAATGGGTTCTGAAGAATACAATAAATTATAGCCTGAGATGGGAGGAAACAGCAGAGTGTTAATTTTGGTTCCGGTAAGCAAACACCAAACAGGGGCAAATGGGAGAGTTAACATCTGAAGCTCACTCGATTACCCCTGAGGCCGCGTATATACCGCTGTAAAATAGGCCATGATTGGCAATGATCAAGATACTGAAATCCGCAGTGTAAGGTTCCTACGGACTAGATGGGTTAGAAAAAGTCCACATGCGGATGGTAGTGGAAAATGTTCAAGCACGCGAAGGGATCGTGTGCGCTGTGAAGAAAGGGAGTTGCGCAGATGGAGGAGAGGAGAGAGAAGGAACAGAGGGTGGATCAGTGTCCAATGTGGTTTGGTCTCTGCATATATTCAAGATTGCTTCAAGTGTTTCGGAATTCCGAGACGTCATATGGGAGACCAATATTGGGAAATGGTAGAGGGGAGATGTGTAAAGATTGGAACAGTATTGGAACTGTACCAAGGAAGGTGGGAGCGAAAGGGTGGAGGGAACTGAGAAGCGTGGGAAGGGGATAGAAGAGGCAGAGAAACCTGGGAGGTGCAGAACCAGAAGAGGAAGAAACCTGGGAGGAACAGGGGAGGAAGGAAAAACAGTACGAGGAGGAGGGTTGAACCTCTACACTTGTACAGAGCCAGTGAGAGGGTTAGAGAACCAGGGGGAACAGAGACAGGGGAGGATAAAATGGGAGGTGGAATGATGGGTAGTAGGTTGTTAACGGACCTTTTTTTGACTTTTGAGAAGTAGAGGGACGATTGGGAGGTGTCAATACGAGATACTCGGTCGTTACTGAGGCTTTGAGAGAGGAAACGAAAGAAGCGGATCAGACTGAGGTGTTGAAGTAGGGGACGTCTGAGCGAGGACAGCAAAAGGATAGATACAGGAGTGATATGGGAGAGGTAACCACAGAGGGTGGGTGGTAGAAGATGGGATACCAGATATGAGGGTGAGGGGACGTTTTGAAACACAGGAATAAGAAACCGTGGGAGTCTCCCTTGGGAGGCAGAGCAGAGATGAGAAAACTGCCATGGCCATAAGGGAGACCTTCCTGTCTCTTTGAGGTAACGGATTTCCCGCTCGTTTAATAGACTTGACAACGGCGGGAGTACGAAGGGTTAGCCCTCATGACAGTTAAGGCAAGGGGGAGATCGATTGCAAGACGTATTAGAATGGATCATCTGCACCACAGACTGGGCATTTCGGCGATAGGATCGTTTGCAAAATATTTCGCTGGATCGGCCCAAATCGCCAGCAATTTCACCTGTTGCGGTGTAGGATCACTTTTGGACTTGTAACCGAGTCCTGCTATATAAACTGAGGATGGGAGTTCTCAAGCTGTCAAAAAGTTAAACGAGCCACATTGCTATGTATCGTTCTCCGCCCAGCGGGCAGGAAGAACGTAAGTGTCTACCTTGAGGATTGGGAGATTTGGCAGTTCCAGTGTTCAAGAATGTCAGTGCCACATGTCTGGAAATTTTGTTGAACTATGGTATGGGGCAGAAATTGACGGTACCACTAAAGAATAGAGGTAATGATGTTTTTCAAGAGTGACAGGAACAGTATCGATATGGAAAGACGAGAGAGCTCATGAGCCTGGGTAGACATTCTGTACGGTGATGATCGCGTACCGCCTCTTAAGGCTGAAAGAAATATCTTACCAACATGGGTAGGAGTGCCTTGCCAATACTGTGGTAGAAGATAGGCAGTAGAGGAAGTCGGTCGTAAAGTGAAGAATTTAGTCCATTGTTTCAGTCTGAAAAACTCGGCGTGGAAAGGTAGTGAAGGACGTCGTCGATGTTTCTGAGAAGACCCCCCCCCGCGCCGATGGAGAGAAAGAAGTATCATCAGCAGGTAATTGGTCGTTGGCGATTAGGCGTGGGCCAGAGTTGTCCTCCGACGTGGAATGGAGTCGGCGATTTAAAATTGCCGCACCGTAGAGGAAGAGGCCAGAGCATTAGTCAGAGGAAGAACGAAGGTCCGATAAATTAAGGAGTCAGTCGGGCCTTCGTACCTGAGCTGGTGAGGAAAACAGCAACGGCAGAGGTACAAGAGGCCATGAGGGACGGTGTCTGGGAAGAGTGGTCCAAAGACGAGGCGGGGGTCAGAACAGGGTGTGTATCAAGAAGGGAGCCCAGGGGTAGGAGGTTCATGGGACTAGGGCTGCCTGGTTAGGTTACTTCTTTTTTTTATTTTTAAGAAAAAAGAAAGAATAAAAGTAAAAAAAAAGAATAAAAAAAAGGGGGACTGGGGAGGGATAGTTCCTAGGAGGAATGAAAGGGCCAGAAATCTCCCTCCGCGCCAAGAGGACCTCAGCACCGCAAGTAGCGCAGATGCAGCATGGAACCCGTGCCATACCCTACCCCCATCATGCTAGTAATCTAACAATCCGGGGGATAGCAACCTCACATCTGCCGAGTTAACTCGGTGGACAAAGAGAGGGCGGCCGGATATCCGCCACAAAGCTTACCTCCTTCGGCCACCACCCCCGGAATCCGAAGGTGGCTTCCAGAGATTACACCCGTCGCCGAAAGACACCCAAAGCAACTCGGGGATACCGGAGAGGGATCGGGACATTCCCAGGCGATCAGATTCCAGGCAAAACTACGCCACGCCAAGAACCTCAACGGAATGGGATGGCTCCGGTATCCTTTTCCCTACCTAGGAAAAACTAGCGCGCCTCGTGGGAGAAATCCCCAAAGGCCGAAAAAGGAAGGGCAAAAGGGTGGGGTGGGAGGGAGGAGGAGGAGGGGAAAGGAACAAGGGGAGGTGGGGAGGATGGGAAATAGGGAGAGGGGAGATTGGGGGGTAATTAGGTTCGGTAGAGGAAAGAAGGACCGACAGGTCTAATTCCTCAGACCAAGAGCCTCTTCACCACGCCAAGGAGCCCCCCTTGAAGAGGTTATGGTCTGGACACTGTGAAGCTGAAGACAAGCAACAACGTGGAGATTATTTACTGTTAAAAGTGAGGCGCAGTAGTTAATCTTGGACGACAGGAGAGGCGGAGCCTACTGGTCAAAGTAACAATGAAATCACTGAGATTATTATTATTATAATCAAAGAAATCACTGAGAGCTCCGGTCCCTCTCAAATCCATCCCTTCTCTCTTGCAACTACTGGTCAAGCAAAAAAGTTACCGACGATGTTTTCTGTAGCAAGATACCGTTGTGTTACAGTGTCTGACAAAGTGAAGATGATAATGGTATACAGTACCGACAAGTTGATAAGTATGACACATGGTAACACTCTGTCATCTCGTTGTCAGACTAAATGTCCTCGATTTAACTCGTTGTAGTTACCTATTCGTTTTTATAGGTTTATGTGATCTAAAATAACGAGCCCTGGTCCCCTGACTGGTGGATGGATGATCAACCGGACCTGACTCTGGAAGACTTGAGGTCAGGTAACACAACTTTAATAATACTAAGTTCTGGTGAACTGGCTGACACTAGTCACTCATTCTGACACAGCGAGTGATACACCCGCAGGAACTGAATGTTTCCCGGTGTTGCTCAACCACCGCGTTGCCAAACGGGAATTTTTTTTTAGTTTGCTTATTCCAGTTTAAACGTATACTTGCTTTAGATTTATGTAACCTAACCAAAAATAGAGAAAATAATGTTTGTGTGCGTGATCCGAGAGGGGTATCAACACATGACAAGCCCCGCCTTCTGTACGTTAAACGCACTGCAGCGTAGCTCCACCAAGACACCTAACAGCAAAGGTCATCCTTCCAGGAGATCCAATACTTTGGGATCAATGAGAGAATTAGACGTTTCACATAAAAACACTTAAGAAACTTAGGGTTGTATGTGTGTGTGTATGTATAATTATATATATATATATATATATTTATATATATTTATATATATATATATATATATATTATATATATATATTATATATTATATATATATATATAGTGTGTGTGGGGGTGCCGAATAGGTAAAATTGGCCAATTACCAAGAACTCATTTAGAATTAAATCTTTTCTAAAATTTTCTCTTATACGTTTAAAGATACATTTTTCATTTATGTTAATGTAAAAATTAATAATTTCATACCAAAAGAACCTTAGAAAACTTACCTAACCTTATAACAAGCACAATTTAATTTAGCCTAATCCAACTAAATATATTTTAGACAAGTTTACAATAATTTAATAATAAAGAAACAATTAAATATTTTTTCGTTAGGTACAGAATTATTTTTTGCGAAATTATTGCATACACAATTTTTTGGCTGACTTTATTCGGCTCACTCGTGTGCCCGGCGTTAGGAGAAACATGGCTTGCGGTCCAGCAAGCCATCTAACGTTACGAAGCATCTGTAGCTGAACTGTTTAAGGCGTTAAGTCTGCGGCTATTTACACCGATTAGGGTTTAATCAAGCTGGTTGCGATATTTCTTTGTATAAATTTATGTCGTGTCTAAAAAGCCAAACTTGTCAAACTCCCTTAAAAACTTCACTTTTTCAAAAATATTATTACAGAATTGATATTTTTTTTTAATTGACAATAATGAAAATTAATTTTTAACAAAACCTAACTTAGAAGCCTCACCTAACCTAACTAATTTTTTTAGCTAAATTCTGCTATGGATATCACAGGCCAGTTTAAATTTATTTAGTATTAAAATCAACGATACCAATTTTTCTTGTGATGATCAGATTGATTTTTTCGCAGAGTTATGGCAAAAATAAATTTTTTACTCTGCTTCTTTGGCAGAAAACTCCTTTTCATTTTAGGTTTAACTCGCCTGTTCGGCTTAATACACACACACACACACACACTTATTGTAATGGTTCAGTAATTTTTTTTTTATATTTTATTTAAAACCAATACAGTTTAACATAAAAATAAAGAAACAGTATGGATCTCAATCAAATTAACTGACAAACAGATTTCACCTATATGCTCGCAAGATATTGCTGCAAAAACATACAATAATAACTTACGGCAAGAACATAGCTAAAAAAAAAAATACTGTCACAGGGACATGAATTGACATATATACACATTCATTGATGCAAAACTTTGCATATATATAAATTGTACATATAACATGACATCTGACAAAGGCTCAATACACTTGAACATAAAATATACAAAGAAGTTATATCAGTTAAATCCCATCCTTCGCATTAATCAAAAAACCAAAACCTAACATCATAATCTTACTACAACATCTACATACGTATCCCTAACAATACAGCTTTACATATACCACATACAAAAAAAACAAACTGTCTAGATATGTCTGTATACCATACAGACTAAAACTTAACATCAAGAACTTAGCATTGACACCAAACCGGTATCAGGGTACAGACCAGAATTATAAACTTTAAAAGAATCGAATCATACATATAAAAAAGTATTACATAAGTCTGACCATGACAAAAGGCTCAATACATTAGAAAAAGGGTATATATGTACACACACCCCCCACACACACACACCCCACACACACACCCACCACACACACCCCCACCCACACACAAAACCCCCACACAAAAGTTTCACAACATCACTTTAAATCAGATGCACTGTATGCACAAAGCAAAACAGTATCTAAGTATATCTCATCGTGCAAAAACCCAGCATGTAACATAAGACAAACTAAAACACACTTCCTGTCGCAAAGAACTTATTCCTCAAGAATCGTGTCATATAAGATGATACACATCAAAATTATACATAAAAAACCTACTATATTATCCTACATTCTGAAAAGTGTTTATCTAAAATAACGAGACCTTGAGCTTTACATCCACACTTGGATGCCATAAAGTCTCAATGAAAACCGGGAAAACCCTTTTCCCAAAACCCACATTCACAACACTCTCACGACCCTCCCCCCAAAGGGAGGCGAGCCCGCTGTGACCCCTGACTCCCCCCAAACCTATGAAAACCCCTCACTCACTCATTTCAATCACAGATTTACGAGAACCCTAACGTTAGCATTCTATACCTCTGAAAAGCTGACCCCACCTCCTCCCATACAAATCTCTGTTACGACACATCGTACGATAGAACGTTACCGCAAGAACTTTCCTTCTCTCCTCACTACCCCCTCTCCCCCTCATCACCCACGACATATATATTATAATCTACCATGATTTAATCTAAGCTCTTTTTGGACCCCTCGTCTAACCCAACCATATCTAGACTTAAAGCACGCAGAACCGACACCCCACGACCCCCCACCCCTCTGTACCAACCTATTTAAACCACCCACCTAACCTCCTCTAGCCCTCACAAAAATAAACTACAGGGAAAACGCGGTCTCATCCCTCCACAGATACCACCCCCCACCCTCTACACTGTCTGTTTCGTAATATCTCACCAGACGGAAGGATCCCATGCAGGAAACGAAACATCACCTCACGCGCCCGAGGGTTTAACTTCATTTTACTAAATCTAAACCAAATACTTTTCCCACGCATAAATGGGGAAAACAAACCCTCAACTGGGATAACGCACCTACCTACAAGTAACTACACAAAACCCTTATACAAACCCTTTTCCAGTTCCCTAACAAACATCACAGCCCTCAAACGATTTCGCATTCCCTGAACTCCATTCCTCGTACCACACAACCCACCCTGTCGTGTACCCTTTCCCCAATGCCCTCGTTCACACCTCACGCAACACTTCCCTTTTAAATAAACACCATTTAGCCCTCCGTCTCAAATCCATAAAACCCAACCCCCCCTGACTTACAGGTAACATTACAACTTCCCTCCATTAACCAATCACAACGTGAACCCCACAAAAATTTGTACCCCCGTCTTAAAATTTCCCTGCAATCGCTGTCCCTGTAATTGGGAACATAGCTGCAACATGCCAAATCTTACTATACAATAAAATGTTTACGACTATCACTCTGTAAAAGAGTTAGGTGCTGGGGTCTCAGAACACCTAGACCCCCCACGATCCTTTCCAATAACCTATCCAAAGTTTTCCCCTCGCCGCAACCATGTCATCCTTATAAATATCCCACAAATCTTTAAGACATCGCCCATTCTTTAACAACACTGCATCTCCCCCAACCCCCCCCCCCCCAAGAACCCAACCCCTTGCACCTTGACTTCGCACTATTTACCTGCATTCCCGTGGCACTTCCAATAATTGCAAAACCCTTTCGTCCAAAAACCCCCATTGACATCCCTTCACGAATGAAAACAGTGGTGTCGTCAAACATATCATTAAACCCGGCCAGGCCCTCCCACCCCCCACACTTCCCCTCACCTGGTGTACATAAACTGCGGTCAACCATTCTATAAAGGGGGTCCTGGAAACATACAAACAATATTTGTGTTTATGGGGCATCCCTGTCTAAGGCCTCTCCCCATTGCAATATCCCTCCCCATAACCCATTAATCTGTATCCTCATTTTCGCCCCTTGTTTAACGTTTTTTACCCACTCGACTTTTTCCTCCCAAAACCCTGTCTCCTAAGTATAACCTGAAAAGCTCCCCTTTCCACTCTTCATATGCTCTCTGCCAATTTTGAGCCAACAAAGCCACCCCTTCACCCCCACCCTTTAGCTTCCAAAAAACTTCTCGTATGCCATGCCCTTCAGTCATCGACCTTCCGGCAACCCAAACGCGTTTTTGACATGACCCTTCCCACAACACCTTTGAACCTATTACCTAAAATTTTTGCGAACCCCTTATAGTCTGCACACATAAAGTGTTTATGGCTCGGTACTCCGAAGGGTGGGCTGCCCTTGACCTTCGGGACCAACACTACAACTGCCGTTACCTGCTTCTTCCCCAACTTACCCTTCTCCTTCATACGATTAAATAACCTAACTATAAATCCCCTTATTAACGTCCAATGTTGTAAATAAAATTTCTACTGGGAGACCGTCAATACCCGGCGCTTTCCCTTCCTCATTCCCTTAACGCATTCTCTATTTCCTCTGCCTTTAATTGTCCCACCTAAAGCCTTTTCTATCACTATTTCCTAAATTACACGTCACATACGTACACACCTTGTCCAACGCCATGTCACCACCCCCCCACTGTTCCAGTACTTCTTCGTACCCAAACCTCCGCATATGCACACATCCCTTCGTGGTTCGTATCTCCCGCCCCGCTCTATAATTCCCAACCATCTCCGTTACCTCTAAACATAGAATAGCTGTCACCGCCTGCCTTTGCTTTTGATGCCGCCCAAAAAACAAAAGAGGCTTGTCGCCCAAAGCACTTCTTCCACCCTGCCTGCACCCTTACAGCTTGAAACCTTTATTTTGCAACACCCTCAACCTCCCTTTATTTCAGCTATTTCATCCATAGGAAAATTATTCCCCCCCCCCCCCGCCCATTAGCAACCTCTTAACCTATCCTCAAATAGTTGCCGTCCATATTTTAAATTATTTAAAACGTTTTCCTTCTCTCACATAAAACTTTCTAATCCTTTCTTTTGCAACACAATCCCACCCTGTCATAATGTCATCCCCTCCCTGTTCTTCCACACTAAGCTCCTCCATAGGACTGAAAAACCCCCCCAACCCTCCTCATCACCTAACACACTTATATTTAATTTCCAATAACTTATATATATGTCCGCGAGCGTTTTCCCCCACCCAACCTCCACACCACTGCCCTATGATCTGACATTGTGCCTCCCAGTACTGAAAGATTTCACATCCACTCCCTGAGAAAGGTACACTATTAGTTCGCAGCATATCCACTCTAACAAAACGTATATTCAGTCTCCACCCGCCCCCCCCAAGGCATCACGTAACCTAACATCCCTTTAAAAAATCCCTAAGAGCCACAGACATATATCCAGCCCCTTTTTTGGGGCCACTTTAGCCACCCTGATTTCACTATTCCAATCCCCACCAACTATTGCACCCTCTGGCAGTGCACTTAAGAAAAACACAAGATCCTCACACCAAAATCATTCTTTACCTTTATTTTATTTTTTTGCGGTGCATACACACTCACAAAAGACACACGCTTACCCATCCCCCACCAATCCACACAAACACCCTCCTTCCCCCTCCTCCCTCGTTCTCTGCAAAAAACCCGGCTCGTCTCCCCTTTTTAAATTCCCACACCACCTTTTTAGACGGGGAGATGGCAGGGTAACTACTCGAAATTTCCCGCCACCTCAACACCCTACCCTCTTTTAAAATTGTGCTCCTGCAGGAACACAACATCCACTCTAGGGTTTGTTCAGGAAATTAGAAACCAATTCTCTTCTACCGCTACATAACCCATTAACATTTGCAGACTCACCTAAGGCTATTAAAGTTTCAACCCTGCTTCCTCTCATCACTCTTTTCAACTCAGAGCTTGAATTTAAGTTTGACACCTTCAGGAGTGTTCTCTTTCCCTCCCCCTTCTTCGGTGCCTCCTATCATGGCTACCACCACCTACACCACTACCTTCACCACTTCACTCAGTCTGTTTCCCAGGCCGTTGTGCAGCGTAAGGACGTCATCAGAAACTGACGTAGCCGCCTCTTTCTCGTGACCGTCTGTTACACATTTCTTGGTCAGATGTTGCCCCTCGATGAACCTCCACCCCTTTCCTGAGAATGGTTTAATGATTCAACGGCGACTCCAAACAACCATCACGTCCCAAACTATCATGTCTCGACTTTCTGGAAACGACGACTCTCCGATGACACCACGCTCAGATGTAAACGTCCCTCTCTGGCGGTGACAGCCTTCAACACCTCCACCAATTCCTCCTCAATCTCAAGAAAACCCTTTTCCTGTAATTGCGGGTCCTCCTTATCCACAGGAGACGATACCTGATCAGGCAGCTGGGGGGGGACTCCAATCACCGCCAGTCCTGTGTGCCGATCCACTATCTCGTCCACAAAAAACCACGCCCTCCATCCGATGTTTGTTTCTCACCTGCCACCCTTTTAAGCAGGGGCTGCGCGTCCACCAAGGTCCAGGCACAAGTCTTTGCTTGGGCAAAAGGTCGGCGCTATGTGATCATACTCACCACATGGCGGATGTACATCGTTGTCCTGGGTACATTACCCTGACCTGCGTCCAGAAATCTTGGAGATACAAATGGACGGTATTTGGGTGCCTCAAAGTCTTTTGAGGTTGAAAGAACCCTCTGGAAAACAAGCATAGGCACCTGCCCCCACGTACCATGTTTAGATAATGCACTGTCCCATACGTCTCAAAACTTTCCTTTATCCGCCTCGTCCGCCTCAAAGGGAACGTTGCGTAACTTGATCCCGTATAATGCCGTGAAACATCTACCTTTTTACTGACAGCTGGTGTGACGTTAAGACTCAGTCCTGAAACCTGGTGACTAACGATTCATAAACCGTTGCTGATAGCAGTTTGACGAAAATTCGTTGTCCTCCCTTCAATGCTACACCTACAAGTCACGGGCCCTTTTACGCATATGTCTCTCGGATGATCTTTGGCAATAAGACTTGCGCAGAACTGGGCGTTATCGTTCCTTTAAGTAGCTCAATTTCCTACAGTATTTATCCCGGCGTCTCAGACTAACCGCCATCTTGACAATCACAGTGCACTTATGTTGTTAGCCGAGGTGTGACAGCACCCCTTCAACCACTGCAGCCAGGTAACTGGAAAGGGAGCTCGCCTACAACAGCAGAGGGGTGCAGAGCACAACCGCACTCTACCATGGTCAGGAGCGAATAATAAAACTCCTTTTCATTTTAGGTTTAACTCGCCTGTTCGGCTTAATACACACACACACACACACACACACACACACACACACACACACACACACACACACACACACACACACTTATTGTAATGGTTCAGTAATTATGAAGGGCAGGAGAGACTTGGTTTGCGTTCATGTTGACCAGGGTTGTGCATTTGTTGCAGTTTCGTGTGGTTTGTAATCTTGCTTCTAAACACCTTTTAAAAAAACTTTTGATAATGTGCGATATTAGGGCTATTGGTCTATATAAATATTATATAAAAAAGAAGCGTTAAACCAGTTAGGGTCATACAGAGCTGCTATTGGTCTATAGTTTTTTGCCATTACTTTACTACCACCTTTGTGAAGTAGGACAATATCAGTGGTTTTAATGACTGTGGCTGACTCCAGTGTTTAGGTTTCTTCTCCGCAGAATACTGAAGGCACGTGATTGAGTTTCTACCAGTTCTTGATGAATACCAAGTTCCCTAAGTCTGGGCCCAGGGTGGAATGCACTGGTATGCAATCACAGGTTTCGAAGCCATTTAGGGTTAAAGTTAAATCAGTGATCAGGGAGTTGCCTGCGTCATTTTGAGTCTCATTCATAAAGAACTCACATGGTTCGTCAATCTTCAGCCGATTAAAGGCTGAGTCGTATTGGGTGCTAAGTATTTGATTAATTTCTTCGTTATAGTCAGTGTATATCTTATTGCCTTAAATCAAAGGCCCGAAACCAATGTCTTTTACATGGATTTTACATATGAGAAGAGGTATTTTAGGTTTCTCCCAATTTTACTTGTTTTCTAGCTCCTCCTCTCTCCCTTGGACTCTATGATGTATTCAATTTTAGTGCAGTTTTTTTTATATAATTCTCTTGCTATCAGTGCCACTTTTCATCTTTCCGAAAGTCTGCTGTCTTTGAACTCTGTTATTCCTCGCTTTCGCCTGTAGACAGGACGCCTCTTCCTTTGCAACTGGCACCTACTCCTTCACAGCGGTATGTCTCTGCAACATACTTCCAATGCCACTGAGTTCATCCTCTCGATATGCTGGTTCAGGTTATCATTTATCTTAGTGTCTTTCCAGCGTATTTCAGTAAGCTCACGATTTATTAGCTCCCAGATGATGTCCTTGTTTTTAAAACTAAATTTGTTAAACATACCCTCATGGTTGAGTGTGTTTTATTGATTATGACCTGTGGCTATGCGTGTCTGGAATACTATTATTTTGTTAGTCTGAGTTTCGAATCAAGTCTTCATAATTAGTAAATGTAAAGTCTATATGCTAGCATAAGCCTGGTGGCAAAAGCTCTCACTTCACACGGTGAGGGTCCGGGGTAGATTCCCGGCGAAGGAGTGGAAACATCGCACGTGTTTCCTTACACCGGTTGTCTATGTTCACCCATCAGTAAAATGAGTACCTGGGTGTTAGTCGACTGGTGTGGGTCGCATCCTGGGACGAAAATGACCTAATTTGCCTGAAATGCTCTGCATAACAAGCGGCTTTCTATATAGTAGTATGTCACTGATGTCAGCTATGCATGTATACCATGTACATGTACTTGTAGTAACTAAAGAAATTATTATTATTATTATTATTATTATTATTATTATTATTATTATTATTATTATATTCTTCCAAATAAGGTATATTAAACTAGTCTCCAACTCTTACCCCTTTTCTCTTCTAGATATCCGGGTTTTTTTTTTCCGATTGTACCTATGGATCCATATGTAGTTATCAAAGTAGCCTTTTTACGCTTTGTCAAAGTAGCCTTTTTACGCGAGACACCGTAAAGGCAGCAAACATAGCATTCGACTCAGTGAGACCACTGATGAACTGTATTTTCTTCTTGCTCGCTTCAAGACCTTGAATGTTTATAAAAAAACAAATGATGTCATGTTGTTTGTCACTGTGTTGGGGCTTTTTTTGTTGTTGGATTCAATAAATGATCTGTTGAGAGTTGTTTCTCATGGCTTCGCTCCCAGTCCAGGATGGTTCCTAGGTGGTAATATATATTCTTATTTCATGCTATTTTTTTCGTTTCCTAGCGTTCAAAAGTTCTTGTAGCTTTTTAAGTCTCGTTCTCTTTAAATTTAATGCTGGGCAATTTATATCATAGCAATGCTCTCTCTCATTAAGTCACTGCACAGTTTATGGTGGAGTATGTGCAGGTCATGACATGACATACTCCTTTATTCAGTGAGTACGGAATTTCCTCAGAAGGTCATACTGACAACATTCGCAACTAATACAGTATGTCATCATTTTCTGAATGCCTGGGGAGAGTCGAGTTTCCTTTTACATCCGAGTTCATACGAACACCTTGGAATGGAAAACACATTTGCAAAATGTGCAAAATTTATTCCTCAGTGCTTTAGATAAGTGTTGAGTCCAAACATATTATATAGTGCTTTTCGGAAAGAAAAAACTGAGATGTTCGTCTTTACCTTGTCTCTTTAGTATAACACCGTGATGGTTTAATCTTTGTAGTGTGAGGCCAGAGGTGGGAAGGAAGGGTAGAGCGTCTGGATTTTTAAGTTTGGAGATTGAGAGACGACAGTCCCGTTTTTTCTTAACTATTCAGACATTTTAGCTGGGACAAGACAAAGTGCCCTACGCTTCCTACCTCCATCACGGAGAATGAGAGGCAAATAAAACAGCGTAAATATTCTCATAAAGAAGTTTGGCCAAAGGGGAAATTTATCAAGTCAGCTAGATAAAGATTCCATCGAGCGAGGCATCATTTTAATATAGGCTTACACCGTTTTGTCTTTTCGTCCACTTGAAGGATCACAGCCTCCTCTACCTCGATCAAGAAGGGTAAGGGGGCAGCCTCTTAAATCTGCATCAGGGAAAGCAGCCTCTTATTCCTCCATCAGGAGGAATAAGAGGGTAGCCTCTCACATCTCCATACATCTATATCTGCCTTCTTTCCTCTTACTTTCCTCCTCTAGCAGAGTGACCTAGAAGTGTTCATCATGGATTAGTAACTTTGGAGGATTACTAACCCAGGATATCCTAAGAACGCCAAGCATTAAAGCTAATTTTCATCAGAGACAATAGGTCCTCCCCAGGATAAGATTCACCTCAGTCGACAAACGCCTTATATGTTTAGTGCTAACTAACGGAGTCAGCAGGTGTTAGGGTACTTGCCATACGTCTCTTCCCGCTTAGGATTCGAACCAGGTCCTCTCGGTTGTGAGCCCAATGTGTTACAGTTGCGCTTACCTCCCTACCTACAAGTCATTTTATTTTACGCTCATCTAGTAGGCTGTTTTTCCTTTTCTTTGGTTTTCTTCTCCATTCCTTCCTTACCTATCTTCCTCATGTCCTCGTCCTTCCCTTATTTCCAGTGCATTAGTCCACATTCTTAAATAAAAGTTAAGTCGACATGCCTGCCAGCAGGCTGCCTCGGCAAATGTGAGCAATGTTCTAATATTCTTACCTAACAGCAGCAAATCTTGTATTTCTAATAATGAAAGGAACCTTATTTACCAGGACTGTTTCTACGATTTACTTAAACGTCTTGCCAAAAAACTTCGAGGACGTGTAAGAATCAATGTGATCTGAAGTTCCCATCGCCTCACACGTACTCGAAGATAATGAGCTCTGAGCTTACGCAGTGTATTGTAGATAATATTATATATGAAAAAAAAAAGTTCCATATATAATGTCAGTTTCCGGGATTTGTTCTGAAACCGGACGCATATTATTCCTGGTCAGTCAGCGTAGACAGGACAGGACAGGACAGGACAGGACAGGAGCAGGAGAGGTGTGTATTAGTACGAAAAGAGCGGCGGCGGGGAGAAGTCATGGTTAGATGTTGGTGTAAGTAGGTGGGGGTGATTTTTTTTTTCTTGGTAGGTTTATACGCTAGGTTATTTTATTGTTTTAAGTACTCTCATGTTTATTTGTACGGCTCTAGTGTGTAGAGGCCTCTCTAAGTTTTGGGAGAGTACTTGAATGGTGTTTCTTGCCTGTTGGTAGACAGATTGGCAGAAGGGGGGCAGGGGTTTTCATGGAGCCTCCCTGTTTATAAATGTTTAAATATTTTGTTTTACGCTCTAGTAGCAGTGTGCTAGTGAGCTAATGTGAGTGAGTAAAGTTGTATTGGTATGTAGTAGAATAGGGTGCATGCTGAATATGCAAATTTATTAATTATATATATATACCTGGAGTTTACCTGTTGAGTTTCGGGGGTCAACGCCCCGCGGCCCGGTCTGTGACCAGGCCTCCTTAGGTCAGTGTCCCAGGATGCGACCCACACACAGTCGACTAACACCCAGGTACCCATTTCACTGATTGGGAACATAGACAAACAGGTGTAAAGAAACACGTCCAATGTTTCTACTCTGGCTGGGAATCGAACCCAGGCCCTCACGTGTAAAGCGAGAGCGTTAACACCACCGGGCCCACCAGAGCCCGTTAGTTAAGTCGACATGCCGGGCCAGCAGGCTGCCTCGGCAAATGTGAGCAATGTTCTAATATTCTTACCAAACAGCGCAAATCTTGATTTCTATTGTATTTCTATTTTATATATATATTTATATATATATATATTATATATTTATATATATATATATATATATATTTATATTATTATATATTATATATATATATATATATATATTATTATATATATATATTATATATATTATATATATTTATATATATATATATATTATATATATATATTTTATTATATATATATTTATATAATATATATATATATTTATATATATATTATTATATATATATATTATATATATATATATATATATATATTATATATATATATATATTATATATATATTATATGTCGTGCCGAATATGTAAAAAATGGTCAATTAGCAAGAACTAATTTAAGATTAAGTACTTTCTAAATTTTTCTTATACGTTTAAAGATATATTTTTTTCTTTAATGATATGTAAAAATTTATAATTTTGCACCAAAAGGAATTAGAAAACTTACTAACCTTATCATAACAAGCTCAATTTATTTTAGCCTAACCCAACTAAATTATTTTAGATTTGTTTACAAAAATTTAATACTAAGCAAACACAGTGAAATATTTTTTTTCGTTAGATTCAAAATGATTTTGGGCAAAATTTTGCATACACAAATTTTCATTTGCCCCTATAGGCAAATGAGCGTTGCATTTAAGCAAGATGCAAGTTCTAATATTCGGCACGACATAATATATTATATATATTATATATATATAAATTTTATATATATATAATAATATATTTTTTATAAAAAAAATATTTTATATATTAATATAATAAGATCACAGTAAAACAGGGTATCGCAAAATTGCTGAATAACCATTAAGAAAAATATAAAATTTCCCAAACGTTTGGGATTCTCACTTTATCAAGGAACTATTTCTTTGTAATGTGAGAAGTCACGAAAGGGTTGAAATTTCACTTTTTTTTCACAGGGTTGTTCTGCATTATATATATATATTATTTTATTTATATATATTTTATATATTTTTTTATATATTATATTAATATATATATATATATTATATATAAATTTTTAATATAATATATATTATTATTATATTTTTTTTTAAAAATCGGCCGTCTCCCAAGAGGGGGTGACCCAAAAAAGAAAAAAAACCCCCAAAAGAATTCTTTCATCATCATTCAACACATTCCCTCATCATAAAAATCACTTTTTTTGCGGGTGCTCAGAATACAACATTTTTAGAAGATAAACGTAAAAAGATACACAACGACCCACCCAATCTGAATATATATATATAATATATATAAAATATAATTATATATATATATTTATATATATATATAATATAAAAATTATATATATTAATATATATATATGTCGTGCCAAATATGTAAAACTGGTCAATTGCAAAAAAATCTTTTAAAAATTAAAGCCCTTTTCAAATTTGCCTTTAAACGTTTAAAGAAATTTTTTTTTTCATTAATGTTAATGAAAAAATTTTTTAATTTTTCCCCAAAAGAATCTTAGAAAATTTTACCTACCTTATTTATAACAAGAGCAATTTTTTTAGCTTAACCCAACAAAATTTTATTTTAGATTTTTTTTAAAAATTTTAAATACTAAAAAAGAAGTAAAATGTTTTTTTTTTCGTTAGGTTCAGAATGTTTTTGGCGAAATTATTGCATACACAAATTTTCACTTGCCCTATATGGAAGATGAACGTTGTATTTACCAAGATCGCAAATTCTGCCCATTCGGCAGAACACACACAACACACCCCAACACAAACACACACACACACAACACACACAACACACCACCACACCAACAACACACACACACACACACAATATTATATTATATATATATATATATATATATTTAAAAAATTATATAAATTTATATATTATATTATATTATATGTCGTGCCAAATAGGCAGAACTTGCGATTTTGGTTTAAATGAAAGCTCATTTTGCCATATAGGACAAAGTGAAAATTTGGTATGCAATAATTCGCCAAAATCATTTGAACCTAACGAAAAAAATATATTTCACTGTGTTTTTTAGTATTAAAATTACTGAAAACAAACTAAAATATATTTAGTGGGTTGGGTTAAAATAAATTTTTTTTTTTATAATAAGGTTAGGTAAGTTTTCAAGATTCTTTTGGGCAAAAAAAAAAATTTTTACATCAAATTTAAGAAAAAAAAAATACTTTAAAATTTAAAAGAAAAAATTTTTGAAAGACTTAATTTTTTGAGTTTTTGCTAATTGACCATTTTTTCTATTCGGACGACATATATAATATATATACGCAATAAATCCGTAAACAGGGGATTTTTGAATATGCAAAACAACCCCTCTGAAAGAATAGAGAAAATTCCCCAAACGCTTTTGTGATCTCACATTATTAAGGAACATGTTCCTTGAAATGTGAGTATCACAAAGGCTTGGAAATTTTTTTTATTCTTTCAGAGTGGTTGTTTTTGCATTAAAATATATTTATATATATATATATTAAAATAAAAATATATATTATATATATATATATTTTAATTTAATATATATTTATATAATACTATATATATGTCGGCCGAATAGTAAAATGGTAAATTTAAAGCAAGAACTCATTTAAAAAAAGCCCCCTTTTCTAAAATTTTCTTTAACGTTTAAAGACATATTTTTTTCCTTTAAGTTAATGAAAAAATTTTTTAATTTTGCACCAAAAAAATCTTAGAAAACTTCCAACCTTTTTATAACAAAAACAATTTTTTAGCCAAAACTCAACTATATATTTTTTAGATTTGTTTAAAAAATTTTAATACTAAACAAACAAGTGAAATATATTTTTTTCGTTAGGTTCGAATGATTTTGGCGAAATTATTGCATACAAAATTTTTTCTTTTTTCCCTATTAGCAAGAGAGCGTTGTATTTAAGCCAGATGGAAATTCTACCTTCGGCACGACATATATATATATAAAATTATATATAAATATAATTATATATTATATATATATATAATATATATATATATAAATATAAATATATAAAATTTTTAATATATATATTATATATTATATATATATATATATTATAATATATTTATAATATTAATATATTAAAATTATTATATTTTTAAAAAATGTCGTGCAAATTTTAAAACGGTTTTAGAAGAATCTTTAAAATTTTGTCCTTTAAAACTTTTCCTAATTAGTTTTTAAAGAAATATCTTTCTTTCCAAATTTTACGACTTTCCTTCTGGTTGCTACCCCAAACCCTGCCATATAGATGAGTATCCTGATGACCCTACCCACCACCCTTTATTAACATTTACTTCTCTACCTAAACAAAATTTTTCCCAAAAGGAAATCTTAGTAATACTGTACAGATTCCTTTTTTTAAAAATACCTCTCCTCTCAACTTTCCCCTAGATTTTTTTTAAATTGTAGTTTCTTGTAAACAATAAAAAGGGTACATGAAATAAAAAAAAAAATACTTTTCACCTTTCAAAAAAAAAAATAATTCATTTTTCCCCAACCAACAAAAAAAGTGAGTGTGTGTGATTTATGTAATCCTTCCACAAGGGAACCAAACATCACACAGCGGCTGCAACACGAGTTATTAATATCCATTCTGGTTGGTGCGTTGCCTAGCGGTGTTGTTAAATAAAAATTTCACATTTTTATTTCGAACAACAAAAAAAAACACGAAAAAGGTTGTTTTCAATATATCTACAGTTTGGAGCATAAAATATTCTAAATTCATTCATTCTCTCTCTCTTTCTCTCTTTCACACCACAAACACACTTATCCCAAACAAAAATAAAAAATAAATAATTTTATGTTAAGCTCTAAACCCATGTGGGTAAGACAAGGTGGATACTTGATCCTCTGCTGAGCGAGACAGACGCGCTTCCTCTCTGTTCACACCTAGATCAAACAAGAAGAGCAATTTGAACAGTAAGGGAACTCGAGAGTGAAATAATGATATCAATCTAATGGGAAGGGAAATGCAATACAGGTGTGCGAAAACTTAGGGAAAAGTAGGCGCATTTCCAGTGTGGGGAAAAACCTAGGAGTAGGTGCGATAAAAGTGTTAGTGAAAGTAGATGCAATGCCTGAGTTGGAAAACCAAGCAATGGTAGGTGTAATATGATGTGGGGAAACAACCTAATGGAAGACATGCAATACAACTGTAGGGGAAACAGCCTGATTGTATACCAAACCACAGAATACTATATACATTATACTGCACACTAAGAAACAGGAAGGGACCCCGATCATTTGTGGCATTTTGCCAAAATGGATGTTAAGAGCAACTGGTTTAAATTATTGGCTAGACGAGTACTAGAAATTCCATTCATTGACATCTGGTATAATTTCTATGGCAAACATTAAGTGTATGCATGAGATAGGGTGCATCTTTCTGGGTCAGTAGTAGTAGTAGTGTTAGCCAATTCACTAGAAGGAGCTGTTGATAAACTGTGTAAAACTTTAAACTGACAGAAGATAGAGATAAGGGCATGGGTGGGAAAGAAAGGGTTTGCAGTGCTAGTAATGGAAAGAGCAGGAACTGCTAATGTATGTTAAGGATTATCATGAGGAAGGTCGGATAGATAGTGGTGATGAATGTTAACAAGCTGCAAAATCCGCATATATTCCTAATAGAGAAATCTGATCAAATATAAATGACTCCAAAACATCTTTTGGGTAAAAAGAGGCGTATTTACAGGCGAATCAGAAGAGGAGAGGGTCACCTTAATGACTAATATTTTCAGTTTAAGAGAGAAGTAAGAAATAAACAAGGAAAGTTAAAATAGAATATAAAATTAAGGTTGTGAGTTACTCAAAGACTAACCCAGAGAGTTTCTTTCAGGTGCATAAAAATTAGACCTATGTAATTCATGTCAGCTTAGTGACACAGAGATGTACATAATTTTTAATACTTATTTCAGCTCTATTTTTACACAAGATTCAATGAAATTCAAGAGATCAGTAATTATACATGTTACTTTAGTTACACAGCTAGCTGCGCCATACTTGTAGGGTTGGGTGGTCCATTGGTTTTAAAACGTCATGTGGTTCTCGCTTACCATGAGGCAGGCCAGTACAACATGGGTTCGAATCCTTGGCTAGCGCAGTGTTGTTATTGATCATACCACTCGTTCGTGGTTTACAATAATATATATATTATATATATTATATTATATATATATTATATATTTATATATATATATATATATATATATAATGTCGTGCCGAATAGGTAAAACTGGTCAATTAGCAAGAACTCATTTAAAATTAAGTCCTTTCTAAAGTTTTCTCTTATACGTTTAAAGATATATTTTTTTCATTAATGTTAATGTAAAAATTTATAATTTTGCATCATAAGAATCTTATAAAACTTACCTAACCTCATTATAACAAAAACAATTTATTTTATTCTAACCCAACTAAATATATTTTAGATTTGTTCACAATAATTTAATACTAAACAAACACAGTGAAATATATTTTTTTCGTTAGGTTCAGAATGATTTTGGCGAAATTATTGCATACACAAATTTTCGCTTGTCTTATATGGCAAGATGAAAGTTGCTATTTAAGCCAAGATCGCAAGATCTGCCTATTCGGCACGATATATATATATATATATATATATATATATATATATATATATATATATATAGATATATATATATATAATATATGCATATGCGCCGCATTGCTTGTGTTGGGCTGCAGTGGATACACTGCGCTGTATTCTGCTGTTATTTTTATACATGAAATAAGTCATTAAACACTTTTGAAAGTAAAGTGGATAAATGTTTGTGTGGCGGGGCCGCAGTAGGGGTCAATGCGGTTTGAGTTGACCCCCTAGTAGGGGGTCAATAAACCTCTGAAGCTCCTTCTTTCTTGTGTCCGACAAGTTTCCCCTTTTTGAGTTCTTTCCCCCTTAACCTTCTACGCCTACAAAATTCTACTATGGGAAATATTAGTTCTATATGTGGGGTATTAGTTTATAGGGGGGTATTAGTTATGTATGTAGAAGTATTAGTTCTGTTGAGGGTTTGTTTTAAATGAGGCAGTATTAGTTCGTATGAAGCGTATTAGTTCTGTCGACTTTAATTTTTTTTTTTTTTTAATTTTTTTTTTTTGTGAGTTTTTAAAATTCTCTCACAGGGTTCTTTATTTTTTCGTTTTTTGTTTCAATTTTAGTATTTTTTTCTATTTCTTCCTTTTTGAAAACTTTACTTTTTTCTTGTATTTTTTTTTCTATTTATGACTATTATACCCAAATTTTGGCTTTTTCAGTTTTTTTTTATTTTGCATCGTTTTTGTTAGGGTTTTTGATTTTTTTTTTCTTAAAGTAAATTAACCTCTGTTAGCCTTCATTTGACTGCCATTTTTTTTTTCGTGTTTGCTTGCTTTATATGCAGGTTTTTTGGGAAAACGCCACCCCCCATCCCCCCACACGTAATAAACCTCTTTTTAAGCAAAATTTGCGCTGGGAGAGGGGAAAGGAAAAGGGGAAAAAGAGAGAGAGAGAGAGAGAGAGAGAGAGAGAGAGGAGAGAGAGAGAGAGGAGAGGGAGGAGAGAGGGAGAGAAAAAAAAATCAAAGAGACAGGAAATATATTTTTACATAGGTTATTAATTTTTATTTATTATTATATTAATTTTTTATATATTTTTAAATATTATTTATAATATATATATATTAATAATATTTATATGGAAGGAGAAAGAGAATATAAGTTTTAAATTCAAGAATTATGGGGTTTAAATAAAGGTTGGATGCAGAATGGGTCATAATAAGCGTGTATACCTGGAAAAGAGAGGAATGCAGAGGAGAGAGGAGATTTTGGGAGATGTTAAGGGAAATGTTTAGGAGCCTTTAACCAAGTGGAAGTAATTGTGGTAGGGGATTGAATGCAAAAGTGGGGAAAAAATTTTTAGAGAGGGGTTTTTAGGAAAGTTTGGGGGGGTCCCAGGTGAAAATGAATGGGAGTTTGATTGAATTTTGTATAAAAGGGGGTTTTTTATGGGTAAATACTATTTTAAGAAAAAAGGGGGATAAATAATATACACATTTATGTAGGGCAAAATGACGTAGTTTTTTTGGGTTTTATGTTTGGTAGAAAAAAGATGTTGAGTGATTCGGATGTAATGTTTATAGAGGGGCCACAGTATTTAGACTTTTTCTAGTTGTAGCTATACTGGGAAAAAAGGGTAGAGGGTACAAGGAGAATAGAAGCACAGGGAAGGGGGGTAAAGGTTTATAAACTAAAAGGAAGCAGTTGGTAAGATATAAAAAGCTATTGGGGGAAGAGGGGTAATGAGAGCATAGGCAATGGGGTCGAGGGGTATGGGTGGGTTTTAAAAATGTGTTTTTAGAGTGTTCAGCAAAAGTTTGTGGTTACGGGAAAAGGGGGTGCAGGGGGGAGAGGACGATTGGTGGAATGTGAGTAAAGAGAGTATAAGGAGAAAAATTTAGCATATGAAAGTTTTTACAAAGTAGAAGTGTGCAAGGAGGAAGGTATATGGAGAAAAAAAGAGAGAATTTAAGGAGGGGTGAAGAAATGAAAAAAAGAAGAAAATGGAGAGGGGTGAGATGTTTCAAAAATTTTTTGTTAAAAAATAAGAAAAATTTTTTGGGTGGATTAACAATTTAAAGAAAGCCTAGGAACAAAGGGTTTTGTCAGTTAAAAAATGGAGAGGAGGTTATTAATGGAGAGAGGGTTTTGGGAAAGGGAAGGGAATTTTTTGAGGAATTTTTTAAATGTTGATGAAGAAGGGAAGCTGGTTTTTCGTTTAGGCAAGGGGAATAACTCTTTTAGGAGTGGGAAAGCCATTGTGAGGGGGGGGAAGTTCGTGAGGCAGTGGGTAAAATGAAAGGGGGTAAGGCACCCGGGTTGATGGGAAAAGATAAAATGAAAAAGCAGGTGGGGATTAGTTTTGGAAAAGTGGTTGGTGAAATTTATTTAATAAATTTGGGAAAGAGGGTAAGGTCCTGGGGATTGGCGAGAGAGCATAGTTCCTTTTTGTATAAAGGAAAAGGGGGAAAAAAGGAGGGGCAAAAATTAAGGGGGATAAGTTGTTGAGTGTACTGGTAAAGTGTATGGTGGTTATAATTGAAAGAATTAAAGTAAGACGGAGAAATGGGATAGCAGAGAAAAAGGAGGCTTTGGGAAAGGTGGGGGTGTGTGGACCAGGTTTTAAGTAACTAAAAGTGAACAGTTTTAAATAAGGCTAAAGAGGTCTTTTGGCATTTATGGATTTGGAAAAGGCGTATGACAGGGTGGATAGGGGGGAAATGTGGCAGTTTTTGAAAGTTTTGGGTGAGGAGGTAGGTTCTGAAAGCAGTGAAGAGTTTTTCGAGGATAGTGAGGCTAAAGTTAGAGTATGTAGGAAGAGGGAAAAATTTTTTCCCATAAAAGAGGCCTTGAAAAGGATGTGTGTGTCACCGGGGTTTTGTTTAAATATATTTATAGAGGGGGTTGAAAGAGAA
Organism: Cherax quadricarinatus; assembly: GCF_026875155.1. Classification (NCBI taxonomy): domain Eukaryota; kingdom Metazoa; phylum Arthropoda; class Malacostraca; order Decapoda; family Parastacidae; genus Cherax; species Cherax quadricarinatus. The sequence goes on from NC_069402.1 coordinate 102,127,568, forward strand.
TAAAGCGGGGGTCTTGGCAAGAGGCTGGATTAAAAGAAAAAGAATCACACACAAAGGGGGTTGTCACAGCTCTCTTTGCGATGACATGTGCTCTTGGGGATTCTAAGAGAATTGCAGAGATTGGGGATAATTTGGTAGGGGGGGGGCAAAAGAAGAAAAATTTAAAAGGGGAAAACAGGAAAGAGTAAGGTTTTGGGGTTAACAAAAGATTAGGGGATGAAAGATTGAATATCAGATTGGAGGGAGAGAGTATGGAGGAGGTGAAAGTATTAGATATTTGGGAGTGGACGTGGGCAGCGGATGGGCTATAAAAATGAGGTGAATCATGAATTGATGGGGAAAAAAATGAGTGGTGCATTAGGGTCTTTGGGGGAAAAAAGAACTTTGTCCTTGGAGGCAAAGGGGGAATGTAGAGAGTATAGTTTTACCCAAAGCTTTATATGGGGGTGAAGCGTGGGTGTGAATGTTTTTTTGCGAGGAGAATGGAGGCAGTGGAGATGTCATTTGAGGGGGGAAAGTGTGGTGTGAATATAAGCAGGAATTCGTAATTTGGAAATTAGGGGAGGTGCGGGTTTTTCCAAAAAATGTTGTCCAGAGGGGTGAGGAAGGTTGTTGAGGTGGTTCGGACATGTAGAGAGAATGGAGCGAAACAGAATGATTCAAAAGTGTATCAGTCTTAGTGGAAGGAAGGGGGGTAGGGGCGGCCCCAGGAAGGGTTGGAGGGAGGGGGTAAAGGAGGTTTGGTGCGAGGGGCTTGGACTTCCGCAGGGATGCGTGAGGTGTTTGATAGGAGTGAATGGAGACAAATGGTTTTTAATACTTGACGTGGTTGGAGTGTGGCAAAAATAAAATTTATGAAGGGATTGGAACCGGGAGGCCGGACTTAGCGGAGATGGGAAGTACAGTGCCTGCACTCTGAAGGAGGGGGGGTTAAAGTTGGTTTAAAAACTGTAGTGAAAGCACCCTTCTGGAAGACATGATGGAGTGAATGATGGTGAAAATTTTTCTTTTTCGGGCCCCCCCTGCCTTGGTGGGGAAACGGCCGGTGTGATAATAAAAAAAATAAAATATATATTATATTATATAATTAAATATATAAATAAATTTTTTTATATGTCTCCGAATATTAAAAATGGTCAAATTTGAAGAACCATTTAAAATTAAGTTTTTCTGAAATTTTCTCTTTTACGTTTAAAGTTTAAAATTTTTTCATTAAAGTTCATGTAAAAATTTCAATTTTGCCCAAAAAAAACTAGAAAAATTACCTAACCTTATTATAACAAGAACAAATTTTTTTTAGCCCAACCCAAAAAATAATTTAGATTTATTTCAATAATTTAATACTAAACAAACACGTGAAATATATTTTTTTTTTTGTTAGGTTTGAAGATTTTGCGAAATTATTGCATACACAAAATTTTTTTTGTCTATATGGGAAGTGGCGTTTCTATTTAAAACAAGATCCAATTTGCTTTTTCGGGACGAATATATATATTTATATATATAATATATATATATATTATAAATTTTATAAAATATGTCGTGCCGAATAGGCGAACTTGCGATCTTGGCTTAAAATAGCAACGTATCTTGCATATGGACAAGCGAAAATTTGTGTATGCCATAAATTCGCCAAAAAATTTTTCGAAAACCCAACGAAAAAAATATATTTCATTGTGTTTGTTTTGTATTAAATTATTGTAAACAAAACTAAAATATATTTAGTTGGGTTGGCTAAAAAAATTGTTCTTGTTATAAAAGGTTAGGTAAGTTTTTAAGATTTTTTGGTAAAAATTATAAATTTTTCATCAAAGTTAAGAAAAAAATATTTTTTAAAGTATAAGAGAAAATTTCAGAAAGGGGCTTTTTTTTTTAAATGAGTTCTTGTAATTGACCCGTTTTTCATTTCAGACGACAATTTTATTATATATATATATATATATATAATATATATATATAAATTTATATATATATATTATATATTAAAATTTTATATATATATATAAAAAATATTATTTTAAAAAGAGAGAGAAGGGGGGAAGGAGAAGAGAGGAGATCGCAGCAGAGATGTGTAAACCTCTAAAGCCGAACTTATTTTTTTGGGTGGGTACACTTGTGTAAGAAGTGTTTAATTCCAGTAACCCGGATATCAGTATAAGTACTAGTTTATAACACCAGGCTACAATTTATAACAATTGGATCATAATCGGGATATAATTTCCATGTGGTATAATTATAAAACCCCATTTCAATAAATCCACTTTTCCGGGCGCCTTCCCACAGCAGATCTAATATTTACACATACAATGCAATATCCCCCATACGGAACAATACTCCCACTACGAACTTTTTACTCCCACAAACAGAACTAACATTTCCAATACAGAACTTATATTTCCACATAAGAACTAATACTCCCCCCATACGAATTAATACCCCCACTACAAACTAATACTCCCAATACAGAAATTTAAAACTCCAATCAGAATTAATACTCCCCCATACAGAATTAATATCCCACTACAGAACAATATTCCCCCACACAATAATACTCCCAATAAGAACTAATACTCCCACATGAAACTAAAATTCTCACATACAACACTAAACTCCCCAACAACACTATTCTCCCCATAAGAACTAAAAACTCCCACATAAACACTAATCTACCACAACAGAACAAAACTCCCAATAAAATAATTTTCCATACAAAACTAATACTGCCACATACAACCAAATATCAAAACATACAGAACTAAAACTCCCAATACGAATTTAAAACTCCCACTCTAAATAATACTCCAACATACAGAATTTAAAACTCCACATACAGAAATAAACTCCCCCATACAGAACTAATTCCCCATCAGAATTAATACCCCACTACAGAAATAATACTCCCCCAAAACAAATTAATACTCCCCCATACAGAATATTACTCCCAATACAGAATAATACTCCACATAAAAAAATTTCTCACAAAAACACTTACTACCACATACAGAAAAATATCCCCCAAAACAACATAAAATACCACATAAGAACTAAAACTCCCCCATAAAATTTTAAAATTCTACATACAACCAATACTACCAATCACACAAATACTCAACAAAAGAACTAATACTCCCACATACAGAATTAATACTCCCACATACAGAACTAATACTCCCACATACAGAACTAATACTCCCACATAAAACTAATATTCTCACATACAACACTAATACTACCACATACAACACAAATACTCACACATACAGAACTAATACTCCCTTACTCAAGACTAATAATACCAGATTAAATATACAGTTTTTGTATTATCATTTGGAAATAAAAAAAAATTGTTGTAAAAATAGTTTAGTTATTCCCTAGTGCCAGTATGTAAACATTTGCAGACTGTACTGTTTCATCTGTGAATTTCAAACACACAAGGAATGGCGGAGGCTCGATCCTCCGTCAACAACGAGAAAAGCCATACCTGAGAGATACCTGAAGGACGTTTCCGGTGGTCAACGCTCCCGCGGCAGGATCCCAGACCAGGCCTCTTGGTGGACCAGGGCCTGGTCCACCAGGCAGCTACTGCTGGCCGCACGCAGTCCAACGTACGAACCACAACCCCGCTGGTCAGGCAATGATTTGAGAAACTTGTCCAATTCCCTCTTGAAGACAACCAAAGATTTTATAGCAATTTCCCTTATGTACGGAGGGTGGGACTAGAAGAATCGAAGACCTCTGGCACTCAGAACTCTCTTTGTTATTTTGTAGAGGTATTTTGCACCATATGCGAAGTCTCTTGTTGTCATTAGGAATTATTTCAGTGTTCAAATTTGGGACCAGTCCCTCCAGGATTTTTCAAGTGTAAATTATTTTGTATTTTTCTTGCCTAGGTTCCACGGAAAACAGTTGAATGGACTTCAGAATTAATTTTTCTTCTCCTAGAATGAACAGTGATTAATATACTCTCCCAGTATATAACGCGCAAGTACTCATTTGAAACGAATTAAACACTCTTCACTGTTTAATGTACTCGCATAATAATACTATAATCATGGGGGACGCACTGAATCTGTAGGGGGTCACTGAATTTTTGGGGAATGGGAGGTAATAAAGTTTGTTATTAGAAGCAGATAGTAGTAGTTTCAAACCAACGGTAGTTGCTAGAACTCGAGTAGTATATAGAAGCAAACAGTAGTATTGGAAATGAAACAGAAGTAGTAGTTAAAGCAACCAGTGGTGGTTAGGAGGTAGAAGAAATCATGAGTAGTTAGAAGCAGATAATAGTAGTTGAAGTTTGATTATTATTAGTAATAATATTACTAATAATATTATTATCATTACGAATATTTTTAAAAATATAATTAGTAATATGTCGTGCCGAGTAGGAAAAACTGATCAGTTAGCAAGAACTCATTTAAAATTAAGTCGTTTCTAAAATTTTCTCTTATACGTTTAACGACATTTTTTCATTTATGTTAATGTAAGAATTAGTATTTTTCTACAAAAAAAAGAAAAAACTTTACAATAATTTAATAATAAACAAACACAATGGAAATTTTTTTTTTTTCGTTAGGTTCAGAATGATTTTTGCGAAATTATTGCATACACAAATTTTAGCTTATCTTATTCGGCAAGAAGAGCGTTGCTATTTCAGCCAAAATCGCTGGTTTTACCCATTCGGCACGACATATATATCAATGAAACCACGAAACAAGTGGTTTTGAATCATTTACCTAACTGGGGCACGCCAGGGTTCGAACCCACGACACATTGTCCCGCCTCAAGAGAACGCAACGTACATGTCACCTTATCCAAAGATCACGCACCCAGCAGGGCTAGGTGTTTTTCGTGATGCGAGGACACTCGTGGTAGTGGTGTGCTCAACGATTAATTTCAGCCTCCTCCTGTTTGAATACCCGCCTCAACAAACAGTCTATATAGCAATGAAACCACAAAACAAATTAATACTTGAGCATAAAACTGTCACGAGTGTCCTCGAATCACGAAAAACACCTAGCCCTGATGGGTGTGTGATCTTTGTAGAAACGATGGCTGAGTGGATGAGGTGACATGTACGTTGTGTTGTTTCTTGAGGCGGGACTATGTGTTCCGGGATTGAACCCTGGCCAGCCGCAGTTTGGTAAAGGATTCAAAACCACTTGTTTCGTGGTTTCATTGATATATATATATGTCGTGCCGAATAGGCAGAACTTGCGATTTTGGCTTAAATAGCAACGCTCATCTTGCCATATAGGACAAGTGAAAATTTGTGTATGCAATAATTTCGCCAAAATCATTCTGAACCTAACGAAAAAAATATATTTCACTGTGTTTGTTTAGCATTAAATTATTGTAACCAAATCTAAAATGTATTTTGTTGGGTTAGGCTAAAATAAATTGCGCTTGTTATAATAAGGCCTGGTCATGGACCGGGCCGCGGGGGCGTTGATCCCCGGAATAACCTCCAGGTAACCTCCAGGTTAGGTGAGTTTTCTAAGTTCCTTTTGGTGCAAAATTATAAACTTTTACATCAACATTAATGAAAAAAATATATCTTTAAACGCATAAGAGAAATTTTTAGAAAGGACTTAATTTTAAATGAGTTCTTGCTAATTGACCAGTTTTACATATTCGGCACGACATATATATATATATATATATATATATATTATATATAATATATATAATATATATATATATATTATATATATATATATATATAATATATATATATATATATATATATATATATATATATATATAGTTTAGAATTCACAGAACAGGCGAAATATTCACAAACACTAATCTCTGGTCGAAGGAGACTCTAGAACCTACGAACCTTGGGGCAAGATACGCAGTGCTTTAACCACCGTACCACACTGGGCCAAGATTAGTGTTTGTGTTAATAAATATATATACGCAGAATAACCTTGTAAACTGTGTGTTTATTACAGACAAACAGGTAAAAATCTTGAACTAAGATTAAAACAGCATAAATATAACATTAGAAGAGGACAACATTCTAATGCTCTGTTTATTCAAGCGGAAGATTTTAACCATCCAACTGATTTTCAAAAGGCTGAGAAAGTTATATCTATTAAGTCCATGGTCGAGAGGAATGTAATAGAACCAAGTTTCATAAAAAATAGTTTTCAAAATAATATGAATATTCCTTTTGAGTTATACAAATTGGATTCATTTAAAATTAATAAAATTTGGGAAGAATTTAAGATACATTAGAAAAGTTAAATTCTTAATGCTTGGGTAGAATATAAGCTGTGTTTAAAGGATCCTTGACTACCTACCTACATCATCATATAAAGTCACGTGTTGTGAGGTGGCCGCGAGGTGTAGTCTCGTCTTTACATGCCTTCCCGTTACTCTTTTATTTTTATGGCTCCTTGATGTGAGAAATCACGAAAGCACTTGGAATTTCACTATTTTTTCACTTTGGTTATTCTGCATATTGTGATATCACCTGTTTACTGTGATCTTATTGCGCGCGCGGACACACACATTAATATATATATATATAAATATATATATATATATATATATATATATATATATATATATATATATATATATATATATATATATAAATATATATATATATATATATATATATATATATATATGTCGTGCCGAATATGTAAAACTGGTCAATTAGCAAGAACTCATTTAAAATTAAGGCCTTTCTAAAATTTTCTCTTATAAGTTTAAAGATATATTTTTTTTCATTAATGTTAATGTAAAAAAATTATAATTTTGCACCAAAAGAATCTTAGAAAACTTACCTAACCTTATTATAACAAGAACAATTTATTTTAGCCTAACCCAACTAAATATATTTTAGATATGTTTTACAATAATTTAATACTAAGTAAACACAGTGAAATATATTTTTCTCGTTAGTTCAGAATGATTTTGGCGAAATTATTGCATACACAAATTTTCACTGTCCTATATGGCTAGATGAGCGTTGCTATTTAAGCCAAGATCGCAAATTCTGCCTATTCGGCACGACATATATATATATATATATATATAATAATATATATATATATAAATATA
>NC_069402.1:102135141-102237641 GCF_026875155.1 Cherax quadricarinatus
ACATAAGGCTAACAGAGGTATACATTTACTTTAAGAAAAAAAAAGTCAAAACCATAACAAAAACGCATGCAATAATAAAAAAAAAACTGAAAATGCTCATTGGATATATTACGTCAGCTAAATAGAAAAAAAAACTACAAGTAAACAGTAAAGTTGCAAATAAGGAAGTAAATATGAAAATAAACTACTAAAATTGTAAACAAAGAACTGAAGAAGAAATAAAGAACCGTGTGAGAGAATTAAATACTCAGCTAAATACTAAAATTAAAAAAAAAAAAAAATTATGTACGCACAGAACTAATACTGCTTCATACAGAACTAATACTGCCTCATTCAAAACTAATACTGCCTCATACAGAACTAATACTTCTACATACATAACTAATACTCCCACATATAGAACTAATACCCCCACATATAGAACTAATATTCCTATAGTAGAATTTTGTAGGTCGTATGAAGGTTAAGGGCGAAAGAACTCAAAATGGGAATCTTGTCGAGACACAAGAATGAAGGAGCATTGCAGTAGGTTTATTGACCCATACTAGGCGGGTCCAACTCAAACCAGCATTGACCCATACTAGGCAGGCCCAGCTCACACAAGCATTCATCCACTTTACTTACAAAAGTGTTTTAATGACTTATTTCATGTATAAAAAATAACAGCAGAATACAGCGCAGTGTATCCACTGCAGCCCAACACAAGCAATGCGGCGCATATGCATATATATATATATATATATATCTATATATATATATATATATATATATATATATATATATATATATATATATATCGTGCCGAATAGGCAGATCTTGCGATCTTGGCTTAAATAGCAACTTTCATCTTGCCATATAAGACAAGCGAAAATTTGTGTATGCAATAATTTCGCCAAAATCATTCTGAACCTAACGAAAAAAATATATTTCACTGTGTTTGTTTAGTATTAAATTATTGTGAACAAATCTAAAATATATTTAGTTGGGTTTAGAATAAAATAAATTGTTTTTGTTAATAATGAGGTTAGGTAGTTTTATAAGATTCTTATGATGCAAAATTATAAATTTTTACATTAACATAATGAAAAAAAAAATATCTTTAAACGTATAAGAGAAAAACTTTAGAAAGGACTTAATTTTAAATGAGTTCTGCTAATTGACCAGTTTTACCTATTCGGCACGACATATATATATATATTTATATATATATTATATATATAATATATATATATATATATATATATATATATATATAATATTATTGTAACCACGAACGAGTGGTATTGATCAATAACAACACTGCGCTAGCCAAGGATTCGAACCCATGTTGTACTGGCCTGCCTCATGGTAAGCGAGAACCACATGACGTTTTAAACCAATGGACCACCCAACCCTACAAGTATGGCGCAGCTAGCTGTGTAACTAAAGTAACATGTATAATTACTGATCTCTTGAATTTCATTGAATCTTGTGTAAAAATAGAGCTGAAATAAGTATTAAAAATTATGTACATCTCTGTGTCACTAAGCTGACATGAATTACATAGGTCTAATTTTTATGCACCTGAAAGAAACTCTCTGGGTTAGTCTTTGAGTAACTCACAACCTTAATTTTATATTCTATTTTAACTTTCCTTGTTTATTTCTTACTTCTCTCTTAAACTGAAAATATTAGTCATTAAGGTGACCCTCTCCCTCTTCTGATTCGCCTGTAAATACGCCTCTTTTTACCCAAAAGATGTTTTGGAGTCATTTATATTTGATCAGATTTCTCTATTAGGAATATATGCGGATTTTGCAGCTTGTTAACATTCATCACCACTATCTATCCGACCTTCCTCATGATAATCCTTAACATACATTAGCAGTTCCTGCTCTTTCCATTACTAGCACTGCAAACCCTTTCTTTCCCACCCATGCCCTTATCTCTATCTTCTGTCAGTTTAAAGTTTTACACAGTTTATCAACAGCTCCTTCTAGTGAATTGGCTAACACTACTACTACTACTGACCCAGAAAGATGCACCCTATCTCATGCATACACTTAATGTTTGCCATAGAAATTATACCAGATGTCAATGAATGGAATTTCTAGTACTCGTCTAGCCAATAATTTAAACCAGTTGCTCTTAACATCCATTTTGGCAAAATGCCACAAATGATCGGGGTCCCTTCCTGTTTCTTAGTGTGCAGTATAATGTATATAGTATTCTGTGGTTTGGTATACAATCAGGCTGTTTCCCCTACAGTTGTATTGCATGTTCTTCCATTAGGTGTTCCCCACATTCATATTACACCTACCATTGCTTGGTTTTCCAACTCAGGCATTGCATCTACTTTCACTAACACTTTTATCGCACCTACTCCTAGGTTTTTCCCCACACTGGAAATGCGCCTACTTTTCCCTAAGTTTTCGCACACCTGTATTGCATTTCCCTTCCCATTAGATTGATATCATTATTTCACTCTCGAGTTCCCTTACTGTTCAAATTGCTCTTCTTGTTTGATCTAGGTGTGAACAGAGAGGAAGCGCGTCTGTCTCGCTCAGCAGAGGATCAAGTATCCACCTTGTCTTACCCACATGGGTTTAGAGCTTAACATGAATTATTTATTATTTATTCTTGTTTGGATAAGTGTGTGTGTGTGTGTGTGTAAGAGAGAGAGAGAGAGAGAGAATGAATGAATTTAGAATATTTTTATGCTCCAAACTGTAGATTATATTGAAAACAACCTTTTTCGTGTATTTTTGTTGTTCGTAATAAAAATGTGAAATTTGTATTTAACAAACATCCGCTAGGCAACGCAGCCAACCAGAAAGAGTTTTAAACTAACTCTGTTGCACCCGCTGTGTGAGTGATGGTTTTCCCCTTTGGGGGAAGGTTTAAAAATCACACACAGCTGACGTTTGTTGATTAGGGGAAAAATGAATTATTTTTGCTTGAATTGGTGAAAAGATTTTTATTTTATTTCATGTATCCTTTTTTTGTTACAAGGAAAAATACAAGTTAAAAATTATGGGATATGTTGAGAGAGAGAGGTACTTTAAAAAAAGTGAATCTGACAGTTTACAGAAGATTTTTACTTGAGAAAAAATTTTTTTATGGGAAAAAAAGTAAAAGATAATAAAGACGGTGGTGGTGGATTCATCAGGATACTCATCTATATGGAGGTTGGTTGTAGCAACTCAGAGAGGAAAGTCATTGTAATGTGTGGAAAAGAAAGATATATTTTTAAACGTATAAGAGAAAAGTTTTGAAAGGACTTAATTTTAAATGAGTTCTTGCTAATTGACCAGTTTTACATATTCGGCACGACATTTTATATATATATATATATATTTTATAAATATATATATATATATATATATATATATATATATATATATATATAATATATATATATATATATATATATATTATATATATATTATATTTATATATATATATAATATATATATATATAATTATTTATATTATATATATATATATATAAATATATTATATATATATATATGTCGGCCGAATAGGTGAACTTGCCATCTTGGCTTAAATAGAAAACGCTCATCTTGCATATAGGAAAAGCGAAAAATTTGTGTATGCAATAATTTCGCCAAAATCATTCTGAACCAAACGAAAAAAATATATTTTCACTGTTGTTTGTTTAGTATTAAATTATTGTAAACAAATCTAAAAATATATAGTTGAGTTAGGCTAAAATAAATTGTTTTTGTTATAAAAAGGGTTTTTAGGTAAGTTTTCTAAGATTCTTTTGGTGCAAAATTAAAAATTTTTACATTAACATTAAGGAAAAAATATGTCTTTAAACGTATAAGAGAAAATTTTAGAAAGGACTTAATTTTAAATGAGTTCTTGCTAATTGACCATTTTTTACATATTCGGCACGACATATATATATGTATATATATATATAAAAATTTATATATATATATATATATATAATATATATATATATATATATATATATATAATATATTTATATATATATATATATGAAAAAACAACCACTCTGAAAGAATAGAGAAATTCCAAGCGCTTTCGTGATACTCACATTATCAAGGAACATATTTCCCTTTAATAATGTGAGTAGTCACGAAAGCGCTTGGAATTTCTCTATTCTTTCAGAGTGGTTGTTTTGCATATTCTAAAATCACCTGTTTACTGTGATCTTATTGCGTATATATTATATATGTCGTGCCGAATATGTAAAACTGGTAAATTTAGCAAGAATTTCTTTTAAAATTTAATCCTTTCTAAAATTTTCTCTTATACTTTTTTAAAAATATATTTTTTTCATTAATGTTGATGTAAAAATTTTTAATTTTGCACCAAAAGAATCTTAGAAAACTTACCTAACCTTATTATAAAAAGAACAATTTTTTTTTAACCTAACCCATCTAAATATATTTTAGATTTGTTTACAGTAATTTAATACTAAACAAACACAGTGAAATATATTTTTTTCGTTAGGTTCAGAATGATTTTGGCGAAATTATTGCATACACAAATTTTACTTGTCCTATATGGCAAGATGAGCGTTGCTATTTAAGCCAAGATCGCAAGTTCTGCCTATTCGGCACGACATATATATATATATAATATATATATATATATATATATATTTATATATATTAATATATATATATATATATATTTTATATGTTGTGTGTGTGTGTGTGTGTGTGTGGTGTGTGTGTGTGTGTGTGTGTGTGTGTGGTGTGTGTGTGTGTGTGTGTGTGTGTGGTGTTGTGTGTGTGTGTTTCGTGCCGAATAGGCAGAATTTGCGATCTTGGCTTAAATAGCAACGTTCATCTTGCCCTATAGGACAAGTGAAAATTTGTGTATGCAATAATTTCGCCAAAATCATTCTGAACCCAACGAAAAAAAAATACATTTCACTGTCCCTTTTTTTAGTATTAAATTACTGTAAACAAATCTAAAATATATTTAGTTGGGTTAAGCTAAAATAAATTGCTCTTGTTATAATAAGGTTAGGTAAGTTTTTCTAAGATTCTTTTGGTGCAAAATTAAAAAATTTTTTTCATTAAAAATTAATGAAAAAAATATTTCTTTAAACGTATAAATGCAAATTTTAGAAAGGACTTAATTTTAAATGAGTTCTTGCTAATTGACCAGTTTTACATATTCGGCACGACATATATATATATATTTTATATAATATATATTTTATATATATATATATATATATATATAATATATATATATATATTATATATATATATATATATATTTTATTCAGATTGGATGGATACGTTGTGTATTTTATACGTATATGCTTCTAAACTGTTGTATTCTGAGCACCTCTGCAAAAACAGTGATTATTAGTGAGTGAGGTGAATGTGTTGAATGATGATGAAAGTATATTCTTTTTGGGGATTTTCTTTCTTTTTTTGGATCAACCCACCTCTGTGGGGGACGGCCGACCTTTTTAAAATATAATTTTAATATAAAATTTTTATATTTTAAAAATATATTTAAAAAAAATTTTTTATTATATATATATAAAATTTTTTATTATATATATATATAATAAATTAAAAAGGAAAACACCATTAAAAAATTTTAAAAATTTAAAAACCCTTTTTTACAACAAAAAATTTAATTTTTTTTATGGGTTTTAAAAAGGGGTTATTTTTTTTTTATTTTTAAAAATTTTTTTTTATTAAATTTTTTTTTTTTTTATTTTTTTTTTAAATTTTTTAAAAAAAATTTTTAAAAATAAATTTTTAATTATTTATTATATATATATATATAAAATTTTTTAAAAAATAAATTAAAATTTTTTAAAAACTTGTTTTTATTATTTAAAATTAAAATATTTTAAATATTTTTTGGGGGGGTTATAAAAAAAATTGGCTTTTTTATAATTTTTATTTTTAAATTTTATGTTTTGGTTTGGGGGGGAATGGTTTTGGAAAAAATTGGTTATTTTTTGGTAAAATTTTGGTGTTGGGGGGGTTTGGTTTTCGTTAAACAAAAAATATATTTAGGTTTTTGGTTATTTTAAATTTTGGGAAAAAATTTTTTTTGGGGGTTAGGAAAATTTTGGGCCCTTGTTTGTGGTTTGGTTTTTTGGGTTTTTTTGTGTTTTTTTGTCTTTCTTTGGGGTTTTTTCGTTAAGTTTGTTTTTAATCTTTTTTAGTTCTTGTTTGTTTTCTTTTGGAACGAATTTATTATTTTTTTTTTTTTTTTTGTTGTATATATAAATTTTATAATTATTATTATAAAATAAATATTAAATTTATTTTAAAAATTATATATTTTAAAATATAATATATTAAATATAAAATAATATTATAAAATATTTTTATAAAATTAATAAAAATTATATATATATTTAAAAATATTATATTATAAAATATATTTTAAAATTTAAAAATTTTAATATATTATAAATATATAAAATATATATAAAAAATTAACAATAGAAATAAAAATTTTTTTGCTGTTTAGGTAAAAATTTAGAAACATTGCTCACATTTGCCGGGGGGCAGCCTGCGGGAAAGGCATTTTTGGGACTTAACTAACGGGCTCTGGTGGCCTGGTGGTTAACGCTCTCGCTTCACACGGTGAGGGCCTGGTGTTCGATTCCCAGCCAGAGTAGATAACATTGGACGTGTTTTCTTTACACCTGTTGTCTATGTTCCCCATCAGTGAAATGGGTACCTGGGTGTTAGTCGACTGGTGTGGGTCGCATCCTGGGACACTGACCTAAGGAGGCCTGGTCACAGACCGGGCCGCGGGGGCGTTGACCCCCGAAACTCAACAGGTAAACTCCAGGTATATATATATATTAATAAATTTGCATATTCAGCATGCACCCTATTCTACTACATACCAATACAACTTTACTCACTCACATTAGCTCACTAGCACACTGCTACTAGAGCGTAAAACAAAATATTTAAACATTTATAAACAGGGAGGCTCCATGAAAACCCCTGCCCCCCTTCTGCCAATCTGTCTACCAACAGGCAAGAAACACCATTCAAGTACTCTCCCAAAACTTAGAGAGGCCTCTACACACTAGAGCCGTACAAATAAACATGAGAGTACTTAAAACAATAAAATAACCTAGCGTATAAACCTACCAAGAAAAAAAAAATCACCCCCCCTACTTACACCAACATTCTAACCATGACTTCTCCCCGCCGCCGCTCTTTTCGTACTAATACACACCTCTCTGTCCTGTCCTGTCCTGCTCCTGTCCTGTCCTGTCTACGCTGACTGACCAGGAATAATATGCGTCCGGTTTCAGAACAAATCCCGGAAACTGACATTATATATGGAACTTTTTTTTTCATATATAATATTATCTACAATACACTGCGTAAGCTCAGAGCTCATTATCTTCGAGTACGTGTGAGGCGATGGGAACTTCAGATTCACATTGATTCTTACACGTCCTCGAAGTTTTTTGGCAAGACGTTTAAGTAAATCGTAGAAACAGTCCTGGTAAATAAGGTTCCTTTCATTATTAGAAATACAAGATTTGCTGCTGTTAGGTAAGAATATTAGAACATTGCTCACATTTGCCGAGGCAGCCTGCTGGCAGGCATGTCGACTTAACTTTTATTTAAGAATGTGGACTAATGCACTGGAAATAAGGGAAGGACGAGGACATGAGGAAGATAGGTAAGGAAGGAATGGAGAAGAAAACCAAAGAAAAGGAAAAAAACAGCCTACTAGATGAGCGTAAAATAAAATGACTTGTAGGTAGGGAGGTAAGCGCAACTGTAAACACATTGGGCTCACAACCGAGAGGACCTGGTTCGAATCCTAAGCGGGAAGAGACGTATGGCAAGTACCCTAACACCTGCTGACTCCGTTAGTTAGCACTAAACATATAAGGCGTTTGTCGACTGAGGTGAATCTTATCCTGGGGAGGACCTATTGTCTCTGATGAAAATTAGCTTTAATGCTTGGCGTTCTTAGGATATCCTGGGTTAGTAATCCTCCAAAGTTACTAATCCATGATGAACACTTCTAGGTCACTCTGCTAGAGGAGGAAAGTAAGAGGAAAGAAGGCAGATATTAGATGTATGGAGATGTGAGAGGCTACCCTCTTATTCCTCCTGATGGAGGAATAAGAGGCTGCTTTCCCTGATGCAGATTTAAGAGGCTGCCCCCTTTACCCTTCTTGATCGAGGTAGAGGAGGCTGTGATCCTTCAAGTGGACGAAAAGACAAAACGGTGTAAGCCTATATTAAAATGATGCCTCGCTCGATGGAATCTTTATCTAGCTGACTTGATAAATTTCCCCTTTGGCCAAACTTCTTTATGAGAATATTTACGCTGTTTTATTTGCCTCTCATTCTCCGTGATGGAGGTAGGAAGCGTAGGGCACTTTGTCTTGTCCCAGCTAAAATGTCTGAATAGTTAAGAAAAAACGGGACTGTCGTCTCTCAATCTCCAAACTTAAAAATCCAGACGCTCTACCCTTCCCTCCCACCTCTGGCCTCACACTACAAAGATTAAACCATCACGGTGTTATACTAAAGAGACAAGGTAAAGACGAACTTCTCAGTTTTTTCTTTCCGAAAAGCACTATATAATATGTTTGGACTCAACACTTATCTAAAGCACTGAGGAATAAATTTTGCACATTTTGCAAATGTGTTTTCCATTCCAAGGTGTTCGTATGAACTCGGATGTAAAAGGAAACTCGACTCTCCCCAGGCATTCAGAAAATGATGACATACTGTATTAGTTGCGAATGTTGTCAGTATGACCTTCTGAGGAAATTCCGTACTCACTTGAATAAAGGAGTATGTCATGTCATGACCTGCACATACTTCCACCATAAACTGTGCAGTGACTTAATGAGAGAGAGGCATTGCTATGATATAAATTGCCCAGCATTAAATTTAAAGAGAACGAGACTTAAAAATCTACAAGAACTTTTGAACGCTAGGAAACGAAAAAAATAGCATGAAATAAGAATATATATTACCACCTAGGAACCATCCTGGACTGGAAGCGAAGCCATGAGAAACAACTCTCAACAGGATCATTTATTGAATCCAACAACAAAAAAAGCCCCAACACAGTGACAAACAACATGACATCATTTGTTTTTTTATAAACATTCAAGGTCTTGAAGCGAGCAAGAAGAAAATACAGTTCATCAGTGGTCTCACTGAGTCGAATGCTATGTTTGCTGCCTTTACGGTGTCTCGCATAAAAAGGCTACTTTGACAAAGCGTAAAAAGGCTACTTTGATAACTACATATGGATCCATAGGTACAATCGGAAAAAAAACCCGGATATCTAGAAGAGGAAAGGGGTAAGATTTGGAGACTAGTTTAATATAACTTATTTGGAAGAATATAATAATAATAATAATAATAATAATAATAATAATAATAATAATAATAATTTCTTTAGTTACTACAAGTACATGTACATGGTATACATGCATAGCTGACATCAGTGACATACTACTATATAGAAAGCCGCTTGTTATGCAGAGCATTTCAGGCAAATTAGGTCATTTTCGTCCCAGGATGCGACCCACACCAGTCGACTAACACCCAGGTACTCATTTTACTGATGGGTGAACATAGACAACCGGTGTAAGAAAACACGTGCGATGTTTCCACTCCTTCGCCGGGAATCTACCCCGGACCCTCGCCGTGTAAAGTGAGAGCTTTTGCCACCAGGCTTATGCTAGCATATAGACTTTACATTTACTAATTATGAAGACTTGATTCGAAACTCAGACTACAAAATAATAGTATTCCAGACACGCATAGCCACACGTCATAATCAATAAAACACACTCAACCATGAGGGTATGTTTAACAAATTTAGTTTTAAAAACAAGGACATCATCTGGGAGCTAATAAATCGTGAGCTTACTGAAATACGCTGGAAAGACACTAAGATAAATGATAACCTGAACCAGCATATCGAGAGGATGAACTCAGTGGCATTGGAAGTATGTTGCAGAGACATACCGCTGTGAAGGAGTAGGTGCCAGTTGCAAAGGAAGAGGCGTCCTGTCTACAGGCGAAAGCGAGGAATAACAGAGTTCAAAGACAGCAGACTTTCGGAAAGATGAAAAGTGGCACTGATAGCAAGAGAATTATATAAAAAAAAACTGCACCAAAATTGAATACATCATAGAGTCCAAGGGAGAGAGGAGGAGCTAGAAAACAAGTAAAATTGGGAGAAACCTAAAATACCTCTTCTCATATGTAAAATCCATGTAAAAGACATTGGTTTCGGGTCTTTGATTTAAGGCAATAAGATATACACTGACTATAACGAAGAAATTAATCAAATACTTAGCACCCAATACGACTCAGCCTTTAATCGGCTGAAGATTGACGAACCATGTGAGTTCTTTATGAATGAGACTCAAAATGACGCAGGCAACTCCCTGATCACTGATTTAACTTTAACCCTAAATGGCTTCGAAACCTGTGATTGCATACCAGTGCATTCCACCCTGGGCCCAGACTTAGGGAACTTGGTATTCATCAAGAACTGGTAGAAACTCTAATCACGTGCCTTCAGTATTCTGCGGAGAAGAAACCTAAACACTGGAGTCAGCCCACAGTCATTAAAACCACTGATATTGTCCTACTTCACAAAGGTGGTAGTAAAGTAATGGCAAAAAACTATAGACCAATAGCAGCTCTGTATGACCCTAACTGGTTTAACGCTTCTTTTTTATTATAATATTTATATAGACCAATAGCCCTAATATCGCACATTATCAAAAGTTTTTTTAAAAGGTGTTTAGAAGCAAGATTACAAACCACACGAAACTGCAACAAATGCACAACCCTGGTCAACATGAACGCAAACCAAGTCTCTCCTGCCCTTCATAATTACTGAACCATTACAATAAGTGTGTGTGTGTGTGTGTGTGTTGTGTGTGTGTGTGTATTAAGCCGAACAGGCGAGTTAAACCTAAAATGAAAAGGAGTTTTATTATTCGCTTCCTGACCATGGTAGAGTGCGGTTGTGCTCTGCACCCCTCTGCTGTTTGTAGGCGAGCTCCCTTGTCAGTTACCTGGCTGCAGTGGTGTGAAGTGGTGCTGTCACACCTCGGCTAACAACATAAGTGCACTGTGATTGTCAAGATGGCGGTTAGTCTGAGACGCCGGATAAATACTGTAGGCATTGAGCTACTTAAAGGAACGATAACGCCCAGTTCTGCGCAAGTCTTATTGCCAAAGATCATCCGAGAGACATATGGCGTACAAGACAGTGACTTGTATGGTGTAGCATTGAACGGAGGGACAACGAATTTTCGTCAAACTGCTATCAGCAAACGGTTTATGAATCGTTAGTAAACCCAGGTTTCAGGACGTGAGTCTTAACGTCACACCAGCTGTCAGTGTAAGAATGGTAGATGTTTCACGGCATTATACGGGATCAAGTTACGCAACTTTCCCCTTTGAGGCGGACGAGGCGGATATAAGGAAAGTTTTTGAGACATATGGGACAAGTGCATTATGCTAAAACATGGTACGTGGGCGGCGGGTGCCTATGCTTTTTTTTCCAGAGGGTTCTTTCAACCTCAAAATGACTTTGAGGCACCCAATACCGTCCTACTTGTATCTCCAAGATTTCTGGAGCAGGTCATGGAAATGTACCCAGGACAACGAGTACATGCCGCCTATGTGGTGAGTATGATCACATAGCGGCGACCTGTGACAAGCAAAGACTTGTGCCTGGCCCTGTGGTGGACGTCGCAGGCCCCTGCTTTTCAAGGTGGCAGGTGAGAAACAAACATCGGATGGAGGGGGGGTGGTGTTTTTGTGGGCGAAGATAGTGGATCGGCACACAGGACTGGCGGTGAGTTGGAGTCCCTCCCCCAGCTGCCTGATCAGGTATCTTTCTCCTGTGGATAAGGAGGAGCAGCAATTACAGGAGAAGGTTCTTGAGATTGAGGGGAATTGGTGGAGGTGTTTAAAGGGCTGTCACCGCCAGAGAGGGACGTTACATCTGAGCGTGGTGTCATCGGAGAGTCGTCGCTTCCAGAAAGTCGGAGACATGATAGTTTGGGACGTGATGGTTGTTGGAGTCGTCCGTTGAATCATTAAACCATTCTCAAGGTAGAGGTGGGGAGGTTCATCGAGAGGCAAACATCTGACCAAGAAAATGTTAACGGGGGACGGTCACAGAAAAGAGGGGGGCTACGTCAGATTTGATGAGTCCTTACCCCTGCAAAAACGGCCTGGGAAACAGACTGAGGTGAAGTGTGAAGGTAGTGGTGTAGGTGGTGGTAGCCATGATGGGGAGGCACCGGAAGAAGGGGGGAGGGGAAAGAGAACACTCTGAAGGTTTGTCAAACTTAAAATTCAAGCTCGGGATTTGTAAAGAGTGATGAGAGGAAGCAGGGGTTGAAACTTTAATAGGCCTTAGGTGTATGTCTGCAAATGTTAATGGGTTATGTAGCGGTATGAAGAGAAATTGGTTTCTTAATTTCCTGAAAAACTAGAGTGGATGTTGTGTTCCTGCAGGAGCACAATTTTTAAAGAGGGTAGGGTGTTGGGGTGGCAGGATTTCGAGTAGTTACCCCGCCATCTCCCCGTCTAAAAGGTGGTGTGGGAATTTTAATAAGGGAGACGAGCCTGTTTGTTTTTCAGAGAAGCGAGGGAGGAGGGGAAGGAGGGTGTTGTGTGGGATTGGTGGTGGATGGGTAAGCGTGTGTTTTTTGTGAGTGTTTTATGCACCGGCAGAAAATAACATAAAGGTAAAGAATGATTTGTGTGTGAGGATCTTGTGTTTTTCTTAAGTGCACTGCCAGAGGTGGCAATAGTTGGTGGGGATTGGAATAGTGTAATCAGGGTGGCTGATGTGGACCCAAAAGGGGCTGGATATTGTCTGTGGCTCTTAGGGATTTATTAAGGGATGTTTTGTTACGTGATGCCCTTTGGGGGGGGGGTGTGGGAGACTAATATACGTTTGTTAGGAGTGGATTTTGCTGCGAGACTAAAATAGTGTACCTTTCTCAGGGGGTGGGGTGAAATCTTTCAGTACTGTGGAGGCTACAATGTCAGATCATAGGGCAGTGGTGGTGGAGGTTGGGTGGGGGACGCTCGCGGACATATATATAAGTTATTGGGAAAATTAAAAAATAAGTGTGTTAGGTGATGAGGGGGTTTGGGAGGGGTTTTCAGTCCTATGGAGGGGGCTTAGTGTGGAAGAACAGGGAGTTTGGGTGACATTAGACATGGTGGGATTGTGTTGCAAAAGAAAGGATTAGAAAGTTTTATGTGAGAGAAGGAAAACGTATTAATAATTTAAAATATGGACTGGCTAACTATTTAGAGGATAGGTTAAGAGGTTGCTAGGGCGGGGGGTGGGGGGGGGAAAAATTTTCCTATGGATGAAATAGCTGAAATAAAGGGGAGGTTGAGGGTGTTTTGGGAAAATGAAAGGTTTCAAAACTGTAAGGGGGCAGGCAGGGGTGGAAGAAATGCTTTGGGGCGACAAAGCCGTCACTTGTGTTTTGCGGCATCAAAAGCAAAGGGCAGGCGGTGACAGCTATTCTATGTTTAGAGGTAACGGAGATGGTTGGGAATTATAGAGCAGGGCAGGAGATACGAACCACGAAGGGGATGTGTGCATATGCGGAGGCTTGGTACGGAGAAGTACTGGAACAGTGGGGGGGTGGGTGACATGGCTTGGACAAGGTGTGTACGTAGGACGTGTAATTTAGGAAATAGTGATAGAAAGGCTTTAGGTGGGACAATTACGGCAGAGGAAATAGAGAATGCGTTAAGGGGAATGAGGAAGGGGAAAGCGCCGGGTATTGACGGTTTTCCCAGTAGAATTTTATTTTTCAACATTGGACGTTAATAAGGGATTTATAGTTAGGGTTTTTTAATCGTATGAAGGAGAAGGGTAAGTTGGGGGAAAAAGCAGGTAACGGCAGTTGTAGTGTTTGGGCCCGAAGGTCAAGGGGCAGCCCACCCTTCGGGAGTACCGAGCCATATCACTATGTGTGCAGACTATAAGGTGTTCGCAAAAATTTTAGGTAATAGGTTCAAAGGTGTTGTGGGAAGGGTCTGTCAAAAAACGCAGTTTGGGTTGCCGGGAAGGTCGATGACTGAAGGACATGGCATACTGAGAAGTTTTGTGGAAGCTAAGGGTGGGGGTGAAGGGGTGGCTTTGTTGGCTCTAGATTGGCAGAGAGCATATGATAGAGTGGAAAGGGGAGCTTTGCAGGTTATACTTAGGAGACAGGGTTTTGGGGAGGAAATAGTCGAGTGGGTAAATACGTTATACAAGGGGGCGAAAATGAGGATACAGATTAATGGGTGTATGGGGAGGGATATTGCAATGGGTAGAGGCCTTAGACAGGGATGCCCCATATCACAAATATTGTTTGTATGTTTCCAGGACCCCTTTTATAGAATGGTTGACCGCAGTTTATGTACACCAGGTGAGGGAAGTGTGGGGGGTGGGAGGGCCTGGCCGGGTTTAATTGGATATGTTGACGACACCACTGTTCTCATTCGTGAAGGGATGTCAATGGGAGTGTTGGACGAGGTTGTGCAATTATTTGGAAGTGCCACGGGAATGCAGGTAAATAGTGCGAAGTCAAGGTGCATGGGGTTGGGTTCTTGGGTGGGGGGTTTGGGGGGGAGATGCAGTGTTGTTAAAGAATGGGCGATGTCTTTAAAGATTTGTGGTATTATTTATAAGGATGACATGGTTGCGGCGAGGGTGGAAAACTCGGATAGGTTATTGGAAAGGATCGTGGGGCGTCTAGGTGTTCTGAGACCCCAGCACCTAACTCTTATACAGAGTGATAGTCGTAAACATTTTATTGTATAGTAAGATTTGGCATGTTGCAGCTATGTTCCCAATTACAGGGACAGCGATTGCAGGAATTCTAAGACGGGTGTACAAATTTTTGTGGGGTTCACGTTGTGATTGGTTAATGGAGGGAAGTTGTAATGTTACCTGTAAGTCAGGGTGGGTTGGGGTTGATGGATTTGAGACGGAGGGCTAAATGTGTGTTTATTAAATGGGAAGTGTTGCGTGAGGGTGTGAACGAGGGGCAGTTGGGAAGGATACACGACAGGCTGGGTGTGTGGTATCGAGGAATGGAGTTCAGGGAATGCGAAATCGTTTTGAGGGCTGTGATGTTGGTTAGGGAACTGAGAAAGGTTCGTATAAGGGTTTTGTGTAGGTTACTTGTAGGTAGGTGCGTTATCCCAGTTGAGGGTTTGTTCCCCATGTATGCGTGGAAGAGTATTTGGTTTAGATTTAGTAAAATGAAGTTAAACCCTCGGGCGCGTGAGGTGATGTTTCGTTTCCTGCATGGGATCCTTCCGTCTGGTGAGATATTACGAAACAGACAGGTTGTAGAGGGTGGGGGGTGTGGTATCTGTGGAGGGGATGAGACCGCGTTCCATGTAGTTTATTTTTGTGAAGGGCTAGAGGAGGTTAGGTGCTGGTTAAGTAGGTTGGTACAGAGGGTGGGGGTCGTGGGGTGTCGGTTCTGCGTGCTTTAAGTCTAGATATGGTTGGGTTAGACGAGGGTGTCATAAGAGCTTTAGATTATATCATGGTAGATTATATATATATATGTCGTGGGTGATGAGGGGGAGAGGGGATAGTGAGGAGAGAAGGAAAGTTCTTGCGGTAACGTTCTATCGTACGATGTGTCGTAACAGAGATTTGTATGGGAGGAGGTGGGATCAGGCTTTATCAGAGGGTATAGAATGCTAACGTTAGGGATTCTCGTAAATCTGTGATTGATAATGAGTGAGTGAAGGGGTTTTCATAGGTTGGAGGGAGTCAGGGGGTCACAGCGGGCTCGCCTCCCTTGGGGGGAGGGTCGTGAGAGTGTTGTGAATGTGGGTTTGGAAAGGTTTTCTGGTTTTCATTGAGACTTTATGGCATCCAAGTGTGGATGTAAAGCTCAAGGTCTCGTTATGTTAGATATAACACTTTTCAGAATGTAGGTATAATATAGTAGGTTTTTTTATGTATAATTTTGATGTGTATCAGTCTTATATGACACGATTCTTGAGGAATAAGTTCTTTGCGACAGGAAGTGTGTTTTAGTTTGTCTTTATGTTACATGCTGGGTTTTTGCACGATGAGATATACTTAGATACTGTTTTGCTTTGTGCATACAGTGCATCTATTAATGTGATGTTTTTGAAACTTTTTGTGGTGGGTTTTTGTGTGTGTTGGGTGTGTTGTGTGTGGGTGTGTGTGTGGGTGTGTGGTGTGTGGGTGTGTGTACATATATATCCCTTTCTAATGTATTGAGCCTTTGTCATGGGTCAGACGTTATGTAATACTTTATATATGTATGATTCGATTCTTTTTAAAGTTATAATTCTGGTCTGTACCTGATACCGGTTTGGTGTCAATGCTAAGTCTTGATGTTAAGTTTTAGTCTGTATGGTATACAGACATATCTAGACAGTTTGTTTTTTTGTATGTTGTATATGTAAAGCTGTATTGTTAGGGATACGTATGTAGATGTTGTATAAGATTATGATGTTAGGTTTTGGTTTTTGATTAATGCGAAGGATGGGATTTAACTGATATAACTTCTTTGTATATTTTATGTTCAAGTGTATTGAGCCTTTCTCAGATGTCATTTATATGTACAATTATATATATGCAAGTTTTGCATCAATGAATGTGTATATATGTCAATTCATGTCCCTGTGACAGTATTTTTTTTTTTTAGCTATGTTCTTGCCGTAAGTTATTATTGTATGTTTTTGCAGCAATATCTTGCGAGCATATAGGTGAAATCTGTTTGTCAGTTAATTTGATTGAGATCCATACTGTTTCTTTATTTTTATGTTAAACTGTATTGGTTTTAAATAAAATATAAAAAAAATTACTGAACCATTACAATAAGTGTGTGTGTGTGTGTGTGTGTGTGTGTATTAAGCCGAACAGGCGAGTTAAACCTAAAATGAAAAGGAGTTTTCTGCCAAAGAAGCAGAGTGAAAATTTATTTTTGCCATAACTCTGCGAAAAAATCAATCTGATCATCACAAGAAAAATTGGTATCGTTGATTTTAATACTAAATAAATTTAAACTGGCCTGTGATATCCATAGCAGAATTTAGCTAAAAAAAATAGTTAGGTTAGGTGAGGCTTCTAAGTTAGGTTTTGTTAAAAATTAATTTTCATTATTGTCAATTAAAAAAAAATATCAATTCTGTAATAATATTTTTGAAAAAGTGAAGTTTTTAAGGGAGTTTGACAAGTTTGGCTTTTTAGACACGACATAAATTTATACAAAGAAATATCGAAAACCAGCTTGATTAAACCCTAATCGGTGTAAATAGCCGCAGACTTAACGCCTTAAACAGTTCAGCTACAGATGCTTCGTAACGTTAGATGGCTTGCTGGACCGCAAGCCATGTTTCTCCTAACGCCGGGCACACGATGAGCCGAATAAAGTCAGCCAAAAAATTGTGTATGCAATAATTTCGCAAAAAATAATTCTGTACCTAACGAAAAAATATTTAATTGTTTCTTTAATTATTAAATTATTGTAAACTTGTCTAAAATATATTTAGTTGGATTAGGCTAAATTAAATTGTGCTTGTTATAAGGTTAGGTAAGTTTTCTAAGGTTCTTTTGGTATGAAATTATTAATTTTTACATTAACATAAATGAAAAATGATATCTTTAAACGTATAAGAGAAAATTTTAGAAAAGATTTAATTCTAAATGAGTTCTTGGTAATTGGCCAAATTTTACCTATTCGGCACCCCCACACACACTTATATATATATATATATATATATATAAATAATATATATATATATATATATATAATATATATATATATATATTATATATATATATATATATATATTATACATACACACACACATACAACCCTAAGTTTCTTAAGTGTTTTTATGTGAAACGTCTAATTCTCTCATTGATCCCAAAGTATTGGATCTCCTGGAAGGGATGAACCTTTGCTGTTAGGTGTCTTGGTGGAGCTACGCTGCAGTGCGTTTAACGTACAGAAGGCTGGGCTTGTCATGTGTTGATACCCCTCTCGGATCACGCACACAAACATTATTTTCTCTATTTTTGGTTAGGTTACATAAATCTAAAGCAAGTATACGTTTAAACTGGAATAAGCAAACTAAAAAAAAATTCCCGTTTGGCAACGTGGTGGTTGAGCAACACCGGGAAACATTCAGTTCCTGCGGGTGTATCACTCGCTGTGTCAGAATGAGTTGACTAGTGTCAGCCAGTTCACCAGAACTTAGTATTATTAAAGTTGTGTTACCTGACCTCAAGTCTTCCAGAGTCAGGTCCGGTTGATCATCCATCCACCAGTCAGGGGACCAGGGCTCGTTATTTTAGATCACATAAACCTATAAAAACGAATAGGTAACTACAACGAGTTAAATCGAGGACATTTAGTCTGACAACGAGATGACAGAGTGTTACCATGTGTCATACTTATCAACTTGTCGGTACTGTATACCATTATCATCTTCATTTTGTCAGACACTGTAACACAACGGTATCTTGCTACAGAAAACATCGTCGGTAACTTTTTTGCTTGACCAGTAGTTGCAAGAGAGAAGGGATGGATTTGAGAGGGACCGGAGCTCTCAGTGATTTCTTTGATTATAATAATAATAATCTCAGTGATTTCATTGTTACTTTGACCAGTAGGCTCCGCCTCTCCTGTCGTCAAGATTAACTGCGCCTCACTTTTAACAGTATATAAGTCTCCACGTTGTTGCTTCAGCTTCACAGTGTTCCAGACCATGAACCTCTTCAAGGGGGGCTCCTTGGCGTGGTGAAGAGGCTCTTGGTCTGAGGAATTAGACCTGTCGGTCTTCTTCCTCAGACCGAACCTAATTACCCCCCAATCTCCCCTCCCCTATTCCCATCCTCCCCATCCTCCCCTTTTTCCTTTCCTCCTCCTCCTCCTCCTCCCCACCCCTCCCTTTTGCCCTTCCTGTTTTCGGCCTTTGGGATTTCTCCCACAGGCGCGCTAGTTCCTAGGTAGGGGAAAGGATACCGGGATCCATCCCATTCCGTTGAGGTTCTTGGCGGTGGCGTAGTTTGCCGTGGAATCTGGATCGCCTGGGAATGTCCCGATCCCTCTCCGGTATCCCGGAGTAGCTTTGGGTGTCTTTCGGGCGACGGGTGTATCTCTGGAAGCCACCTTTCGGATTCCGGGGGTGGTGGCCGAAGGAGGTATGCTTTGTGGCGGATATCCGGCCGCCCTCTCTTTTGTCCACCGAGGTAACTCGGCAGATGTGAGGTTGCTATCCCGGATTGTTAGTTTACTAGCATGATGGGTAGGGTATGGCACGGGTTCCATGCTGCATCTGCGCTACTTGCGGTGCTGAGGTCCTCTTGGGCGCGGAGGGAGATTTCTGGCCCTTTCATTCCTCCTAGGAACTATCCCTCCCCAGTCCCCCTTTTTTTTATTCTTTTTTTTTACTTTTATTCTTTCTTTTTTTTCTTAAAAATAAAAAGGAAGTAACCTAACCATGGCAGCCCTAGTCCATGAACCTCCTACCCCTGGGCCCCTTCTTGATACCACACCCTGTTCTGACCCCGCCTCGTCTTTGGACCACTCTTCAGACACTCCTCATGCCTCTGTACCTCTTGCCGGTGCTGTTTCCTCACCAGCTTCAGGTACTGAGGCCTCGACTGACTCCTTAGATTTATCGGACCTTCGTTCTCCTCTGACTATGCTTCTGGCCTCTTCCTCTACGGTGCGGCAATTTTCAAATCGCCGACCCATTCCACGTCGGACCAACTCTGGTCCCACGCCTAAACGCCAACGACAATTACCTGCTGATGATACTTCTCCATCTTCTCGTTCTTCTCAGAAACGATCGACACGTCCTTCACTACCTTTCCACGCTCAGTTTCAGACTGAACAATGGACTAAATTCTTCACTTTACGACCGACTTCCTCTACTGCCTATCTTTCTGACCACAGTATTGGCAAGGCACTCCTACGCCATGTTGGTAAAGATATTTCTTTTCATGCTCTTAAGAGCGGTACGCGCATCATCACCGTACAGAATGCTACCCAGGCTCATGAGCTCTCTTTGTCTTTCCCATATCGATACTGTTCCTGTCACTCTTGAAAAACATCATTCCCTCAATTCTTGTAGTGGTACCGTCATTCTGCCCCATACCATAGTTCAACAAAATTTCCAGACATGTGGCACTGACATTCTTGAACAGCTGGAACTCCAAGATCTCCCAATCCTCAAGGTAGACACTTACGTTCTTCCTGCCCGCGGGCGGAGACGATACCATAGCAATGTGGCTCGTTTAACTTTTGACAGCTGAGAACTCCCATCCTCAGTTTATATAGCAGGACATCGGTTACAAGTCCAAAAGGTGATCCCTACACCGCAACAGTGTAGAAATTGCTGGCGATTTGGCCATCCAGCGAAATATTGCAGATCTATCGCCGAATGCCCAGTCTGTGGTGCCGATGACCATTCTAATACGTCTTGCAATCGATCTCCCTCTTGCCTTAACTGTCATGAGGCTCACCCTTCGTACTCTCGCCGTTGTCAAGTCTATTTAAACGAGGGGGAAAAATCCGTTACCTCAAAGAGACAGAAGGTCTCCCTTATGCCATGGCAGTTTCTCATCTCTGCCTCCAAGGGAGATTTCCCACGTGTTTCTTATTCCTGTGTTTTCAAAACGTCCCCTCACTTCTGGTATCCCATCTTCTACACCCACCTCTGGGGGTTACCTCTCCCATAGTCACTCCTGTATCTAATCCTTTTGTTTGTCCTCGGCTCAGACGTCCCTACTTCAACACCTCAGTCTGATCTCGCTTCTTCGTGTTCTCTCTCACAAGCCTCAGTAACGACGAGATCTCGTATGACACCTCCCAATCGTCCCTCTACTTCTCAAAAGTCAAAAAAAGGTCCGTTAACACCTCCTACCCATCTTCCACCTCCTCATTTTATCCTCCCTGTCTCTGTCCCTGGTTCTCCCCCTCTCACTGGCTCTGTTACAAGTGTAGAGGGTTTTACCCTCCTCCTCGTACTGTTCCTTCCTCCCCTGTTCCCTCCCAGGTTTCTTCCTCTTCTGCCACCTCCCAGGTTTCTGCCTCTTCTATCCCCTTCCACGCTTCTCCAGTTCCCTCCACCCTTTCGCTCCCCCCTTCCTTGGTACAGTCCAATACTGTTCCAATCTTTACTCATCCTCCCCCTACCATTTCCAATATTGTCTCCCATATGACGTCTCTGAATTCCGAAACACTTGAAGCAATCTCTGAATATATTGCAGAGACCAAACCATCATTGGACACTGATCCACCCTCTGTTCCTTCTCTCTCCTCTCCTCCATCTGCGCAACTCCTTTCTTCACAGCGCACCGTTCCTTCGCTGCTTGAACATTTTCCACTACCTCCGCATGTGGACTTTTCTAACCCCTCTAGTCCGTAGGAACCCTTACCTGCGGATTTCAAGTATCTTGATCATTGCCAATCATGGCCTATTTACAGTGGAATATACGCGGCCTCAGGGGTAATCGGAGTGAGCTTCAGATGTTACTCTCCCAGTTTGCCCCTGTTGGTGTTTGCTTACAGGAACCAAAATTACACTCTGCTGTTCTCTCCCATCTCAGGCTATAATTTATTGTATTCTTCAGATCCATTTCCTGATGGGACCTTTAATGAAAGTGCCCTTCTTCTACGCACTGATATTCCGTACCATCAGCTATTTGTTCATACTTCGCTGCATTACACAACAGCCCGTATCCACTTGCATAGGTGGTATACGCTCTGTTCTTTATATCTCTTTCCTTCTCGGGCATTATCTATTCCGGATATTGCCTTTCTTGTTTCGTCATTACCGCCACCGATTCTGTTACTTGGTGATTTTAATGCCCACCATTTCCTCTGGGGGGGGGGTCTCACTGTGATTCCCGTGGAATTCAGTTAGAGGCTTTTCTTGCCACCCACCCCCTCCATACTCATACTCTCTCTTGCATCGATCTCTCAGTCTGCTCTTCCTCCACCGCATTAGACTTCACTTGGTCTGTTCTCCCGGACTTACATGACAGCGATCATTTCCCAATCATTCTTACTTCCCCTTCATATTCACCACCTCTTCGCATCCCACGCTGGCAATTTGATTGGGCAAATTGGAGCCTTTACTCACACCTAATTGTTTTTAGAGAGGTTCCTTCTTCGTCCTCCATCGATGAGCTTTTACACCTCTTCTCGTCCTCCGTTTTAACCGCAGCTTCTCATTCTATACCCCAAACTTCGGGCAGGCATTCTCAGAAATGTGTGCCTTGGTGGTCTCCTGCTTGTGCTCGTGCAGTACATTTGAAACTCGCTGCATGGGGCAGGTACCGGTACAATAGAACCACAGAGAGACTCCTTGATTTTAAACAGAAGCGTGCGATCGCTCGCTGTGTCATCCGTGACGCTAAACGCACTTGCTGGCGAGATTATGTCTCCACCATCACCTCTGCTTCCTCTATGAGTGCAGTCTGGAAAAAAGTACGAAAACTGAGTGGTAAATATTCTCCTGACCCGGCTCCTGTTCTGCGGGTTGCCGGTGTTGATATAGCAAACCCACTAGATGTTGCCAATGAAATTGGCAATCATCTGGTCCATATTTCTCAGGGACTCCATCTATGCCCCTCATTTCTTTCCTCAAAGTCTGCCAGAGAGTTAGCACCCTTGGACTTTTCTTCTCTCAGAGAAGAACAGTATAATGTGCCTTTTACACTTCAAGAACTGGAGGCAACACTCTCGGCTTGCCAATCATCGGCAGCTGGGCCCGACGACATTCATATTCATATGCTACAACATTTACATCAGTCAGCCCTTGCAGTCCTATTATGCCTTTACAATCTTATTTGGTCACAAGGAGTTCTTCCACAGCTGTGGAAATCCGCCATTGTTCTCCCTATCCGCAAACCAGGTACTACGGGACATGAAACCTCCCACTATCGTCCCATTGCTCTTACCAGTGCAGTTTGCAAAGTAATGGAACGCCTAGTAAATAGACGTTTAGTGTGGTATTTAGAGACACATAACAGTCTCTCCACTCGTCAATATGGCTTTCGTAAGGGACGTTCTACCATAGACCCCTTACTACGCTTGGATACGTATGTTCGTAATGCCTTTGCAAATAACCACTCAGTTATTGCCATATTTTTTGACCTTGAGAAGGCATATGACACAACTTGGAGGTATAATATTTTAGTCCAAGCCCACTCCTTAGGCCTTCGAGGCAATCTACCATTCCAATTGGGCCACCACACGTGGGTTTAAATTTTCCAGCACTAAAACCCACCAAATTACTTTCACTAGACGCTCTATCATCTCCGATCATCCTTTGTACCTCTATGGCTCCCGTATCCCTGAACGTGATACAGTCAAGTTTCTGGGCCTCCTCTTTGATCGTAGGTTATCCTGGAAACCTCACATTACCTCTCTGAAGGCAACTTGTCACAGCCGGCTGAACCTTCTTAAAACCCTTGCTCATCTTTCATGGGGAGCTGATCGTCGAACCCTCCTCCGCCTACATTCCACCCTTGTTTTATCGAAACTTGATTATGGTGACCAAATCTATTCAGTGGCATCTCCTGCTACTCTCTCTAGCCTTAACCCCATTCATCACCAAGGATTACGTTTATGCCTTGGTGCTTTTCGCTCTTCCCCTGTCGAGAGCCTCTATACAGAAGCGAACGTTCCATCCTTATCCGATCGCCGTGATGCCCATTGCCTGCGCTACTATGTACGCTCTCATGATCTCCGCAATCCTTCCATTTTTTAGAATGGTCACTGATATTAGTAGACATTCTTTATTTGTTCGCCACCCCTGTTTACTCCGTCCCTTCTCTCTTCACCTTCATTCGCTCTTGTCTTCTCTTCAACTACCACCTTTCTATGTACATGTAGCATCTCACTTTTCCCCTATCCCCCTGGGAAGTTCCAGCTGTTCGAGTCTGTTTTTTCCCCCTCCCTTGCTCGAAAGCCCAATGTCACGGTCGTTTCCCCCGCTCTATTTTTCTTGACCACTTTCATCTCATTTCTCATGCCATTCCCGTGTCACAGGGGCTCTAGTCTTTGACGGCGTAGGTTCGCAGCATTTTTCCGGACAGCGTCGTACAAGGGCATTTACTATTTGGGCTAGTATTTTACTGCTGAATTGTATCCCTCCTTACAGCATTTTCCCGTTTTGCATCTATCCCTTGTCATCATTTGTGATTGTCTCAACTCCCTTTGTTTACAGGCTATACAAAAATTTGATACACCCTCACCCCTTGTCCTCCTACCAATTTGGGCTTCCCGCACTTTACCAAGCATAAAAGTTTTGTTTTTTGTTGGGTCCCTGGTCATGTTGACGTACGGGGCAATAACAGGCAGAACTCTTGCGCGTCAGCAGTACATGACCTACCAGTTTTTGGAAAATTTTCCTTTAGGACTTTTGCTGCAATATTTTCCCCCTTCACACCCTTTGGCAAAAACGTTGGCTATATCCCGGGCAACAAACTTAAATCTATTAAACCCGAGTATAGGTTACTGGCCGTTTTCTTTCACCAGTGTCGAGGTTGGGAGAACTCTCCCCCGTCTTCGATTGGCCAACTTCTTACTCATGGATACTATGGGGGGCGTCCTGCCCCTTTGTGGAATTGCCAAGCTCCATTATCAGCCAGCCACATTCTGTTGGACGTCCACTTTAAAACGAGCCGCAAATTTACCTTTCTCGTCTTCGCTCCGTACTCCTCTTTCCTTCCCTTCTCGCTGATGGACCCACCTTTCATCCGCTCTCCTTTGTTTTTTTAAAACAATGACTTACTTCACAAACCGATCCCTTTTCACCCTTTTACTTCAACTCTTGCTACCCCTACCCCCTACTATCCCCTGCCCCGCTGTTTTTGAAACCTGCTGCATCCCTCCCCCCTTCTGCCACCCAATCCCTCGCTTCCCCCCTCCCCTGCACGCTTTTATACCCTTGGGGGCTTAGCACTTTTTTTTGTTTTAAAATAATCCGACCATGAAGAAAAAAATTTCTCCAACTGAAGGACGACCACCTCAAAACTCGTCTTCAAAGGTGATGGACTAATTACATCCCCTTTCACATCTCTATTGCTTCTGGCTGCCTCTGTACTCGATGAAGAAGTAATTGTAAGCGAAACATTTCGGAACAAGAACCTAAAGTTGCACATGTTGAGAAAGGTTTACCAAAGGGTTAAAGATAAATTGGGGGTACTTAGGGGATAAACGCTACGCCCACACAGCCGCCCCTCGGGCGAAGCCCTTGAGAAGCTATTTTAACCACTTCGCAACGGGCTGTAATAGAGTTTTTAAATGTATTATTATAAATTCCCCCTGGGGGGTGTTATTGCATATTTCATTCACTGATTGCTGACGAAACTTAGGTGTGGACTCAAAAGCCGCACCCACTGCCGACAATGGGTTTTTAAAAACCCCTTTTGCGACACAAAAACTGTCGCCCCCCTACTACAAAAAAATTCGAAACCTCCCTTTGCCCTTTTGTAGCGGAGCTATGGTGTTCTTTACACCCTTGACAGGTACGGGACTTGATGAAGCGAAATGTTTTTGGGATGTCCACGTCTTCCATATCTGGGAATACCAAAATGGTACACATTTTCCACGGGTTTTCTTTATGTTCAAAAATCTTTTCACTAAAAGCTGATCACAATTCTCTGTAATGTTTATCATTTTTTGTGAACACTTTTTCACACAACGTGGGACAGGTTCTGTTTTGGGTTTATCCGGGCTCAGTGTGACTCCCAGTAGAGTGAAAAGAAATCTGACTCGCGTCCTATGCACTGCAATGCCCCAGAACAAAAAAGGAAAAGCTGCCAGTATTTTTTTGTTTCCCCTTGCCAAATTTCCCTCCATGAAGCAAAGCAGAAACTTGATTCTTGCTGTTTTTGACATAGACAACAATGTACACATCTTTCCCAGGGGAAAAAAGTGGGAGCGGGTTTTTCCTCAATTGCCCTCTAAAGTAAGGATGGCTATCTCTTAAAAACTACACTTTGCAACACGGGACCTTGCAAGGAGCGGCGGTCGCTTGACCACCAATACTCGTATTGCATCTGGGATCAATTATTTGCAAAGCAGTAAAACAAGTTTTTGCCCCTTCTGAAGGGCGGGCCCTCGGGCTGAAAGGGGCTGAAGGGGCTGATACCCCCCTCCGGGAAAAAAATTTTTCTCCACAGCACATATTTTACCTATCATTACCAGAATCGTTGAAATCGCACGATTATCCCCTTTGGGCTAGTAGACTGCATCAGTACGAGATTTGGGTCACGAGGACCTTTGTCAACACCAGAGTCCATCCCATTTAAGCGCAAGAGAGAGATTCCTTTTAATTTGAACCTTCGATTTTGTCAGACACCTCTGGCCCGTGAGTGTACGGGAAACGTTAAATAAATGATTTTAGCAACCGGGTAAGAAATTGAACGTAATGTAGTGAGAAAGGTTGTTGACAAGCCCCAGGGTTGCGGGCCCCTAAGTTTTGTTACAGGGTTGGCGGTCCCTGAAATAAACAACCTGTTGTGACTTGTTCCCCCTTGATGCCTCCCTGATGACCTTTTTCCCCTTTTTCTCTCTCTCCCCCTCTCTTCTCCTCCCCTCTCCTCTGCCTCCGTCCAAATTCTTCTCCCCAAAATTTCTCCCTTCCAATCAAACATGTTCAAATTCCCCAACTCAAACGTTATCTCTACTCTTCTTTTCTTCCCCTCCTCGTCCCTCCAGTATGCAGGAGGGGGGTAGGAAGAGCTCAAGGGGAAAAAGAAAGGAGAAAAGGAAGGGGGGCGGAATGGGAAAAGAATGGGAAAATTTGCGATCGGGAACAAAGAAGAAATTGAGAAAAAAAAAAGGTTTGAGAGTGAAGTGAAAATACAGAGGAAAGGGGAAATTTAAAAGTTATGTAAAAACTCTTTAAGAGGAGACGTAGAGGTGTGAGTAATTAAAAATAAAGAGAGAAAGCGAGTGAGGGGAAGTAAGAATGAGAAAAAGTGAAAAGGATATTAATGTTTATAAAAGAAAGTTTGTTTTATAGCAAAATTTGGGGTACAACAGTATGCTGCCCCCATTTTATAAGATATTACCCTACTGGGACCAACCGCTGGGTTTTCCCAAATGTCATATTAAAATCACAAAAAATGGGGTTTCCCATATCGATTGCCAATCTCCACCCTTTTTGCTGGATGACTGTATCAAAAAACGAGATATGTAAAGTTTTTCCTTTACGGATCAGTAGACGCAAGGTTTAAAAGGCTTCGTTCCAAGAGCCTACATTTTGCTTCATATAAACCATTTCTAAATAGCATATCCCCTATATAAATAAAATAATATAATATATTATTTTTATATTGTTACGGTTCAAATCTAATCTTTAGCCAGGTTAGTGCGTCCGTAACAACACACTTCAAAGAATAAAAAGATAGGGTTCCAACTTAGAAATGTAAGGCAAAAATAATAGTTTATTTTTAAAGTGTCTTTTTATTTAATTTTTAAAATACTTTAATTTTCATAAAATCTTTTAAATATAATGTCAGAAACTTTCCTTCACACAAAAAAAACTCTTAAATAGAATTACATGTCAATATGGTCACTACACTTGACAAGTCGGGGAATATTATCGCTTCCTCAATAGAAAACATTACTTGTGTGCAAGACATATAATGAGAATTAAGACTTTCCTGAGTAACCCCCTGGCATAAGGATATATCAAAAAGTTCAAGCTTGACCGGGTCTCACATCGTAACCTGAAATAACAGTATAGATTGTCAGCAGACTTCAAAATAAACCAAAAGTGGATCAGGAGTTTCTATAACAAAATTCTCATCCAATGAAAATAAGGGGGGTACTAGGAGGGTAGCTCAGTCAATGCACACTGGTCAGCAGAGAGAGTGAACGCCATATCAAAAATTTCCCTTCATGACTAACTCGTAAAAAAGGGGGAGAGGGAGAGGGGTAAAACTACCCCCCAATGGAGATACCTTGTTATAACCTTAGCCGGGGTCCCTTTTCAACACTTTTACCAAAAGATTATATATATATATAATATATATATTATATATATATAATTTTATAATAAAATTATATATACATATACCCGGGTATTTTTCCTAAATCAGTAATATTATAAACTAGTGGAATTTTTAATTTAGCTAATATTAAAGAAACCCAAGTATAATATTAAGTGGAAATACATAAAAATTAATACATTATGCCCTTTGGCATAACACCCCCCCCTTTCGGGGACTAAATTTGCCGTAAAAAGAGGACTTCAAAAAAAAATATAACCAGAATAAAAGTCATTCCTCTACAAAGCCCCTGAGACAAATGTTGCTTCTCCAACAAGAAAATTAAAAGTCTGGTGTCCCCAAAAACCACGTATGTTAGACACCACTAACTAGACTTCGAAAAGGGGCGTTTTCATAACGAGGCCTTAATGACCTTTGGTAGCAGGAGAATCGGGTAAGACAACAGGAGACTGCCACCACAGAAAAAAAGTTCTGGATACCATATGGTGGCTTTACGTGACAGGTCTCCCCGTGGTTACAAGAACAAAACAAGTAAAAAAAATAGCATTAAGAAAATGCATTAAACAAATACATCCTGTTTTGGGAAGAACTATGCAACAGTTAACAACTTTTTTCCGAAAGTTTCGCCTACACCCGTAGGGTTTTTCAGTCGAATACAGAAAGTGGGGGAAAGTAGAGAGTAAACATGTAAACATCCCCTCACCCCTTAAAGTCGTAGAATTTGAGGGGTCATCCCCGGGCCCGGGGAATTCAGTTCCATATCAGGAACATCTGAAATCAAGCGACGTGCGGAACTTTAAATACTGCGGAAAAAAAAGGGGCGGGGGAAATAGTATTTTAGTATAGTGTGAGAGGCCACGAAGGTCATGTCCTTTTAGATCCAAAAACTTTCACTTTAAAAGCTTGTCCAAGGTGTTTTCTGTACCCAAAATGCCACTGTTGCAGTGTCTGACAAGATGAACATCAAAATGGTATACAATACCGACGGTGTTTGGTAAACACATATGCAAAAAGTTAGAAAAATTTATTCCGAAAAGTTTTTTGCCTACACAGTAGGCTTTTTCATCGAAAAAAAGAAAAATAGGGAGGAAAACGAAGAGTGAAGACGATGTAATCAGTCATCACCCTTAAAGTCGTAAATTTGAGGTTTTCAGTCCCTCGGCCCGGAGAGTTCAGTTCCTAGTCAGGGGAAATTCTGAAGATCAAACGACGGGGGAACTTAAAACTGTCGGAAGGAGAGGTGCGGGTAGTAATATAGTAGTAGATAGTAGTGAGAGGCCACTGAGGTCATGCCCCTTTTCAGATCCAAAAACCCTTTTCACTTGAAAAACTTGTCCCAGGTGTTTTCTGTACCAAAATGCCACGTGTTGCAGTGTTGACAAATGAACATCAAAATGGTATCAATACCCACGGTTGTTAGGTAAGACACTATGCAACAGTTAGACAACTTTATTCCGAACGTTTCGCCTACACAGTAGGCTTTTCAGTCAAAACGAAAATAGGCAGGGAACAGTAGAGATGTGAAGAGATGTAATCTCCACACCCTTTTAAAATCGTAGAATTTTTTGGGTTTTCAGTCCCTCGGGCCCGGGAAGTTCGTTCCTAGTCCGGGAAATCGAAGATCAAGCGACAGTGGGGGAAATTAAATACTGTCGGGGGAAGGTGCAGGTATAAAATATAGTAGTATAGTAGTGAGAGGCCACGAGGGTCATGTCCTTCCAGATCCAACACTTTCACTTGAAAAGCTTGTCCAAGGTGTTTTTTTGTCCAAGATGCCACGTGTTTTCAGTGTCTGACAAGAGAACATCAAAAAAGGGATACAATACCGACAGTTGTTAGGGAAGACACATATCAAAAGTTTGACAACTTTTTTTCCCAAACGTTTCGCCCACACATAGGGTTCTTTAGTCGAATACAGAAAATAGGCAGAACGTAGAGTGTGAAGACGATTAATCGTCCATACCCTTTAAAGTCGTAGAATTTAGGGTTTTCAGTCCCTCGGCCCGGAGAAGTTCATTCCATATCAGGAACTATCTGAAGATCAAGGCAGTCGGAGACTTAAAACTGTCGGAAGGAAGGTGCAGGGTAGTAATAGTAGTAGTAGTTATATGAAGGCCACGAGAGGTCTGTCCTTCTCAAACCAACACTCTCACTTGAAAAGCTGTCCAGGTGTTTTTGTACCAAATCCACGTGTTGCAGGTCTGACAAGATGAAAAATCAAATGGTATACAATACCGACGGTTGTTAGGAAGAACATATCACATAGACAACTTTTTTCCGAAACGTTTCGCCCACACAGTAGGGTTTTCAGTCGAATACAGAAAGTGGCAGGGAACAGAGAGAGTGAAAACGATGTAATCAGTCCATCACCCCCCTTTAAAACGAGAATTTTAGGTTGTCAGTCCCCCGGCCTGGAGAAGTTATTCCATAGTCGGAACATCGAAGATCAACGACGTGCGGAGACTTAAATACTGCGGAAGGAGAGGTGCGGGGATAATATAGTAGATGAGAGGCCCCCTGAGGGTCAGTCCTTCCCGACCAACACTTCTCACTTGAAAAGTTGTCAAGGGTTTTTTTGTACCCAAAATGCCCTTTTGAGTCTGACAAGATGAACATCAAAATGGTATACAATACCCCAAAGGTTTATAGGTAAGACACATATGCAAAATTAGACCCAACTTTATTCCGAAACGTTTCGCCTACACTAGGCTTCTTAAATCGAATACAGAAAGAGGCAGGAACAGTAAGATGGAAAAACGATTAATCAGTCCATCACCCCTTTAAAATCGTAGAATTTGAGGTTGTCAGTCCCTCGGCCTGGAGAATTCGTTCCAAGCAGGAACTTCTGAAAATCAAGCGACATGCGGAGACTTAAATCTGTCGGAAGGGGGGTGCAGGGTATAATAGTAGTAGTAGTGTGTAGTGAGAGGGCCCCTGGAGGTATGTCCTTCCAATCCAACCTTCCCACTTGAAAAGCTTTTCCAAGTGTTTTCTGTACCAAGAGCCACGGTTGCAGTGCTGAAAGATGAACATCAAAAAGGTATACAAAACCGACAGGTTGTTGGTAAACACCCCTGCAACATTAGAAACTTATTCCGAAACGTTTTTGCCTCACAGTAGGCTTTTTCAGTCGAATACGAAAGTAGGCAGGGAAAATAGAGAGTGAAGACGATGTAATCGTCCACACCCTTAAAATTAGAAAATTTTAGGTTTGTCAGTCCCCCGGCCCGGAAAGTTCAGTTTCCCAAATCAGGAAATATCTGAAAATCAAGCGACAGTGCGGGGACTTAAATACTGTCGGGAAAGGAGAGGTGCGGGTATAATGTAGAGTAGTAGTAGTAGTGGAAGGCCACTGGAGGTCATGTCCTTCTCAGATCCAAAATTCTACTTGAAAAAGCTTGTCCCCAAAGGGTTTTCGTACCAAGATGCCACGGGGTTTTCAGTGTCGACAAGTGAACATCAAAATGGTATACAATACCGACAGGGTTTTTTAGGTAAGACACAATGCAACAGTTAGACAACTTTATTTTCCAAACGTTCGCCTAACAGTAGGCTTTTTCGTCGAAAACAAAAGTAGGCAGGGAAAAGTAGAGATGTGAAGACGATGTAATCAGTCCATCCCCTTAAAGTGTAGAAAAGAGGTTGCATCCCCGGGCCTGGGGGGAAGTTCAGTTCCATAGTCAGGGAAATACTGAAGATCAAGCGACAGTGCGGAGACTTAAATACTGTCGGAAGGGGAGGTGCAGGGTAGTAAAAGAGTAGTTTGATATATAGTGAGAGGCCACTGAGAGGTCATGTCCTTCTCAGATCCAACACTTTCACTTGAAAAACTGGCCAAGGTGTTTTCGACAAGATGCCCCCGTGTTGCAGTGCTGACAAGAGAAACTCAAAAAGGATACAATACCGACAGGTTGTTTGTAGACACTATGGGAACAGTTTAGCAAAATTTAAACCGAAACGGGTTTTTGCCACACAGTAGGCTTTCCAGTCGAACAGAAAGTGGCAGGAACAGTAGAGATGTGAAGCGATGTAATTTTTCCCCTCACCCAAAGGGGCGAGAATTTGAGGTTGTCATCCCCCGGCCTGGAGAAGTTCAGTTTCCATAGCAGGAACTACTGAAGATCAAGCGACATGCGGAGCTTTAAAAACGGGCGGAAAGGAGGGGGCAAGGGGAGTATAGTAGTAGTAGTAGTAGTAAGGGGGAGAGGCACTGAAGGGCAGTCCTTCTCGATCCAACACTTCCACTTGAAAAACTTGTCCAAGGGGTTTTCGTCAAGATGCCACTTTGCAGGTCTGCAAGAAAAACACAAAATGGGTATACAAAACCGACAGGGTTTTTAGGTAAGACAAAATATGCAACGTTAACAACTTTTTTCCGAAAGTTTTTGCCTACACAGTAGGCTTCTTCAGTCGAAACAGAAAGTAGGCAGGAAAAGTAGAGATGTGAAG
This sequence comes from Cherax quadricarinatus, assembly GCF_026875155.1. Classification (NCBI taxonomy): domain Eukaryota; kingdom Metazoa; phylum Arthropoda; class Malacostraca; order Decapoda; family Parastacidae; genus Cherax; species Cherax quadricarinatus. The sequence goes on from NC_069402.1 coordinate 102,167,647, forward strand.
ACGATGTAATCAGCCATCCCCCTTAAATCGTAAATTTTGGTTTCAGCCCCCCTGGAAAGTTCATCCATAGTCAGGGAAATACTGAAGATCAAGCGACATGCGGAGATTAAAAACTGTCGGGAAGGGGAGGTGCAGGGTAGTAAATTAGTATAGTAGTATAGTGAGAGGCCCCTGAGAGGTCATTCCTTCTCAATCCAACCTTCTCACTTGAAAAGCTTGTCCAAGGTGTTTTTTGTACCCAAATGCCCCGTGTTTCAGTGTTTACAAGATAACATCAAAAAGGTATCAATACCGACAGGTTTTTTGGTAAGACACATTGCAAAAGTTAGACCCAAATTTATTTCCCAAAAAGTTTCGCCTCACATAGGCTTCTTTTTAGCGAATACGAAAGTAGGGAGGAACGAGAGAGGAAGACGTGTAATCAGTCCATCACCCTTAAAAGTCGTAAATTTTTAGGTTTCAGTCCCCGGGGTGGGAAGTTCAGTTCCATAGCAGGAACTTCTGAAAATCAAACGACATGCGGAGACTTAAATATGTCGGAAGGAGAGGTGCAGGGGATAAAGTGTATGTATGTAGTAGACCACTGAGAGGTCATTCCCTTTTCAGATCCAACACTTCTCACTTGAAAAGCTTGTCCCAAAGGGGTTTTTTGTACCAAGATGCCACGTGTTCAGTGTCTGCAGATGAAAAAATCAAAAAGGGAACAATACCGACAGGTTTTTAGGGAAACACATATGCAACATTAGACAACTTTTTTTCCGAAACGTTTCCCCCACACATGCTTCTTCAGTCGAATACAAAAGTAGCAGGGAAAAAGAATGTGAAAAACGATGTAATCATCCACCCCTTTTAAAATCAGAATTTTAGGGGTTTTCGTCCCCCGGCCTGGAGAAGTTCAGTTCCTAGTCAGGAAATATCTGAAAATCAAACGACAGTGCGGAGACTTAAAAAACTGTCGGAAGGAGAGGGGCAGGGTAGTAAAGTAGTAGATAGAGTAGTGGAGGGCCACGAAGGGGCATGTCCTTCCAGATCCCAAAACTTCTCACTTGAAAAGCTTGTCCAAAGGGGTTTTTTGTACCAAGATGCCTGTTGCAGTGGCTGACAAATAACTCAAAATGGTATACAATACCCCAGTTGTTAGGAAGACACATTTGCAACATTAGCAACTTTATTCCGAAACGTTTCGCCTACACAGTAGGGTTCTTCAGCGAATACAGAAAGTAGGAGGAAAAGTAGAGATTTGAAGACGAGTTCATCCATCACCCTTAAAGTCGTAGAATTTTTAGGTTGTCAGTCCCCCGGGCCCGGGGAAGTTCAGTTCCATATCAGGAAAACTAAGACAAGCGACAGTGCGGAGATTTAAAAACTTCGGAAGGAGAGGTCAGGGTGTAATAGTAGTAGTAGTGTAGAGTGAGAGGCCATGAGGGTCATGTCCTTTTCAGATCCAACACTTCTACTTTTAAAAACTTTTCCAAGGTTTTTCGTACCAAAATGCCACGGTTCAGTGTCTGACAAGATGAAAAATCAAAATGGTTACAATACCGAAGGTTGTTAGGAAGCACATATGCAACAGTTAGACAACTTTATTTCCCAAACTTTCGCCTACACAGAGGCTTCTTCAGTCGAATACGAAAAAAGGGAGGAACAGTAGAGATGTGAAAAAACATGTAAACAGTCCATCACCCTTTTAAAATCGTTAAATTTTTAGGGTTTCAGTCCCCCGGCCCGGAGAAGTTCAGTTCCATAGTCGGAACTATCTGAAGATCAAGCGACAGTGCGAGACTTAAATACTGTCGGAAGAGAGGTGCAGGGTGTAATAGTAGTGTAGTAGAGTAGTGAGAGGCCATGAAGGGCTTCCTTCTCTTCCAACACTTCTCACTTGAAAAGCTTGCCAGGTGTTTTCTTACCCAAAATGCCACGTGTTGCAGTGCTGACAAGATGAACCCTCCTTCCGACAGTATTTAAGTCTCCGCACTGTGCTTGCTTCAATAGTTCCCGACTTGGAATAAATTTCTCCGGGCCGGGGGACTGACAACCCCCAAATTCACGACTTTAAGGGTGAGGCCTGTTACATCGTTTTAAAACACTCTACTGTTCCTGCCAACTTTCTGTATTCGACGAAGAACCCCACTGTGTGGGCGAAACTTTTGGGAAAAAAAGTTGTCTAACTGTTAAATTGTGCTTACCTAAAAAACCTGTGGGTTTTGGTATACCATTTTGATTTTCATCTTGTCAGAAAACTGCAACACGTGGCATTTTGGTACAGAAAACACCTTGGACAAGCTTTTCAAGTGAGGGGGGTTGGTTTGGAGAAGGACTTTAACCTCTCAGTCCCCCCCTCTCACAACTACTACTACTACTACAATTACACCCGGGCCCCCTCCTTCCGACAGTTTTTTAAAATTCCCACGGGTCGTTAAATCTTCAGATAGTTCCGGGACTATGGAACTGAACTTCCCCCGGGCCGAGGGACTGAAAACCCAAATTCTACGATTTTAAAGGGGTGAGGGAAACGATTAAAATCGTTTTCACACCCTCTACTTTTTCCTGCCTATTTTCCCTGTTTTCGACTGAAGAAGCCTACTGTTTTTGCAAAATTTTTTGGGGAAAAAAATTTTGCAACTTTCATATGGTCTTACCTAAAAACCCTTTCCCGGTATTGTTACCATTTTGATGTTCATCTTGTAAACACTGCAACACGGGGCACTTGGTACAAAAAACCCCCTTGGGAAAAGGGCTTTTCATTAGAAGTTTTTGGATCTGAAAAGGGACATGACCTCTCAGGGGCCTCTCACACTACACAAACAACTACTATTACTACCCGCACCTCCCCTTTTCCCGACAGTATTTAAGTCCCCGCCGGGTCGCTTGATTTTTCAATATTTTTCCTGACTAGGGAAAACGAATTTTCTCCGGGCCAGGGACTGAAAAACCCCAAAATTTTCTACGATTTTAAGGGGTGGGGAAAACTGATTACATCGTCTTCACATCTCTACTTTCCTGCCTATTTTTCTTTTTTTTCGACTGAAGAAGCCTACTGGGGTAGGCAAAAAGTTTGGGAATAAAGTTGCCCAAACTGTTGCATAGGGGCCCCTTTCCCTTTAAAAAACCTGTCGGTATTGAAATTCCATTTTAAATGTTCATCTTGCCAGCCCACTGAAAACACTGGCATTTTGGTACAGAAAACCCCTTTGGGACAAGCTTTTCAAGTGAGAAGTTTTTGGATCTGAGAAGGACATGACCTTTTCAGGGGCCCTCTCACTATACTACTACACTACTTTTACTCCCCTGCCCCTCTCCTTCCGACAGAAATTTTAAGTCCCGCACTGTCCCCTTGTTTCTTCAATATTTCCTGACTAGGGAAACCTAAATTTCTCCAGGCCGAGGGACTGAAAACCCAAAAATTTTCTACGATTTTAAAGGGGTTGAGGGACTAAATTAAAATTCGTTTTCACATCCTACTTTTCCCCCCCTTTACTTTCTGTTTTCACTGAAGAAGCCTCCCGTGTAGGCGAAACTTTTCGGAAAAAGTTTCTAACTGTTGCTATGTGCCCTTAAACCTAACAACCTGGGGGTTTATTTTTATACCATTTTGATGTTCATCAAATACATACCTAAAAAGTGCACAAAAAAACCTCTTTTAAAAATTTTCAAATTAGTTACAGGTCTTAAGGAGGGGAAACCAGAGTGTCACCCAATAACATTATCAGTTTCCCTAATATGGTTAAAACTTATAAAAAAAGGGTTTTATCCAAAGGGACCATTTTTGTTTTTCTAGCATTCTTAGTTTTTCATGGTTTTTAAAAAAGGTTAAGGGATTAGATCTTTTTTTACTCAAATTTTTATGGGGGGTAGCCCCAAAGGGATATACCTAAAAGTTTTTCCAAGGCTAAGCCCCAATGCTAGTCCCCCTCCTTTTCAACTTGAAATAATTTTAATTGAGGGGGTTTTAAAATTTTGCAGAAAAATAACAGACTGGGTGTAAAAGATCAGAAGAGGAGGAAGGTTTTAAGAAGGACACACCGCCCTGCAAACCCCGGCATCCACTTTGTAAAGTAAAGGGAACGCCCAAAACCCCCGACTCTTTTGAACTGGAAGGAACCAAGTAGACGCTTTAGACGAGAAAAAGGCAAAAAACTCACTTGTATTCCGTCCATTTAAAAGGAATTTTTGGGCTTGAAAAGTTAAAACCCAGCTTTGCGCCACTTGCGAAAAATTAGGGCAAAACCGGCGGTAGAAACCCCCGGCCATCCCCTAAAAAACCTCGGGGTACCCCTTTTTTCTTGCCTGTGGACAGGAAAATCCAAATAGCATGAATTTTTGCATTAAGGGGGGCCAACCTTCCCTTTGCCCTATTTTAAAATTTCCCAAATATTTTACCGGGGCCTGCCAAACTCACACTTGGCAAGGTTGACGGTAAAATGGTGTTCATCTACCCTTTTCAAGAGAGCTTCCAGCCGAATAAAGGGTTAAACCCACCATCCTGAATACAAACTAAACCCTCTAGGTAGGCTTCCGCCCTTTCCCAAAAGGTACGTTACCGTTTCCCAAAGCCACGGGAAGGTCGAGGCAGCTTTGCAAGCAAAAAGGCATCCCCTGTAGTTGAACAGGCCTCCAGGCACGGTGAAAGAAGAAACTCCTTCCCTTTTGAGGCGATAAAGGCACTTAAATAATAACCACGCAGGAGGCCCAAAAACACTGACTACTTAGCACTGGAAACGCTGTCTATTGGGGTCGTAAACCCCGGGGAAGGGGGGAAACCCGGGCCCAGGCACTTTTTGGGGAAATTTTTACTTTCCCGATACCCGGTACACATTCAAAATGAACCGTCCGTTTTGGGTAAAAGGGAACAAAAAGGGGTGACGCCCGGGGGCTTTTGCTATGTTCAAAAAAACCCATGATCGAACAAGAAACTTTTTTTTCCTCCCGCAATGCTTTTTTTTTTTAGGGGGCTGACTCTTTTATGGAGTTTTTTTAATGGGAGCACCCCTTTGTACGTCAACACCCGTGGACCCCCCAGGGGCATGCCCGGGGGACATCCCCAAAAGGGAAGGCCCTTTCCAAATGGAAAATCCATTTTTTTCCGATTTTCTTAGCTTTCTCTACTCCACGGCCCATCTTTACTCGAGTCACCCCCGGGTAAACCTCCCCGCGCCACGGGAAAACAAGCCCCTCATAGTATTTTTTTTACCCTATTTATATGGCAAGTTGGGGTCGATTTTCTTCTTCCGGGTGTTTTTAACCACGAAATTTTCCCAAACTCAGTTCTTAATCACCCCTTGGACCCTCATATTTGGGGTTTGCAAGGTATGGCCTGGCCCCCCCGGTTTTAAAGCTAACACTTTGTCCCCCCACTTTTAATGAACGCTAAAACAGCAGTCTGTCATAATTTTTGGTTTCATAGGGTTTTTTGGAGTTTTGTCGGAGGTTGCAGGGGCCCAATTCCCCGAGTAAAAACCAAGTTTTTTTGAAATTGCCGGGGGGGAAAAACCCATAAAAAAGGCTCCTTTTTCCCCAGACCAATGCCCCTTTAACATTACTAAACGGTCCTGGGACCACATGACCATAAATGAGTTTAAAAAAGGACTAAATCCAAACTCTCCTTTTTCCCTCTCTTAAGGCAAGGAGGGGGAAAGGAATACCTTCATCCCCATCCTTTTTAAAAACCCCTCACATTTATGCCCCCCATAAATGATTTTTTAAAGGGTTTGGTGAAACCTCTTTTTGACACCCTTTTTTTGGGGTCTATATGCTTTTTGAAACAAGGGTTTTAACTCCAACCCTGGACATAGCTTCAGGGAAAAATTTTGATGTAAAATTCGTCCCTCGTAAAGATTGAATCTCCTTGGGGAATCCGAACTGGGGGCAAAAAATCTAAATAGGACTCCCAATACCTTGGCACTAATCTTGCAAAGGGCACACCCCTTTGGGAAAAATACCGAGTAGTCGTATCCATTACGTAAGAAGATATTGTTTTCCCAAAGGGCCTATTTTTTGGGAAGGTCCCACACAGTCAATTCCGAGCCGAGAGAAGGGTTGCCTTCTACGGCAATGGGCAAGAGGGTGGAGGGGGGGTTTATGCGCAGGTTTCCCCAATGAGCTGGCAAATAGCCCCAGTTTCCCCAAAAGAAACTCATGAACGGTACCCTTTAAATCTTGGGCCAGAAAAAAAAATGGGCCCCTAATTTTCCTAAAGCCTTTCTTTTTCCCAAGGGGTCCGCCCATGGGGCTAAAATGTGCCCTTCCAATGCAACTCCCGAAACCGGACGGAAAAAACCAAAAACTGTTTTGGTTTGAGACATAAAAATTACTGAAGTCGAGGGAAAATTTTTCTTCATCAGGTTTCCGTCAGAGTAATAAAAACATTCTTCCTTACCCCCCCAGCTTCCTTCTCAGTAAGCGCTTGATCCCTTGCCTTTTTTTCAACGAGGGGTCCCCAGCTGTTCTTTTACAAAATTTTTAAACGATTAAAGTCGCTATTTTCCGTAAGGGGGAAAAAATCTACCACTTGGGTTTTTGGGGAAGGCTGTTTTTTTCGACTTCTTGTTGATCACTGGCACGAACGGAGCATCCAAACCCCAATTTTGTGGGTTTTTTCATCAGGAGTAGGCAGGGGTTTCCAAATTCTTACCCAAGCCCGGGTTATGGCTTTAAGGGAAAAACCCGGGGACCTCCCTTAAAAACCCTTCAATGGCATAATTTTTTTTCCAGAGAACTTCTCTATAACATAAGGTTTTTGGGAAAATTTTTCCTCCTCTTCCTAAATAAATTTCCCCCCAAATAATTTTACACTCTTAAGGGGAAAATCAGTTTCAAAAAAGGGCCCACAACAGTTTTCACCTTGATATGAACCCTACGTTCACATATCCCTTTAATAAAAGGGGAAATCTTGTGATAGGGGCCACCGAAAACCTTCTAGCAAAACATCCGGGTTTAATAAAAGTGTCATCATTTAGAGGAAGTCCCTCCTTTTCTCAGAAAGGTCGGAAAGCTTCCCGTACCCCGATAGGATACTATGTCCACCATTTGGTCCTCTGTAACCCCACCTTCCCCTTTAAAAAAAGTAAGGCAACATGTTTTTCCGAAACTTTGTCTGCAAAAACTCAGGGGGAATTGGGCACTTCGTTTTTGAGGAAGACGTCATCTTTACGGGAAAAAGTTTAAAGAACCTGACCGCCTACGGTTCGTTTTAAAATTGGAAACATGAGCCCCTTTCCAAGGGCCGGTTTTCTGACAATAAGAGCAATTTGGGGGGCCTCCTCTTGTTTGAAATTTTCCTCGTAAGATTTTTTTCCTTTACCATTACGGGACAAACACCGAGTAAGCTTTTGCTGAAAAGGAGGAAGGTCTGCTGATCCTTTTTCCCTAGGAGAGAAAGACGACTCGGGTTTTTCCCTCTTTTAGACCCTTTTTTCCTTGTCAAGGGGGGAGAGGTTACCCTAAAGTGGTCACTAGAAAGCAGAGGCCAACCATCTCGCCCGGTTTTCGATAACAAAGGGGGCGTACTCGCCCGTCAGAGTTCTAAAATTCTTCTTGCAAAAATAAACGCATCAGACCCCCCTGGGTATCACACTAAATGACCTCAACCATCGCCTAGAGCCACCTTTCCCGGGGCAAATTTCCCCTTTTTGGGCCCGGGGCAGTCTTCGTAAGAGGGGAAAAGGTGCGCTGATAACTTACAGGAAGAAAGTCATACTCCCTTTAAAATGATCTTTTTAAACTGCCTCGTAATCTCCCAAAATTTCATACAGGAAACTGCATAAAAGATTGGGGCCTTCCCCTTTAAAGTGTTGTTGAAGAAAGGGTAGCCCAATGTTCACGGGGCCATCTCATCCCCCCCGGTGCCTGATTCTCAAATGTGCCCGAAGTGCCCCAAGTCTGTTTAAACAAAACCTGGGCACAAAATGAGGCGGGCCCTGTGCGGGCCCAAAGGTAAAGGGTTTTTGAGTAGCAGGCGTTTTTACCCCTTTTTCTTCTTTTTGCCTCTCAAAATCTAAATTTTTCCCTCCGAACTCTTCTTTAAAACACAGGCGCTGGGTTTCCCAAATTTGCTCTTTTTGCAACTTTAAAAGATGTTCCAGCGTTGAAAGTGTTCGAGTGTGAGGGGAGCAAAGGTATTTGGAGGAGTGGGAGGAAGAGTCCCTCTAGGGGAAGTTTGGGGACAGCTCCACCCCCGGGCGCCCCCACAGCCCAGGGTTTAGCAAATGGGCTCTCATTAAACAATCGGGCGGGTACGTTGCCCCGAAACATACCCCTCTGTTTCCCAAAGTGATGCCTTCAAAGGAAGCCACCAAATAGCTACTCCAAGGACAAAGTTTCCTCCGGGGGTGTTTTGTTGCGAGTCCAACCTCGGGACAGGTCAGAGGGGGGGAAAAACAGTATTTTTCTTATTATAGAACGGACAGTATTTCGCTAAAATAACGATTTTATATGAAACTCCTAAATATCGCAACTTCCCAGAATTTGTGGGTGAAAGCCCTTCACGTATCTGGAGCCCGGGCCCTTCACCAACTGGGGAATTCACGATCCAGGGGGGTCAAAAGTTAAAAACTCCCGAAACGGGCCCCCACTTTTTTAGGGTTAAAAAATTTTAATCTTTGGGCCGGGTTTAAAGGGGCGCTCCGAAAACAACACACTTCAAAAAAAGAAAAGATAGGTTTCCAAATTTAAAAATGTAAGGCACAAATAATATTTACCCCAATTTTTTCAAGTGTCTTTTTATTTTAAAAAATTAAAAAACTTTAGATATTTTTAAATATCCCCTTTTAAAAATCAAAGTTTAGAAACTTTTTTTTTACACAAGAAAACCTTAAATAGAATGTACATGGCCCAAAATGGTCACAAAACTTGACAATGATCCAAAGGGAAAAATTTCGGGTTCCTCAATAGTAACATTTTCTTTGTGCAAGTACAATAAAAAGTGAAATTAAGAAATTTCACTGAGTAACTCCCTGGCATAAGGAAAATATCACAAAGTTCTAAAACTTTTTAAAACTGGTCCCCACATCGAAACCTGAAGAAAACAGTAATGATTTTTCAGCAGACTTTAAAAATAAACCACAACTGGAACCGGAGTTTCTAAAACAACAAATTTTCTATCCAAGTGAGAAAAAGGCGGAGTCTAAGAGGGGAGCTCAAACCCAAAGCACACCCGATCACAGAGAGAGTGAACTGCCTATACATTTAAATTTTCCCTTTATGACATCAAAATCGTCCCAAAAAGGGGGGGGAGGGTAACGTGCAAACTACCCACCAAGGAGATACCTTTTTAAAAAAACCCTTTGCCAGGGGTACCTATCTAACACATTAATCAAGATATATATATAAATAAAATCATACCCGGGGAATTCCTAAATCAATAATATTATAAACAATGGAAAACTTTAATTTAGCTAATATTAAAGAAAAACCCCGATATAAAATTAAGTGGATAAAACTATAAATTAATCACATTATGACCTTGGGTAAAAACAATAAATATATTTTTATATATATATATATATAAATAATATATATATAAAATATATATATATATATATAAAATTTTTTTTTTTTTTTTTTTCACAACCCCGGGCCCATTCCCCCCAACAGGGGGGCCCAAAAAAAAAAACCTTTTCACCATCCCCAATTTTTTAAAATCCAACACTGTCTTGGCCAGAAGGGTGCTTTTCACAAAAGTTTTTAAAATGCAAAAATTAACACCCCCCCCTTCAAGTGCAGGCACTGTACTTCCCCATCTCCAGGGCTCCCAAATCCGGCCCGCCGGGTTTCCCCCCCGAATCCCCCTTTATAAAAGTTTACTTTGCTCACACTCCAACGCACTCCCAAATATTAAAAAAAAAATTTTTCTCCCTTCACTCCATCAAACAAAAGGGTCACGCCCTGCCTGCTGGGAAATCCAAACCCCTCGCACACCCAAAAACCCCCTTTTTCCCCCTCCCTCCCAACCCCTTCCAGGCCAAACCCCCTTTCCCCGCCTTCCTTTTCCCCTACGACGATACACTCTTGAATCATTCTGGGGTTTCCGCCCATTCCTCTACAGGGGCCCGAACCACCTCAACAAACCCTTTCCCCAGCCCCCCTGGGCAACAGTTTTGGTAAACCCCCACCTCCTCCCTTCCCCCTTCCAAAACTAAAGAAAAATTTTCTGCTTATATTCACACCAAAACATTGCCCTCAGACAAAACATCTCCACTGCCTCCCGCCTTTTCCTCGCTGCAAAAAAATTTATCACCCCCGCTTCACACCCATATAAGGCGTTGGTAAAACTATACTCTCCTACATTCCCCCTTTTCCTCCAAGGACAAAGTTCTTTTCTCCACAGACTCCTAAGGGGGACCCCCACTCTTTTTCCCCATCAATTTTTATGATTCCCCTCATCTTTTAAAGACCCATCTGCTGACACTCCCCCTCCCAAAAATTCTGAAACGTTCACCTCCCCCCTACTCCTCCCCCCCAATCTGATGTTCAATCCTTTTCCTCACCTAACTTTTTTTTTATCCTCAAAACCTTACTCTTTTCCCGAAATTTACCTTTTTAAATTTTTTTCTTTTGGGACACCCTAAAACCCAAAATTCCCTCCACCAATCTCTGCAACTTCTCTTTGAAACTTCCCCAAAAGCACATGTCCCTCACAAAAGCAGCTGTGACAACTCCCCACTTTGTGTGTGATTCTTTTTCTTTTTAAAATCCACGCCTCTTGGGGCCCAAAAACCCTCGGGATTTACTTCCTTACAACCCCATCTATAAATATATTAAACAACCACGGGACATCACACACCCCTTTTTCTAAGGCCTACTTTTTCTGGGAAAAAAATTTTTCCCCCTTTCCTACATACTCTAACTTGGGGCCTCACTACCTCGTAAAAAAAAATCTTTACTGCTTTCAGTAACCTACCTCCTACACCAAAAACTTTGGGAACCTCTCCACATTGCCCCCCATCCACCCTGTCATACCCTTTTCCAAATCCCTAAAATGCCACAAAACCTCTTTAACCTTATTTTAAAATTGTTCACTTATATTTTCACTGAAACACCCGGTCCCCCAAAACCCCCTACCTTTCCTAAAGCCCCCTTTTTCATCGGGGTATCCTATTTTTCCCCTCTTACTCTTAATTTTTTCAATTATTAAATCTAAACCCTACACTTTAAACCCGGAAAACTCAAAAGACTTAATCCCCCTATAATTTTTTCACTCTCTTTTATCCCCTTTGCCCTTTTTACAAAGGGAAATATGCTCTCTCTTCCCAAAAACCCAGGTACCTTACCCTTTTTTCCCTACATTTATTAAATAATTGCACCAACCACTCCCAAAAATATATCCCCCAAACCCGCTTTTAACAATTTTTATCTTTACCCCATCAATCCCGGCTGCCTTACCCCCCTTTTTATTTTTTCCTACTGGGCCCCACAACTTCCCCCACACTCACCAAAAGGGTCTTCCTCACCCCCCTACAAGAGTTATTCCTCCTTGCCCCCATAAAAAACGAAATCAAGCTTCCCCATCTTCAACAACCCTTTTTTAAAAAATTTTCCCCCAAAAAAATTCCTTTCCATCTTTCCCCAAAACCTCTAACTCTCCATTTTAATAACTCTCCTCTCCCCATTTTTAAATGAAAAAAAAATCCATTTTTTTCCTAGGGTTTCTTAAATTGTTAAAACTCACTCCCCAAAAATTTTTTTTTTAAATTTTTAACAAAATTTGTTGAAAAACATTTTCACCCCCCTCCCCCTCTTTTTCTCTCTTTTACATTGCTTCAAACCCCTCTCTTTAAATTCTCTTTTTTTCTCCATATTACTCTTCCCCCCTTGCCTCACTTCTACTTTGTAAAAATTTTTTATATTTTCTAACTTTTTCCCTTACTACTCTCTTTACATTCATTCCCCCAATCGCTCCTCTTCCCCCCCCTGCACCCCACTTTCCCCGGAACCCCAAACCTTTTGCTTTAACACTCTTAAAACTACATTTTTTTAAAACCCACCCCATAAACCCCTTTTGACCCCCCAAATTGGGCCCATCTCTCATTTGCCCATCTTCCCTTCCAATAGCTTTTTATCTTACCCTAACGCCCCCTCTTTTATTTTTTAAAAACCCTTTACCTCTCTCTTTCCCGGGTGCTTCTATTCCCCCTTGTATCCCACTACCTTTTACTCTCAGTGTAGCTTTCAACTAGAAAGTGATCGATTATCTGTGGGCCCCCCTATAAACATGTACTCCTGAAGTCTAAAAAAAACCTCTTTTTTCTACCAAAACATAATCCAACAAACTACTGTCATTTCGGGCCCCCCATCAATTTGTGTATTTTTATTTTTCCTCTTTTTTTTTAAAATATGTATTACCATAACTAAACCCCTTTTTATACAAAAAATTCAATCAAAAGGGCCCCCCATTGTCCCTTTTCACCTTTGGGACCCCAAACTTTCCCCCCACACCCTCTCTAAAAGGGGTTTTTCCTACTTTTGCATTCAAGTCCCCCACCAAATTACTCTCTCCTTGGTTCAAAGGCTCCCAAACATTCACTTAACACTCCCCAAAAACTCTCTTTTCTCCTCTTCCCCCTTCCCCTCTTCTCCAGGTGCATACACGGGTTATTATGACCCACTTTTTCGCATCCAAAACCTTTTTTTTAACCACATAATTTCCTTTTAATTTAAAACCCTTTATATTCCCCTTTTTCCCTTTCCCATAACTGATCATTTAACCTTAAAATGCTACCCCTTCCTTTTCTCTAAAAATCTCTTTAAAATACTCCAGAATTTTAAACCCATTTAATTTTCCCCCCCCCTGAAACCCCCTCCTACCCCCCCCTTTAGCTTTGTTTTTGCTTAGGGCCAGGACATCCCAAATTCTTTTTTATTCATAACATCAGCCCAAACCCCTTTTCTTTTTCATCCCACTACATCCACGCACATTTAAGCAACCCGGGGGATTTATAAAGGGTTTTTTTTTCTTCTCCTTTTTTTTTAAATTTTATACAGGAGAAGGGGTTTTCTAGCCCATTTTCTCCCGGGATTTTAGTCGCCTCATACGACACCCATGGGTTACGGAGGAAAGATTCTTTTCCACTTCCCCATGGACAATAGAAGAAATAAAAAAAAACAAGAGTTTTTTAGAAAAAGGGGAAAAACCTAGATGTATGTATAAAATATATAAGCAGTGCTTTTCTGTGAAGTGTGACCAAAATGTAAGTAGGGGTAGCAAGATATCCCCGTTAACCCTTAGCTGTTTTTGAACAGAAAAAGAAGCCAGCAAACCTACCATCAGCAAAAAATTACAGTTTTTGTTTCACAGGGCACTGGCAGGACGGTATACCTTTCCCGGGTGGGTTTCTGTCTACCAACCCTATACCAACTATTTTAAAAATTTTATAAATATATAAAATATTTTAAAAATATATAAATATATAATATTATAAAATAAAATATATATAATGGGAAAGGGGGGTTGAATTTTGGGGTACATTAGATTTATATACAACACAAGCCCGGCAAAAAAAGAGCTAGAGCATCAAAAAACAATCTCTACTTCACAACCCCCAAAAAGTTTGTAGAAACCCCCAAATAATCAGTTTGGGGGGGACCCCCTCATTTTTATTTCATTCATTTAAAGAGTATCGGCGAGTACAAATAGGAAGAGCATCTGTTTGGCCCTTTTACAGACGGAGGATCAAGCCTCCACCCGTCTTTTCGCTGAATGAACCCCATAGGTTTTGCGCTTAAAAAATGAATTTTAAAAACATTCACCCTTTTCAGGAGGGAGGTCAGGGCACTAGGAGAGAGGAGGAGAGAGAGGGAAAAAGTAAGGAGAGGGGGGAAAGGGGGAGGGGTGTGGAAAGGGGGTTTTGTGAGTGTCGGAGTTAGGGTAGATGATAGATAAAAAATTCTAGGTAAGACCCCCAAGGGGGGGGGGGGGGAAAAATTGGGGAACTGGGGGTAGAGGGAAAAGTAGGTGGTTAAAAGGGAAAGGGTTTTTTGTATGAGGGAAAAAACCAGGGCTTAACCCAGTAGGGTGAGCTGATGGTGATTTAGGGGTTGTGCGCATCTTCGGGACTGGAGGGGGGACGGGGGGGGGGCGACAAAGCGTGAATCGCAGGTACATGGGCAATATTAAAGGTCCATACTTGTGAGTTACAGGTTAGTGAGTCAAGATTTCAGCAAGGTTATTTGTATAAAGGAATTGGGTCAGGAGCTAGTAGAGAGTAAAAGAGGTTGTGTGTGTTTGCGGGTCTGCGTATTTCGTCTTCTAAGTATGAGGTCCAGTAGTCATGTCGGGTCTCTAGTCTATTTGTTTGTCACTGAACAGTTTCCAGTACACGTTTAGAGCAGGGATGTTCGCACGGGCGTGGATGGACTCACTTGTGATGAATTCATCCCAGCGGGTGTCGAACACCCAGCGTAAGGCTTTGTTCTGGATGCGTTGTAGTTTAAGTTGGTTTGTCACAGCTGCTAGGGAGAGGGCGAGTGGGCAGTAAGTTATTAGTGGACGAATGAGGGCTTTGTATAGATGAAGTTTTGTTTGTGTGGAGGCTTGCCATAGTTTGGATAGCCCCGATAGGGCCTTGGATGCAATGGCATGCTTCTTGTTGATTTGTTTGTGTATTCACAGGTTGTGGTCTAGATTAACTCCTAAGACGTTGGTTGTCTGTGAGACAGGGATGTTTGTGTGGGTATCAGCTATCCTGAGTACTACTGGAGGAGGTGGTTCATGTTTCCTGTAGTGGAAGTAGGTGATTTTGGATTTTGCAGGGTTGGTTTTAATTCTCCATTTTTGTTCCTAGTGTGTAATCTGGTCTACTTCGACTTGTGTTCTGCGGGCTAGTGTGGTTATTTGTTTATGGGTGGTGAGTTGGGTGATGTCATCTGCGTATGCAAGTATGATGGTGGAGTCAAAGGCTGGTGTTGGGATGTCATTGGTGTAGAGGATGTAGAGGGTGGGTAAAAGGACTGAGCCCTGTTGAACTCCAGCATGTAGTGGGAAGTGCTGAGAAAAGCATCCTTGGAACTTTATCCTCATAGTCCTACCATCTAGGAAGTTACAGAGTAGTTTGCAGATAGTCCGAGGGGGGTCGAAGTTGGAACATAGCTTAAACTTTAAGCCATTGTGCCACACTGTGTCAAAGGCTTTCTCAACATCTTTGGCTACTAGGGCTGTCTTTTTCCCCTGGTATTGGCTTATGTGGATGTAGTTTAGAATTAAGTTGAGTGCGTCTTGAGTGGAACGGTTTGATCTGAAGCCAAATTGGCCATTATATAAGAGGGAGTTTGTTTCAAGATGTCTACGTAGGCGTGAGTTTATGATTTTTTCATAGATCTTTCCCAGTACTTCGAGCAAGCTGATGGGGCGGTAGTTTTTTGGGTCAGAGTGGTCTTTGTTGGGTTTTGGGATGAGGATAGCGGTGGCTGCTTTGAAGAGAGTGGGGAAGTAGCCGGATGCTAGTGATGCATTGAGGAGGCTGGTGAAGGCTGAGATGACAGAGTCAGGGAGGTGTTTTAGGATGATGTGGTTGATGCCGGAGGCTCCTGGGGCTTTTGGAGGGAGGCGCTGAATGAGAGTTTTAATGTCATTGGCTGTGATGGGGGTGTCCAGTTCCTGAGTGGCAGTGAGTGAGTCAAGTTGTATGTACCTGTCAGGTGCCGTTAGGTGTACGTGTTCAGTGTTCCAGTGGTCTATTTGTTGTGTGTTTGGCAGTGTGTGGTAGTGGAGGGTGTGGGGGAGTTAGGAGGGAAATCAGGAGCGTATGAGAGAGAAATGGGGAGTGCAGAGTTGACGCTAGTGACAGCTTGACTATTGGTTTTCCGAAGAGATGATTGCGGTGTTGCCTTGAATTATGTCACTAGACGAGGGAGGGGAGGAGGGGGCTATCAGAGGGGGTGTGAGAGGGTGTTTTAAGATAGGGGTGTGAGGGTGTTACAGGGGATGACAGAGTACAACAGGGGGATAAGAGGGTATTAAAGGGGGATGAGAGGGAGTTGCAAGGGGGGATGAGAGAGTCACGTGGGGGACGAGATATTATAAGGGAAACGAGAACATGTTAGAACTGGAGGGTTGTGAGGGTGTTCTTACACACTGAAGGTGAGTGTTTTTACATAACCTTGGCAGGTATTCTTGGTTGAGCTTACCTCGGGGGTATTTTCGGTAGATTAGATTTTGCCGCCGAAGCGTCTAGGTTGTTGTCCACCCCAGGCTGACCACATATACATCTATTCAAGTACTAAGGAATTCGTCACACGTGCAATACCTGGGTATCTTTATTTCAAGACGTTTCGCCAACTAGTGGCTTTTTCAATTCAATAGAGAGCTGATAAACTAATACACTTGTGACTAGAGGATGAGGCATTCAGTCCTTCAGCCTTGTAGAACTATACACAGAAGACGGTAGGAGAGGTAATCAGTCCCTCAGCCTAGAAGACACTGTTCGCAATCATAGTCTAGTCTTTTTTGGGTATTACCCCAAAACAAATTGGTGAACAGCGAAATTACCCACAGACGTCCACAAGGAGCATTCAAATTCAAATAGCTTATTGATCCGTTTGTATGGAGAATACAGTCACAGAAGCAGAAAATTATGTATTATACGCGATAAAGCAACTTAAGAGACAAATTTAATAAAAAATCTCATTAGGGAACTAAAGAATTTCATTGAAAACATTTTCATTCCAGGTTTTAGAGAAACATTAAGAAGCAAAAAATTATTTGTTTGAAAACGTATAACTTTCATAATTTGCCTCGCTAATTAAATAAAAAAAATTTGTACAATTTTATTTAATGTTTCCTAAGGCTTCTTTACCCCCACGATTTCCCTTTTTGCCCCATTTGGGGTAATTTACCCCGATTCGCCGATCTAGGGTCTAGATGAATCAAAAGTATAGGCAGGAAGATGAATCCTATATGCTAGTCAGATGAGGTGCAGCAGCTGAAAGTCATCGTCGAAGGTGGGTGGGGCACACTAGTGGTAGTAGATCATGCCCAAGTGTTGAGCCAGAGCTTAGTAAGTACATTGTAGGCGATGTCCTCTGTAACAAGATTCCATGGTGTTGCTGCGTCAGGCAAGTGTCATTACAGTAATGGTATACAACACTGACAAAATGATGAACAATCAGATATATGTACAACACCTGAGTATGTACACGCACGCGCACGCGCACGCAACACACACACACACACACACACACACACACACACACACACACACACACACACACACACACACACACACACACACACACACACACACACACACACCTACACACACCTACACCCACCTACACCCACCTACACCCACCTACACCCACCTACACCTACCTACACCTACCTACACCTACACCTACCTCGCTCGCTTTGGAAAGACAGTGTGGTGTGAATCAGGGTGTTCGAAAAAGAAAGGAAGCCCATGGAGAATGCATATATCATTGCATTGAGAGATAGGGGGGACATGATAACGGCATACAAAATAGTGAGAGGAATTGACAAGGTGAACAACGACAGGATGTTCCAGAGATGGGACACAGCAACAAGGGGACACAGTTGGAAGTTGAAGACACAGATGAATCACAGGAATGTTAGGAAGTATTTCTTCAGCCACAGAGTAGTTAGGAAGTGGAATAGTTTGAGAAGCGATGTAGTGGAGGCAGGATCCATACATAGCTTTAAACAGAGGTATGATAAAGCTCACGGTTCAGGGGGAGTGACCTAGTAGCGACCAGTGAAGAGGCGGGGCCAGGAGCTTGGAATCGACCCCTGCAACCTCAACTAGGTGAGTACACACACACAGTAGCGGCTAGTGAAGAGGCGGGGCCAGGAGCTTGGACTCGACCCCTGCAACCACAACTAGATGAGTACACCACACACACACACACACACACACACACACACACACACACACACACACACACACACACACACACACGGGGCCAGGAGCTCGGACTCGACCCCCGCAACCTCAACTAGGTGAGTACACACACACACACACACACACACACACACACACACACACACACACACACACACACACACACACACACACACACACACACACACACTCCTAGGGTAATGGAACATTGCAAGTAGTACCATTTGTTCCTGAAAGGTTATAATGTGAGTAGATGTTCCAAATCTGGAAAGGGCATCGCTTCCTATTACGGGACGTCACCCCCATCATAATCCTTCATGAGGGCGTCACCTCTCCATCATGGGTGCATCATTCCCATTTTATCGTAGATTGGTCTTCCCTGAAATGGAGCTGGCGTTTCAATCTCATAACATACGATGAATTGGAAAGAAAAAATGTATTTTGCTGCCAGTAATCATACGAAACTTCATACCTGATCGTGCAACAGGTATTGCAGCTGTCTCATAAAGAAACTACTACTGTCGACCGTGACAGGACTCGAACCTGCAATCTTCGGATCCGAAGTCCGACGCCTTATCCATTAGGCCACACGGTCTTCCTCACTTACAGAAGTCACGACGCCTTATCCATTAGGCCACACGGTCTTCCTCACTTACAGTATTTAGGTTTTATCTCTACGATAACAAGCAGTACAGTCTGCACAAGGATCCTTCTTACATCCTCTTCCTTATTAGAATATTGACCATGATAATGCACACGGAGTCTAAAGATATGTAGTGTCTTACCTCTCTCGCCTTATTAAACGTCTTTTTTCAGACGAAGACAGAACTCCATCTCGTAGTCCCTGTCCCTTATCTCTCTCTCTCTCTCTCTCTCTCTCTCTCTCTCTCTCTCTCTCTCTCTCTCTCTCTCTCTCTCTCTCTCTCTCTCTCTCGCTCGCTCGCTCGCTCGCTCGCTCTGCATTTCTTGCACAAACACTTGAGATTCCCGTAGGATTAAAGTTGAGGTTTCCCATGTATTTTGCAAAGTAATAGTTCTTTCATTATGCTAGTTGGAGTGGTTTTTATCCCAAGTTTTATATTTCACATTTTATCCTATTTCTTCATTATGTGTATTGATGGCACAGACAAGATTAAAGGCAAGGAATGAATGGTCATTGATGTATTGATGATGTAAGGTAGGGTCGGGTCAGTGAGTGTTGAGAACGTTGTCATATGCTGGAAGTGTACAGGGATGGAAGGGTACAGGTACGAGAGTATGGAGAAAACGGTAGAAAGAAAAAGATCTGGTACAGATACAACGGGGAGAAATAGATAGGTACAAGTACAGAGGTAGGAATGAAAGGGAACCGGTAGAGTAGTTGAATGTAAGGATACAGGGGCAGAAGTAAAAGGGAAGAGGGGTGTACATAAGAAAGAAGGAACACTGCAACATGCCTACTGACCTATGCGGAGCAGGTCCATGTCCCCCCTTCCCGGATTAGCCCAATTACCCACCCAGTCTGGTCATCAGACCGTGTGGCCTAATAGATAAGGCGTCGGACTTCGGATCCGAAGATTGCAGGTTCGAGTCCTGTCACGGTCGACAGTAGTAGTTTCTTTAGTGGCCCGGTGGCTGTGGCTAAAGCTCCCGCTTCACACACGGAGGGCCCGGGTTCGATTCCCGGCGGGTGGAAACATTTCGACACGTTTCCTTACACCTGTTGCCCTGTTCACCTAGCAGCAAATAGGTACCTGGGTGTTAGTCGACTGGTGTGGGTCGCATCCTGGGGAACAAGATTAAGGACCCCAATGGAAATAAGTTAGACAGTCCTCGATGACGCACTGACCTTCTTGGGTTATCCTGGGTGGCTAACCCTCCGGGGTTAAAAATCCGAACGAAATCTTATCACCACTCAAGGAAGGAGCACGGCACCAGACCCAGCAGCACAAGCTAGTCAGGTCCAACTCACACCCACCCACACCCACTCATGTATTTATCTAACCTATTTTTAAAACTACACAACGTTTTAGCCTCAATAACTTTAGGAATAGAAAAGTACAGAGGCAGAAATGGAAGGGCATAGGGGGGAGAATGGATGGGTGAAGGAGAAGAAATAGAAATTTTGTCTCGTCTAAGAGGTATATGGAACATCTCATGCTTAACTTTGTATAAAACTGTCCAACATTCAGTGTAGCTGGGCGCCTGCAAGCACTGCTGGCGCAGTCGCTGTATTAATGTTTCTTTACCAGGCGTCCAGGTCATCTGACTGATCGTGATGTTCCATTCGCCTCTAAGGAGGCAGGCTTCTAGTCCTATCTCTTCAGCCATTCATGCCTGCCTCTTCGTACCGTTCCATGTCTACCCAATATCCGTGTTCCTTCTACTTTTCTGCTCCTGTTTCTTTCTATTCCCAGCTATATTCCAGTACGTTTCTATTCCTTTCCCCTGTATTTGTACCTTATTATCCTTGCCCTTGTACCTGTATTCTTTCATCCCTGTATACTTCTGTGGTGAGCAAGCAAATGTTCTGAAAACTCCCTGGCCTTTCAACATCACTACATCAGCAATCATTCATTCCTCACCACACTCTTATCTAGAATCTGTTCTTTCAATAAACACACTGACAAAATAGGGTCATATGAGAAAATAAATATTCTTAATAAGAAATCAGTTCAGCCAGGTTGATGAAAAAGCTGCTGCTTAGCAAAATACACGGGAACTCTCAACTTCAGTCCCGTAGAGACCTCAAGTGTTTGTGCAAAATCTGCAAAGATGGATGGATGGAGGGAGAGAGAGAGAGAGAGAGAGAGAGAGAGAGAGGAGGGAGAGAGAGAGAGAGAGAGAGAGAGAGAGAGAGAGAGAGAGAGAGAGAGAGAGAGAGAGAGAGAGAGAGAGAGAGACAGACAGACAGACAGAGAGAGAGAGACAGACAGACAGACAGACAGACAGACCGTCAGTCAGTCAGTCAGTCAAAAAAAAAAAAGAGATCAAGTTCTGCCACGGTCGGAAAAAAGTTAACAAGACGAAAGATGTAAGACTTCACACATCTCTAGACATCTTGTGCAGTGTCATGCTCATTGGCCTCGTAAGGAGGAAGATGCGAGTCTGATCTTCGTGTAGGCTGTAAGATGTCTTATCTTGAAAAGAATGACGAATAGAAATATTGTGATATGAGAAGAGGTAGACCGTGTGGCCTAATGGATAAGGCGTCGGACTTCGGATCCGAAGATTGCAGGTTCGAGTCCTGTCACGGTCGTACATAAGTCGTGTCATTTTCAGAAAACTGCAGCACATTTAGTTGCAAATCTCGTTTTGCATGCACTGATAATATGTGAGTGTTCTTCCGACAGGGAAAGAAACCCAGTTTTGGGGAAAATATTTCGTATGTTGTAGTAAAGAGTGAAACTCCAGCTCCATTCAGTGAACATGACTCACGAAATCGTAATGACACGATTGCAAACAAACCATACCATGGGCGAGCATAGAACCCGCGATCAGAGTTTGCAGTTTTGAGACTCTGATCGCGGGTTCTATCCCCGCCCGTGGTATGGTTTCGTTTTTTTTCCATTCAGTGAATGACGTCACTCATAATATGTTGGTGATGCTCCCATGATGAGAGTGTGACGCCGCATGATACAGGTGAAGCTCCCATGATAGGGTGATGCCCTCCGTGATCGAGTGACGCCCTTCCCATGTAAGGAACATCCGCTGACATTATCACATCCCAGGAACAAATGGTGCTTCTTCTTTTCTCTTTTTCCCTGCATGAGCGGGTGTGTGTGTACTCACCTATATGTGGTTGCAGGGGTCGAATCACAACTCCTGGCCCTGCTTCTTCGCTGGACACTACTTGGTCCTCTCTCTTCCGGCTCCATGAACCTTATCGCACCTCTTCTTAAACCTCTTATCTGTCTTCAAGAGGGAACTACAAGTTCCTCAAGTCAGTTCCTGGTCAGTCGGGTTGTGATGCATTTATTGGATTGTGGCAGCTGGCACCAACAATGATCGATCAGACCAGCAACCAGGATCAGGCCACAGAATAAACTACGGGTAACCTACAAATAAGGACCACTGCAAAGAACAAATATCCGGATGGTGAGAAAGTCTCAGTAAGATGGCAGGCTGAATTTATACGTCCGTTCACTAAACAGATGTAGATGATGTATGTCCAGCAGCATGGCTCAGCTGTCAGCCAAATCACACACTGGAAACTGAATTGGAATAAGCACAATTTGAACTAAGAGTCTTGGCTGAAGGTGTTGGCAGTAACCTAGAAGACACGGAGATAAGTAGACAGTCGTCACAGCTCCGAAGAATCGGAACCAACCCAACAATAGACTGTTAGCTATAACAAATAAATAAATAACAAAGCACACGGACTGACGATACACAATACCGCACATAAGACAGAACTACGCGACGTTCGGTCGACTTGGATATGTATGCTGCTTTCTTCATCTCTCAAGCCAAATCGTCTGGGATGTCAAGAGAGTATAAAGTGGAGTGAAGTAGTGATCATTCCTGAGTCAGATCACAGGCTAAAAGATGAAAGTATCAGAGAGGTAATTAAAATATCCACTTCAAGAGGCAAACCACCCCAGTGAAGTGAGGAACCTGAATCCTGGGTGGCGCTAACATCCCTAGTTCCACCAGAGAACTAGGCAAATGAAACCCAACATCCACACACTGTCAATCTTATATATACCACATACTGCAAAGGAAAATTTGTTTCACGAAATGTAATATACCTGAGGGCAGCTGCACAGAGGGGGTTGAAATAAAATTTAATAAATGTTTGCTTTTGAAATCTACTAAAACTGACCTGACCAGTTCTCAGTGTCCACTAGCCAATTGGCCAGAATGGGAAAATTCTAAGATGAATTTGAACATGTTGACTTTATACTGGCTTTGATTTTGATGAGGGATCACTGGATCGGATCTCTCTCTTATCTGAAATCTGGCCAGGCCAGGAATTACCTATTTGTATGTAAATAGCTGGAGGGGAAGCAGGCCAGGATTGTCAGCCAGCCCCGGGTATACTGGACCACGGCCCATGTAGTGACTAACACATACGCACACGACGCCACGCACACATATTACACGCACTCGACACACAGGTACCCAAAATACACATGCGTTCATACGCGCACACGCACGCATGCATACGTGCGCGCACACACACACAACACACACACACACACACACACACACACACACACACACACACACACACACACACACACACACACACACACACCGCACACACACACACACACACACACACACCACACCAACACACACACCTACACCCACCTACAACCACCTACACCTACACCTACACCTACCTCGCTCGCTTTGGAAAGACAGCGTGGTGTGAATCAGGGTGTTCAAAAAAGAAAGGAAGCCCATGGAGAATGCATGTATCATTGCATCCCATTTTTTTCTATTTAAGTGATCTTTAATCATAAGAATGGGGTTCACGTTAAAATAAATAATGTTCATTGTTGAAAGCTTCAACAGTTATGAGACTTCCTCATTTATTTCATAATATAGAGTACAACACATAATATACAGTACAATATTTTATAATATACAGTACAATATTTTATAATATACAGTACAATACACACAACACAGTGCATATACCCACGCGCAAAATTAAAAAATATACAGAATTCTTACTCATCAAAAAATTGAAGTACATAGTTTGTAATAAGGCTATGTAGTGTTGAAGGAAAAACCCATTACATAAATGTACATCATTATAGCCAGAACTACGAGTAAGCCCATAATTTACAGCATTATGGCCAGAACTACGAGTGACCCCATGAATTTTTCAATATGTTTGTGAAGGCAACATTAAAAGATGCTGAAATACTTAAAACTAATTGATTATATAACCAACACATTCAGTATTTTTTGTAATTTAGTGGACATTTACATATGTCAATTATTTTACCAGTTTCCCTAATATTTTTTTCTTTGTTAATAATAGGTTGCGTGAGCCTATAGAAAACAAATTAATAAACACTGCGACACGTCTAGGAAAAGAAAACTGAACACTCATGGTGCTCTGAGCTTTGTGTGGTGGAACACCTTCACAGTACAGCTGCCCTGATCTGTGTTACTGGAATATCCACAGTGTACAGCTACACAAAATCCATACGAGTTACATGGATTCCCCCGTAGTAGTGTGCTGCTACCATAATGTATGACTTACATGGCGGGAACACCAGCTTGCTGTGTTTCACTGTCTTTATTTCCATGGGAGGATATCGTCATCATATATAAGACAATTTTATCCGATATTTTCTCAACAATCAAAACATCCGCCCGAACAGGGACTCGAACCCTGGACCCTTAGGTTAAAAGCCTAATGCTCTACCGACTGAGCTATCCGGGCTCGGTAGTGTTTCGGGTGATTATAGCTTAATTAAGCCTCACTGCCCCACACTGCTGTTCGGGTTTTTCAGGGGTGGCATCATAATAATAATAAACTAATAATAATATCTTTATTTCTACAAGTACATGTACAGGGTATGCAGGCGTAGCTGACATCAATGACATACTACTATATAGAAAGCCGCTTGTTATGCTAAGCATTTCGGGAAAATTAGGTCAGTTTTGTCCCAGGATGCGACCCACACCAGTCGGCTAACACCCAGGTACCCATTTTATACTGATGGGTGAACATGGACAGCAGATGTCTTATGGAAACAAGTCCCTAATATTTTCCAACCGTACGGGAGAGTCAAACTCTGGACCTCAGTGAGCTGAGTGCGCTAGCGATCGAGTTATGAGACATCTATATCTCCCTTATCCTCAGCTACACATGAGTGCAGAGGTTATAAGTCTGAGATTACACCCGCTTAGCTACCCGGGACTTATGTGCTATACATACAGTATGTGTAGTATAGAGTTCTGTGGTAAAGTTTATCTTATCTTACCAATACTCGTCTCATCCCATCCGCCCAGAAACACAAGTGCACACAAACCCACCCCTAAACCACCCCCTTTTCCCATCCCCCCGTACTAACACACCACACCATTCTCTCTCTCTCTCTCTCTCTCTCTCTCTCTCTCTCTCACACCACAACACTATATATATATATATATATATAAATATTTATATATATATATATATATATATATATATATATTATAATATATATATTTTTTTTTTTTTTTTTTTTATCACACCGGCCGATTTTCCCCCCAAGGCAGGGTGGGGCCCCAAAAGAAAACTTTACCATCATTCACTCCATCACTGTCTTTCCCGAAGGGTGCTTTACATACAGTTTTTAAACTGCAACATTAACCCCCTCCCTTTAGGTGCAGGCACTGTACTTCCCATCTCCAGGACTCAAGTCCGGCCTGCGGTTTCCCTGAATCCCTTCATAAATGTTACTTTGCTCACACTCCAACAGCACGTCAAGTAATTTAAAAAACCCTTTGTCTCCCTTCACTCCTATCAAACACGCTCACGCATGCCTGCTGGAAGTCCAAGCCCCCCGCACACAAAACCTCCTTTACCCCCTCCCCCCAACCCTTCCTAGGCCGACCCTACCCGCCTTCCTTCCACTACAGGGCTGATACACTCTTTAAGTCTTTCTGTTTCGCTCCATTCTCTCTACATGTCCGAACCACCTCAACAACCCTTCCTCAGCCCTCTGGACAACAGTTTTTTGGTAATCCCGCACCTCCTCCTAACTTCCAAACTACGAATTCTCTGCATTATATTCACACCACACATTGCCCTCAGACATGACATCTCCACTGGCCTCCAGCCTTCTCCTCGCTGAAAACATTCATCACCCACGCTTCACACCCATATAAGAGCGTTGGTAAAACTTTTAACTCTCATACATTCCCTCTTTCCCTCCAAGGACAAAGTTCTTTGTCTCCACAGACTCTAAGTGCACCACTCACTCTTTTTCCCTCATCAATTCTATGATTCACCTCATCTTTCATAGACCCATCCGCTGACACGTCCACTCCCAAATATCTGAAAAACGTTCACCTCCTCCATACTCTCTCCCTCCAATCTGTATCAATCTTTCATCACCTAATCTTTTTGTTATCCTCATAACCTTACTCTTTCCTGTATTCACCTTTAATTTTCTTCTTTTGCACACCCTACCAAATTTTAAACCACCAATCTCTGCAACTTCTCTTCAGAATCTCCAAGAGCACAGTGTCATCAGCAAAGAGCAGCTGTGACAACTCCCACTTTGTGTGTGATTCTTTATCTTTTAACTCCACGCCTCTTGCCAAGACCCTCGCATTTACTTCTCTTACAACCCCATCTATAAATATATTAAACAACCATGGTGACATCACACATCCTTGTCTAAGGCCTACTTTTACTGGGAAAAAAATTTTCCCCCTTTCCTACATACTCTAACTTGAGCCTCACTATCCTCGTAAAAACTCTTCACTGCTTTCAGTAACCTACCTCCTACACCATACACTTGCAAAAATCTGCCACATTGCCCCCTATCCACCCTGTCATACGCCTTTTCCAAATCCATAAATGCCACAAAGACCTCTTTTGCCTTATCTAAATTTCTGTTCACTTATATGTTTCACTGTAAAACCTGGTCCACACACCCCCCACCTTTCCTAAAGCCTCCTTGTTCATCTGCTATCCTATTCTCCCTCTTACTCTTAATTCTTTCAATTATAACTTACCATACACTTTACCCGGTACACTCAACAGACTTATCCCCCTATAATTTTTGCACTCTCTTTTATCCCCTTTGCCTTTATACAAAGGACTATGCATGCTCTCTGCCAATCCCTAGGTACCTTACCCTCTTCCATACATTTATTAAATAATTGCACCAACCACTCCAAAACTATATCCCCACCTGCTTTTAAAAATTTCTATCTTTATCCCATCAACCCCGGCTGCCTTACCCCCTTTCATTTTACCTACTGCCTCACAAACTTCCCCCACACCACAACTGGCTCTTCCTCACTCCTACAAGATGTTATTCTCCTTGCCCTATACACGAAATCACAGCTTCCCTATCTTCATCAACATTTAACAATTCCTCAAAATATTCCTTCCATCTTCCCAATACCTCTAATCTCCATTTAATAACTCTCCTCTCCTATTTTTAACTGACAAATCCATTTTGTTCTCTAGGCTTTCTTAACTTGTTAATCTCACTCCAAAACTTTTTCTTATTTTCAACAAAATTTTTTGATAACATCTCACCCACTCTCTCATTTGCTCTCTTTTTACATTGCTTTCACCACTCTCTTAACTTTTTCTCTTTTTCTCCATTTTACTCTTCCCTCCTTGCATCACTTCTACTTTGTAAAAACTTCTCATATGCTAACTTTTTCTCCCCTTACTACTCTTTTACATCATCATTCCACCAATCGCTCCTTTCCCTCCTGCACCCACTTTCCTGTAACCACAAACTTCTGCTGAACACTCTAACACTACATTTTTAAACCTACCCCATACCTTTTCGACCCCATTGCCTATGCTCTCATTACCCCCATCTGTCCCCCAATAGCTTTTTTAATCTTACCCAAACCCCTCCTCTTTTAGTTTAAAACCCTTCACCTCTCCTTCCCTGATGCTTCTTTTCTCCTTGTATCCCATCTACCTTTTATCTCAGTGTAGACAATAGAAAGTGATTGTATATCTGTGGCCCTCTTAAACATGACATCCTGAAGTCTACTCAACAGTCTTTTACTACCAAACTAACCAACAAACTACTGTCATTTCGCCTACATCATATCTGTATCTTATTTATCCTCTTTTTCTTAAAATTGATTACCTAAACAAAAACCCCTTTCTATAAAAAGTTCAAAAAAGGGTCCCATTATCATTTACACCTGGCCCCCCAAAATTCCCACCACCCCCTCTCTAAAATTTTCCCCTACTTTAGCATTCAAGTCCCTACCAAAATTTTACTCTCTCACTTGGTTAAAAAGGGTCCTTACATTCACTTAAAAATCCCCAAAAATCTCTCTCTCTCCTCTGCATTCCCTCTTCTCCGGTGCATACACGTTATTATGACCCACTTCTCGCATCCAACCTTTACTTTAATCCACATAATTCTTGAATTTCACATTCATTTCTCTTTTTCCTTCCATAACGATTTTTAAACTTACTGCTACCCCTTCCTTTGCTCAAAACCTCTCAATACTCCAGATTTAATCCCATTTATTTCCCCCCCCTGAAACTCTCCTACCCCCCCTCAGCTTTGTTTTGCTTAGGGCCGGACATCCAACTTTTTTCATTATAACATCCAATCATCTGTTTCTTTTCATCCGCACTACATCCCGCACATTTAAGCAACCCCGTTTTTTAAAGTTTTTCTTCTTTCTTTTTTAGTAATTGTATACAGGGAAAGGGGGTTTTAGCCCATTGCTCCCGGCTTTTAGTCGCCCCATTCGACCCGCTGGCTTACGGAGGAAAGATTTTTTCCACTTTCCCCATGGACAATGAGAATAAAAAAAAACAAGGCTATTTAGAAAAAAAGGAGAAAAACCTAGATGTATGTAAAAATTATATGCATGTGCGCGTCTTGAATTTTGACCCAAAATGAAAATAGGGTAGAAGATTCCCTGTTATTTAGCGTGTTTTGAGACAGAAAAGAAATCAGCAAACCCCAATGCAAAACTTACAGGTTTTTTTTTTTCACAGTCATCGGAGGACGGTGTACTTCCCTGGGGGTTGCTGTCTACCAACCTACTACCTTATTATATATATATATAATAATATATATAATTTTATATATTAATTATTATATATATATATATTATTTATATATATATATATATGGTAGGTTGGTAGACAGGTAGTAGGTTTGGTAGACAGCAACCACCCCCGGGGAAATATACCGTCCTCGAGATGCGTGAAAAAAAAACCTGTAATGTTTTGCAGATGGTAGGATTGTGGTTTCTTTTTTTTGTCTCATAAACACGAAAGATAACAGGGATATCTTGCTACTCCTACTTACACTTTGGTCACACTTACGACACGCACTGCATTTTTATTATATATACATACATCAGGTTTTTCCCCTTTTTCTAAAAGCCTTGTTCTTTTTTTTTTCTTCTATTGTCCAGGGGGAAGGGGAAAAAGAATTTTCCCCGAAAGCCATGCGGTCGTAGGGGCGCTAAAATGCCGGGGGCAATTTGGGGAAATAACCCCTTCTCCTGTAACATTACTAAAAAAAAGAAGAAGAAAAACTTTTTAAAAACGGGTTGCTTAATGTCGGGATGTAGTGCGGATGACAAAAAACAGATGATTGTGATGTTTGATGAAAAAAAAGTTGGATGTCCCGGCCCTAAGCGAAAAAAAAAGCTGAAAGGGGGGGGATTTCAGTGGGGGAAATAAAGGATTAAAACTGGGGTATCTGAGGAGTTAGAGCAAAGGGAAAGGGGTAGCAGTAAGTTAATGACGTTATGGAAAAAGAAAAGGAATATGAATGTGAAAAACAAGAAATTTTGTGGATTAAAAATAAATTGGTGCGAGAAATGGTATAATAAGCGTGTATGACCTGGAGAAGAGAGGAATGAGAGGGAGAGAGAGTTTTGGGAGATGTTAAGGAATGTATAGGAGCCTTTGAAACCCAAATGAGGAGTAATTGGGTAGGGGACTTTTAAAGCTAAAGAGGAGAAAAATTTTTGAGAGGGTGTGGAGGTAAGTTTGGGGTGCCCGGTGTAAATGATAAGGGGACCCTTTGATTGAACTTTGTATAGAAAGGGGTTTTTTATAGGTAATACATTTTTAAAAAAAAGAGGATAAATAAGTTACCGATATGTGTAGGGCGAATGACAGTGTTTTTGGTTATTATTGGTAGATAAAAGACTGTTGAGTAACTTCGGGATGTACAGTTTTAGGGGGGCCACAGTATATCAGATCTTTCTATTTGTGCTACACTGAGAGTAAAAGGTAGAGGGGTACGGGGAGAATAGAAGCATGGGGAGAGAGAGGTAAAGGGTTTATAAACTAAAAGGGAGGCAGTTAGGTAAGATAAAAACAGCTTTGGGGGATAGATGGGCTATGAGAGCATGGGAAATGGGGTCGAAGAGGTATGGGGTAGGTTAAAAATTATGTTGGGTGTTCGCAAAGTTTGTGGTTACGGGGAAAGTGGGTGCAGGAGGGAAGAGGAGCATTGGGGGAATGATGATGAAAAAGAGAGTGTAAGGGAGAAAAAGTTGCATTGAAAGTTTTTTTTAAAGTGAAGTGATGCAAGGGGGGGAAAAAAATTGGAGAAAAAAAAGAGAAGTTAAAGAGTGGTGAAGCAAGTAAAAAAAGAGAAATGAGGAAAAGTTGGGTGAGATGTTATCAACAAATTTGTTGAAAATAGAAAAAGTTTTTGGGGTGAGATTAAAAAGTTAAAAAAGCCTAGAGAACAAATGGATTTGTCAGTTAAAAAAAAGGGAGGGAGTTATTAAAGGGGGAAGTTAGAGGTTTGGGAAGATGGAAAAAATATTTTGAGGAATTGTTAAATGTTGAGAAGATGGGGAAGTTTTGGTTTTTTGTGTATGGGGAAAGGAGGAAAACACTTGTAGGAGTAGGAAGAGCCAGTTGTGAGGTGGGGGAAGTTCGTGAGGCAGAGGTAAAATGAAAGGGGGAAAGGGGAGCCGGGTTGAGGGGGAAAAGATAGAAAGTTAAAAGCGGGGGGGGGAATAGTTTTGGAGTGGTTGGTCAATATTTAATAATGTAGGGAAGGGGTAAGGACCTAGGGTTTGGCAGAGAGCATGCATATTTCCCTTTTGGGTTAAAGGCAAAGGGGATAAAAGAGAGTGAAAAAAATTATAGGGGGATAATCTGTTGAGTGTACCTGGTAAAGTGTTGGAAAAAGTTATAATTGAAAGAATTAAAGAGTAAGACGGAAATAGGATAGCAGAGAACAAGGGGGCTTTAGGAAGGTAGGGGGTGTGGGGACCAGGTTTTACAGTGAAACATATAAGTGAACAGAAATTTAGATAAGGCAAAAAAGAGGTCTTTGTGGCTTTTAGGGATTTGGAAAAGGGATGAAGGGGGGATAGGGGGGGCAATGGGGCAGATGTTGCAAGGTATGGGTAGGAGGTAGGTTACTAAAAGCAGTGAAGAGTTTTTAGAGGATGTGAGGCTCAAATTAGAGTATGTAGGAAAGAGGGGGGAAAAATTTTTTCCCGTAAAAGTAGGCCTTAGACAAGGATGGTGATGTCCCGTGGTTGTTTTAAAAATTTTTTAGATGGGGGTTTTAAAAGAAGTAAAGGAGGGTTTGGCAAAAGGCGTGGGTTAAAAGTAAAAAATCACACACAAAGTGGGATTGTCACAGCTGCCTTTGCTGATGACACGTGCTCTTGGGAGATTTTGAAGAAAGTTGCAGAGTTGGGGGATGAATTTTGGGAGGGTGTGAAAAGAAAAAAATTAAAGGTTTTAATACGGGGAAAAAGTAAGGGTTTGAGGATAACAAAAAAATTTGGTGATGAAAATTGAATATCAGATTGGAGGGAGAGAGTTGGAGGAGGGAAGTTTCAGATATTTGGGGGGACGTGTCAGCGGGTGGGTCTATGAAAGAAGGGAATCATAGAATTTAGAGGGAAAAAGAGGAGTGGTCATTTTGAGTCTGTGAGACAAAGACTTTGTCCTTGGAGGCAAAGAGGGGAATGTATGGAGTATAGTTTTACCAACGCTTTTATGGGTGTGAAGCGTGGGTGATGAATGTTGCGCGAGGAGAAGGCGGAGGCGTGGAGATTCGTCTGGGGGGCAATGTGGGGTGTGAAATAATGCAGAGAAAGATTTTTGGAAGTTGGGAGGAGGGGGGATTCCCAAAAACTGTTGTCCGAGGCTGGGAAAGGGTTGTTAGGGGGTTGGGCATGAAAAGGGAATGGAGCAAAACAAAATGACTTCAAGAGTGTATCATTTGTAGTGGAAGGAAGGGGGGGGTAGGGGTCGGCAAGGGAAAGGTTGGGGGGGAAGGGGGAAAAGGGAGGTTTTGTGTGCGAGGGGCTTGGACTTCCAGCAGGCTGCATGAGCGTTTTTGATAGGAGTAATGGAGACAATGGTTTTTAATACTTACGTGCGTTGGAGTGTGAGCAAAGAAACATTTATGGGGGGATTGGGGAAAACGGCAGGCCGGGCTGATCCTGGGGATGGGAAGTACATGCCTGCCTCGAAGGAGGGGTGTTAATGTTGCTTTAAAAAATGTAGTTAAAACACCCTTCTGGGAAGACGTGATTGACTGAATGATGGTGAAAATTTTTTTTTCGGGCCACCCTGCCCTTTGGGGGGAAACGGGCCCGGGGTGATAATAAAAAAAAAAATAAATAAATTAATATATTTATATATATAATAATATATTTAATTTATATTTATATATATATATATATATATAAAATATATATATAATGTCGTGCCGAATAGGCGAACTTGGGATCTTTGGGTTTAAATAGCAAAGCTTCTTGCCATATAGGGCAAGCGAAAATTTGTGTATGCAATAATTTCGCCAAAATCATTTGAACCTAACGAAAAAATATATTTCACTGTGTTTTTTTGTATTAAATTATTGTAAACAAAAACTAAAAATTTTATTTAGTTGGGTTAGGCTAGAATAAATTATTTTGTTATATAAGGTTAGGTAAGTTTTTTTAAATTCTTTTGGAGCAAAATTAAACATTTTTACACTAACATTAACGAAAAAATATATCTTTAAAACGTATAAGAGAAATTTTAGAAAGGGCTTAATTTTAAATGAGTTTTTGCTAATTTACCAGTTTTACATATTCGGCACGACATATATATATATACATGTATATATATATATATATATATATTTTATATATATATATATATATATATATATATATATATATATATATATATATATATATATTTTATATATAAAATATATGTCGTGCCGAATATGTAAAACTGGTCAAATTGCAAGAACTCATTTAAAATTAAAATCCTTTCTGAAATTTTTTTTATACGTTTAAAGATAAAATTTTTTCATTAATTTTTGCAGTAAAAATTTAAATTTTGCACCAAAAGAATCTTAGAAAACTTACCTAACCTTTTTTATAACAAGCGCAATTTATTTTAGCCTAACCCAACTAAATATATTTTAGATTTGTTTACAATAATTTAACACTAAAAAAAACACAGTGACATATATTTTTTTTGTTAGGTCAGAATGATTTTGGTGAAATTATTGCATACATAAATTTTCACTTGTCCTATATGGCAAGATGAGCGTTGCATTTTAAACCAAGATCGCAAGTTCTGTCTATTCGGCACGACATAATATATATATATATATATATATATATATATATATATATATATATATATATATATATATATATATATATGTCGTCCGAAAATGTAAAACTGGTCAATTAGCAAGAACTCATTAAAAATTAAGTCCTTCTGAAATTTTTTCTTATACGGTTTAAAGATATATTTTTTTCATTAATGTTAATGTAAATTTTTATAATTTTGCACCAAAAGAATCTTAGAAAACTTACCAAACCCTTATTATAACAAGAGTAATTTATTTTAGCCAAACCCCAAAACTAAATTATTTTAAATACTTTTACAGAAATTTAGTACTAAACAAACACAATAAAATATATTTTTTTCGTTAGGTTCAGAATGTTTTTGGGCGAAATTATTCCCATACACAAATTTTCATTTGTATATATGGCAAGATGAGCGTTGCTATTTAAGCCAAAAATCGCAAGTTTCCTTTTCGGCACGACTTTTTAATAAAAAAAATTATATAAATATATTATTATATATAATATTATATATATATATATATATAATATATATATATATATATACCCCAATAACACACAGTAAACGGGTAAATTTCAGAATATGAAAAACAACCCCCCTCTGAAAGAATGAGAAATTCCTGCGCATTCTGGCTACCAATTATCAAGGAACTATGAAAAAAAAGGGACCCAAGGAAGCATAAAAGGATCGGGCCAACCCCCTCACTATCAGATCCCAAAAAGGGTTAAAAACACCTGACGCGCCCCGACCCAACTTGGATAGGTCCTTTGAAAACTCACCCAAAAACTTTTTTCTACCCAAGAAAATTTAAAAATTATTATTTGTCCTGTGTATTATTAAATTCTTCCCCAAATTCTTTTTAAATTAAAATGGATCAATTTATATAAACCGTGGGAAATTTCATTTATTGTCAAAACTGCTTTTTATGAAAAAGATTCAATTACATTCCGTCGACCATGGATGCTTGTTCTTTTCTCAACTTTTTGAAAATAAATTGGAGGGTTTTAAAATTTTTTTCATAAATAAAAAAGGCTTTGGAATCTTGTCCATTTCTAATGCTATATTTATGTTGTTTTAATTAAGTTGAGTTTTTTACCTTTTGACCGTAAAAAAACTTTATGAAATTTTAAAGGGAATCTTATAGACACATCCATCGCTTTTTGGGGGGGGAATTCTTTATCAAAAGTTTTTTTTTACTGTACAAGATTTTTGAAACAACTTTAATTTTAAAAATCAAAAGAAGAGAACCCCATATCCCCCAATTTTTCATGGTAAGGGGAAAAAACATATTTTTAGTTGAATAAGGCGGTTGTCCGTTTTTGGATTGTAAAAAGTATTTCTAGCAACTTTAAAAGATTTATCAATTAAATTTCTTGGGTTTTTAAATCATTACCTATTTCAAAATTTTTTGGTATTTCCTCATCTATGAATCGGACTAAAAATTCGTAAAGCTCTCAAAAACTTGATGAAAACGACAGTTTGACTCTATTTTGAGCGGGGAATAATAGTGGACATAGGAAACAGTTATTTGTAGGTTTTCTGAAAATTTTAAATTTGAATTCATTTTTTCCCCTTTAAAATTTAAAACATCTAGAAAAGGCAATGAGTTATTTTCTTCAAAATAAACAGAAAGTTAAAGAAGGGCTTAAGCTATTTAATTTTTCCCAAGGAAATGGTGACTTTAAAAATTTTTTTGAGCATAAGACCAAAATATCATCAACATATTAAACCCATTTTAGCTCTATTAGGGGGTTTTGTGTTAAGCCCCCTTTTTTCAAAAATTCCTTGTATAGGTTACTAAGAAAGGGGGAAAGAGTTTCCCCATTGCATACCAAAAACTTTGATGTAAAATTATCATTAAATAAAATTTTCATCAACAATGCAAAGTTTAATAAGTTTAATTATAGGAATGGAATGGTAAATATAGTTAACGAGTTCTTCAGTAAAAAACTTAAAAATCATCAAAGGAACTTTCGTAAAAAAGGGAAATAAATCAAAAATAACATGTTAAAATCATTTAAGTCAGTAAAGGGAGTTTAAATTTTATCAACCAAGCTATGTTGTTTTTAACTTTAAAATTTTAGAAATTTTGCCAACAATGGGCTAAAAATATCAACAACCATTTGGATAATTTATATGAAACTGACCCTATGGAGCTAAAAATTTGGGTTGATGGTTTCCCTGGTTTTGTTTTTTTTATTAGCCCATACATGAAAAGGTAAAGAGGGATAGTGGAAGAAAAATTGTTTGAAAATTTATCTTTGCCTTTCATAGAAGTTTTTTGTTTTTTTGAAATTGTGTTAAGGTTTCTAGGGTTTTTCCTAAGTTTAGAATGGGTTTTCGGTATCATCTAAAGATTATTCATTTTTCCTGGTAATCATTTTTTTCTAATTACTATTGATTTATTTTGTCGCTTTAGTAAGGCGCAAATTTTTTTTTGTTATTAAGTGTATCATAAGACTTAAAAAATTTTTGAGGGAATTTGGGGAAATTTTTGGGTTTTAACATAGAGCTATATACCGTTCCTTTACTAATATTAATTTATCTAGGATAAATCAAAAAATTTTCAATTTACAAAATGGCTTTTGCAATTTAACATTTTTTAATTTTTTTTTTGAATTTGAAAAAATTAGGCCAAAACCTGAGCACATTTGTATTTTTTTTTAAAAATTTTCATCTGAAAAGTTAATTAAAAATTTTTATTCATGCTTTGCCCAATCATATTTTCAATTAAAAATGTCAAATTTTTTCTTTATAGTTGCTCTTGATTCATTAAAATTTTCTTCTGAGTTTATTATAGCAATACCCAAAAAACTGTTTCCATTTGAGGAAGGCCTGTTTAAAAAGAGTTTTTTTTGTTTCTCAATTTTTTGAATGTTTTTCCTTCCATGTTTTTTTGTTTTTAAATATTTTCTAAGAAAATTCTCATAAAATCATAAAAAGGGACGATCTCTCATGTAAAGGAGTCTATTGGGTAAAAGAGACTTTGGGCAGAATTGTTCATTTAAACAAATTTTTTAAAAAATTAAGTCGAATTTTAACTGTGGGACTTGACAGTGCAGAAAGGAAAACTGTGAAACAAAAAATATTGATTAGGAAAGCTTATCGAGAAATTCTGAAGAGTGTGTGGATCCCTTAATGCAATAAGATCCAGTAAACAGGTGATTCAAATTGCAAAAAAACCACTCTGAAAGAATAGAAAATTCCCGCGTTTCGTGATACTACATTATCAAGGAATATGAAAGTAAAGCAAAGGACCTATCCAAGTTGGGGGGCGCCTCAGGGTTTACGTTGTGGGATTGTAGTGAGGTGTGGCCAGACCCCCTTTTTTTCCTTTTGGGTGCTTTTCTTTTATAGTTCCCTTTTAATGTGAGTAGTCACGAAACGCTTGGAATTTCTCTATTCTTTTAGAGTGGGTTTTTTTGCATATTCTGAAAATCAAATGTTTACTGTGATTTATTGCTTTGGAACCACAGACCCTTTCGAATGTTTCGTTTGCTTTTTTAATCAATAAACTTTTGTTTCACAGTTTTTTCTGCATGATCAATCCCCCAAGTTAATTTCGCTTAATTTTTTAAAAAAAAGTTTAAATAACAGTTTGCCCCAAATTTCCCTAAATGGAAACCAATATTTGGATCATTGCTATAAAAAATCAGAAAAAAATTTGTAATAACTCAAGAGCAAAAATACAAAGAAAATTAGACATTTTAAAAGAAAATAGTGATTGAAAAAGCATGCTAATAACAATTTTGTAAATTATTATCAGGAAAATTTTTGACAAAAAAACAAATGCTGCTGTGGTTTTGGCCCAAGTTTTGCAACTTTAAAAAAATTAATAATGTGAAATTTGCAAAAGCCTTTTGTAACTTTGAAAATTTTTTGATTAAACCTCTGATGAAATTAATATTAGTAAAAGGAACGGTAATAGCTTATTTAAAAAAACCAAAACCCTTCCCAATTGCCCCAAAATTCTTTAAGCTTAGATACACTTAAAAACAAAAAAAATTTGGCCTTTCTAAGCAGCAAAAAAAATGCAATAGTAATTATGAAAGAAAATGATTACCCGGGGAAAAATGAAAAATCTCTTAGTATACTGAAACCCATTTTAAACTTAGGAAAAATCCCCCAGAAACGTTAAAAAATTTCAAAAAACAATAAAACTTCTACTGAAAGGCAAAGATGAATTTTGAAACAATTTTCTTCCTAATCCATCTTTTCCTTACTGTTTGGAAAATAAAAACACAAAACCAGGGAATCCAGCAGACCAAAAAATTAGCTCCTAGGGTCGTTTCATATAAATTTTCCAAATGGCTTGTTGATATTTTTAGCCCCTTGTTTGGGAAAAATTTTTAACTTTAAGTTAAAAAAACATAGACTTTGGGTTTATAAATTAAGCTCCTTTACTGATTAAATGATTTTAACATGGTTTGTTTTGATGTTTACTTCCTTGTTTACGAAAATTCCTGTTGATGATTTATTAAGTTTCTTATTGAAGAACTCGTTAACTATGATTTTCCATTGCCGTTCCCACATCATTAAACTTATTAAACTTTTCATTGTTGATGAAAATTTTTATTTAATGATAAGTTTTACACCAGAAGTTTGGTATGGCAATGGGAAATCTCTTTCCCCCTGTTTTAGTAACCTATACATGGATTTTTTTGAAACAAGGGGGTTTCTTAACCAATCCTCCCTAAAGAGCTAAAAGGTTCAGATAGTTTATGAATTTTGTGTTTATGCCCAAAAAAGTAAATGTACCCATTTCCTTGGAAAATTAAAAGCTTAGCCCATTCTATTTAATTTACGTTAGTTGAAGAAAAAAAACTCATTGCCCTTTTTTGATGTTTTAATTATTAAAGGGGAATAAAGAATTCAAATTTTAAAATTTACAGAAAACCCACAATAACTGTTCCCATGCCCCTATTATTCCTCGCATCAGATAGGTCAAAATGTCTGTTTTTCTCCCCCAATGTTTTGGAGCTTTTTGAATTTGTAGTCCCGGTTCATAGATGAGGAATATCCAAAATTTATGAAATAGGGGAATGATTTAAAATACCCCGAAATGTAATTGATAAATCTTTTAAAGTTGTAGAAATACTTTTTACAATCCAAAAACGGGCAACCAGCCTTATTCAACTAAAAATATGTTGGTTCTCCCCTTCATGAAAAAATTGGTTGATTTGCCTTCTTTCTTAAAACTTTTTATAAAGTTTATTCAAAAATCTTGAACGAAAAAAAAATTTTTATAAAGAATTCCCCCCCAAAAGCTGAGGATTGTCTTAAAATTCCTTGTAAAATTGCGATAAAAATTTATTACGGTAAAAATGGTAAAAAAATCCCAAAAAAAAATTTAAAAAAACATAAATATAGATTTAAAATGGACAAGATTCCCAAGCTCTTTTTTTTAGTAGAGATTTTTAAACCCTCCAATTGATTTTCAAAAAATTTTAGAAAGTTATATCAAGCAAGCCCAGGTCGACAGGAATATAATTGAATCTTGTTTCATAAAAAGCAGTTTTGACAATAATATGAATTTTTCCTTCGGTTTATCTAAATTAGATCCATTTATAATTAATAGAATTTGGGAAGAATTTAATAATACACAGGACAAATAATAATTTTTAAATTTTCTTGGGTAGAATAGTTTGTGGGTGAGTTGTGCAAAGGACCTATCCAAGTTGGTCGGCGCGCGTCAGGTGTTTAAACCGTTGTGGGATCTGATAGTGAGGTGCTGGCCAGACCCCTTATATAGCTTCCTTGGATGCTTTACTTTCATAGTTCCTTGATAATGTGAGTAGTCACGAAAGCGCTTGGAATTTCTCTATTCTTTCAGAGTGGTTGTTTTGCATACATATATATATATATATATATATATATTATATATATATATATATATATAATATATATATATATATATATATATATATATATATATATATAAAATGTCGTGCCGAATAGGCAGAACTTGCGATCTTGGCTTAAATAGCAACGCTCATCTTGCCATATAGGACAAGTGAAAATTTGTGTATGCAATAATTTCGCCAAAATCATTCGAAACCTAATGAAAAAAAATATATTTCACTGTGTTTGTTTAGTATTAAATTACTGTAAACATATCTAAAATATATTTAGTTGGGTTAGGTTAAAATAAATGGTTCTTGTTATAATAAGGTTAGGTAAGTTTTCTAAGAGTCTTTTGTAGCAAAATTAAAAATTTTTACATTATCATTGATGAAAAAAATATATCTTCAAACGTATAAGATAAAATTTTAGAAAGGACTTAATTTTAAAGGAGTTCTTGCTAATTGACCAGTTTTACATATTCGGCACGACATATATAATATATAGATATATGTCGTGCCGAATAGGCAGAACTTGCGATCTTGGCTTAAATAGCAACGCTCATCTTGCCATATAGGACAAGTGAAAATTTGTGTATGCAATAATTTCGCCAAAATCATTCTGAACCTAACGAAAAAAATATATTTGATTGTGTTTGTTTAGTACTAAATTATTGTAAACGTATTTAAAATATATTTAGTTGGGTCAGGCTAAAATAAATTGCTCTTATAATAATCAGGTTAGGTAAGTTTTATAAAATTCTTTTGGTGCAAAATTAAAAAAATTACATTTACATTAATGAGAAAAATATGTCTTTAAACGTATAAGAGAAAATTTCAGAAAGGATTTAATTTTAAATGAGTTCTTGCTAATTGACCAGTTTTACATATTCGGCACGACATATATAATATATATATATATATATATATATATATATATTATATATATATATATATATATATATATATTATATATAGAAGGCAAGTGAGCCAGAGCCAGAAATGAATATGCACAGGTAGGAAGGGAGGCCCAACGATAATACGAAAATGACATAGCAGCGAAAGCCAAATCTGACTCGAAGCTGTTGTACAGCCACATCAGGCGGAAAAGAACAGTCAAGGACTAGGTAATCACGCTGAGGAAGGAAGGAGGAGAGATCACAAGAAACGACCTCGATGTGAGGAGCTCGACATGAGATTCAAAGAAATGTTCACAGAGGAGACATGTATTGCATGTATTGTGTTGGACACAATACATACAACTGAGAAGAAGTGAAGAGGCTGCTAAGCGAGCTAGATACCTCAAAGGCGATGGGGCCTGATAACGTCTCTCCATGGGGCCTGAGAGGGAGCAGAGGCGCTATGTGTACCACTAACAACAGTCTTCAACAGGGCGACTACCTGAGGTATGGAAGACAACAGATATAGTCCCAGTTTTTGAAAAAGGAGATAGATACGAAGCATTAAACTACAGACCAGTGTCACTGACATGTAAAGCATGCAGAGTCATGGAGAAGTTTATCAGAAGAGTGATGGAACACTTAGAAAGGAATGAGCTTATCAGCGACAGCCAGCACACACAAACCTACTAAAGTTCTATGACAGGGTGACAACAGTAAGACAAGAAAGAGAGAGGGGTGGATAGATTGCATTTTTTTTTTTTTTGGAATGTAAGAAGGCGTTTGTCACAATTCTCCACGAGAGATTAGTGCAAAAGCTGGAGGACCAGACAGGGATAACAGGGAAGGTACTGCAATGGATCAGGCAATACCTGTCAGGAAGACAGCAGCGAGTCAGGGTACGAGGCGAGGTGTCAGAGTGGGCGCCTGTGACGAGTGGGGTTCCACAGGGGTCAGTCCTAGGACCTGTGTTGTTTCTGGTATTTGTGAATGACAAGACGAAAGGAACAGACTCAGAAGTGTCCCTGTTTGCAGATGATGTGGCGATGATGAGAAGAATTCAGTCGGACGAGGACCACGCAGAACTACAAAGGGATCTGGACAGGCTGCAGGCCTGGTCCAGAAAGTGGCTTCTGAGGTTCATCCCCACAAAGTGCAAAGTCATGAAGATTGGGGAAGGGCAAAGAAGACTGCAGATGGAGTACAGTCTAAGGGGCTAAAGACTACAAACCTCACTTAGGGAAAGGGATCTCGGGGTGAGTATAACACCGGGCACATCTGAGGCGCACATCAACCAAATAACTGTTGCAGCGTACGGGCGACTAGCAAACCTAAGAACAGCATTCAGACATGTCAGTAAGGAATCGTTCATGACTATGTACACCGTGTACGTTAGGGCTGTATTGGAGTATGCAGCACCAGTTTGGAATCCACACCTAGCTAAGCACGTAAGGAAACTAGAGAAAGTGCAAACGTTTGCAGCAAGGCTAGTTCCGGATGGACAGAGACAAGATGTTCCAGAGATGAGACACAGCAACAAGGGGTCACAGTTGGAAATTAAAGACTTAGATAAATCACAGGGATGTTAAGAAGTATTTCTTCAGTCACAGAGTTGTCAGGAAGTGGAATAGTCTGGGAAGTGATTAGTGGAGGCAGGATCCATACACAGCTTTAAGAAGAGGTATGATGAAGCTCCTGGAGCAGGAAGAGGGACCTAGTAGCGGCCAGTGAAGAAGCGGGACCAGGAGCTGTGAATCGACCCCTGCAACCACAATTAGGTGAGTACACACACACACATACACACACACAGCGCAAGCTCGCGCACACATTCATACATGTGCACACTCAGTAGAAATACAAAGTGATTCAATAGATGCACAGGGCTTGGCATCACAGTCTCCCCTATAGGCCTATTTTATGAGCATTTTGATTGGCAGAGATCAGTAGGCCTGAGTAAAATCTCCCTTTTTTTTTTGGTGTCTATTTACGGGCTCCAGAATCTGCTCTTCCTGTGGGCCTCCACAATTTTCTGTTGCTCTTTATATAAGGACCCCCGAATTGGCTCTTTCTTCGTGTGGCGATTTCTAAGTTTTCTTGTTGTGGCAAGGCCATTTAGGTGCCCACATATTTGCTCTTCCTGTGGGCATCACTAATTCTTTTATTTTTGTCTATTTATTCGCCCCAAATTGTGCTCTTCCTTTGCACGTCCCCAATTTCCTCTTGCTCTTTCTTCGTGTGTAGCCTTCGCAATTTTCTCGTCATGGTCGAGCCATTTAGGTGCCCGCGAATTTGTTCTTCCTGTGGGCCTCCCAAATTTTTTCTTGGTGTCTATTT
Source organism: Cherax quadricarinatus (assembly GCF_026875155.1). NCBI lineage: Eukaryota > Metazoa > Arthropoda > Malacostraca > Decapoda > Parastacidae > Cherax > Cherax quadricarinatus. Next base: position 102,209,816 of record NC_069402.1, read on the forward strand.
AGGGGCCTCAGATTCTACTCTTCCTTTGGGCCTCCCGATTTTCTATTGCTCTTTAAATAGGGGCCCCTGAATTGGCTCTTTCTTCCTGTGTCGCTTTTCCAGTTTTCTCGTCTTGGCCTGGCCATTTAAGTGTCCGCCAGTTTGCTCTTTCTTTGGGGCTCCCGAATTTTTTCTTGATTATAATTCCTGTTGATGTATTGATTTATGCGTGTCCGTTAATAAGGTCTCTATGTACGTACTTGTGAGGCTGAGGTACCACGGTTACAGGTACAGTAACTTAAGGTAAATAATGTTTATTTACATACTCTTACGATGTTAGTGACAAAAAATTGTTAGAATCTACTTGAAGTTTTCACACTGTAAAGATTACCTGACTTGTTTATGGGGTAACAGGAAAAAAAATCACCAGGGAAAAAATGGTAATTGTAGGAAACTTCATAGTGCTTAGTTTAATACGACAGTGGCTTGATCAAGTTGTAAAGTACTGGAGTAGCCTTCCTCCCAGAAGCTGTTTGGCTGTAACAGTTCCTTCGAGAATCAGTTAGGTAAATTCTTTGTGAACATAGAATACGGCGACTGTCAGTCCACTGCGGGTAGTATCCAGCAGTATCCTGACATTGGATCCAACAGACACTTAAATTTACTACGATGCATCTGAACCACAGCGCTTCTAAGGAGAATTACCTGAATTATACCTGGAGAGGGTTAAGGGGGGGGGGACGACCTCCGCGGCCCTGTCTATGACCAGTGGTAGTCACATTGCTTTTCCTTAAACGGAGATGCGTAAGCAATTGTAGTAGAAGTAACTGAAGTCTTTGACGTCCATTCACTTTTACCTGTTCTGCAAAATGTCCATACCCGCTTTAAAAAAAAAAAAAAAAAAGACGCGGTATTTTTTTCCTGTTCCGCGTCTCATGCCGCCAGTGGTTGGAAGTGGAGAGGCTGGTGAAGAAAATCTTCTACTTTATAATCCTTGCCTCGACTATCTGATAAGTAAATAGTCCTTCATCGATGTATAGTAGATAGCTCTTGTTCTAGATAGTCTCAGGTGGACTGTAAAATATCCTGTTTACCTTTTTCAGTGTACTTTATCGCCCTTCACTCTCTTTCTCATGCACTCGCGCACACAAACCCATCCATCCATCCCATAATAACCCCATTTATAACCAAATTCACTACACATGTTATGGACAAGTGATACATTTTTCAATGCAGTGTTTGCGTCCGGGCAGAGGCATGAGCAATCCATCGGCAGCCTCCACACACATGCAAATATCTCCATACCCGACCCACACCTGCGCCCCCTTTTTTTATAAATTAAATAATCGACACTGAGTGAAATGGAACTCTGAAATGCATTTGGTTTATTGGCAGCCGGGCTGAAAAGTTTTTTCTGGGGGCTTCACACCGCAAAAGTAATTACTGCGATTTCAGGATCGTGAATCTTTTTTTGTTTTTGCAATATGCATGGTAGCGGGCGAATGTGGTGTTTACCAGGAAACAAGCACGCGCACACACACACACACACACACACACACACACACACACACACACACACACACACACACACACACACACACATCTAGACAGGCTGCAGACCTGGTCCGGCAATTGGCTTCTGGAGTTCAACCTCACCAAGTGCACAGTCACGAAGATTGGGGAAGGGCAAAGAAGACCGCAGACAGAGTACAGTCTAGGGGGCCAGAGACTACTATCCTCACTCAAGGAAAAAGATCTTGGGGTGAGTATAACACCAGGCACATCTCCTGAGGCACACATCAACCAAATAACTGCTGCAGCATACGGGCGCCTAGCAAACCTAAGAACAACATTCCGACATCTTAATAAGGAATCGTTCAGGACCCTGTACACTGTGTACGTTAGGCCCATATTGGACTATGTGGCACCAAGCACGTAAAGAAACTAGAGAAAGTGCAAAGGTTTGCAACAAGACTGGTCCAGAGCTAAGGGGTATATCCTACTAGGAGAGGTTAAGGGAAATCGACCTGACGACACTGGAGGACAGGAGAGATAGGGAAAACATGATAACGACATATAAAATACTGAGAGGAATTGACAAGGTGCACAAAGACAGGATGTTCCAGAGATGGGACACAGCAACAAGGGGACACAGTTGGAAGCTGAAGACACAGATGAATCACAGGGATGTTAGGAAGTATTTCTTCAGCCACAGTGTAGTCAGGAAGTGGAATAGTTTGGGAAGCGATGTAGTGGAGGCAGGATCCATATATAGCTTTAAGCAGAGGAATGAAAAGCTCATGGTTCACGAATAGTGACCCAGTAACGACAAGTGAAGAGACGGGGTCCAGGAGCTATCACTCCACCCCTGCAACCACATCTAGGTGAGTACAACTAGATGAATGCACACTCACGATGTCAGGAAGTATTTCTTCAGACACAGAGTTGTCAGGAAGTGGAATAGTCTGGGAAGTGATGTAGTGGAGGCAGGATCTGTACATGGCTTTAAGGAGAGGTATGATAAAGCTCATGGAACGGGTAGAGTGACTGAGTAGCGACCAGTGAAGAGGCGGGGCCAGGAGCTGAGACTCAACCCCTGCAACCACAACTAGGTGAGTACACACACACTGAGAACAGCTTTCCGAAACCTTGGTAAGGAATCATTCAAGACTCTGTACACTCTTTGTCAGGCCCATACTGGAGTATGCAGCACCCGTTTGGAATCCACACCTGGTCAAGCACTTCAAGAAGTTAGAGAAAGTGTAAAGGTTTGCAACAAGGCTAGTTCCAGAGCTAAGGGTAATGTCCTACGAAGAAAGGTTAATGGAAATCGGCCTGACGACACTAGATGACAGGAGGGTTAAACACAAAATACTGCAAGGAATTGACAAGGTGGACAGAGGCAGGATGTTCCAGAGATGGGACACAGAAACAAGGGGTCACAATTGGAAGTTGAAGACTCAGATGAGTCAGAGAGATGTTAGGAAGTATTTCTTTAGTCATAGAGTTGTCACGAAGTGGAATAGTCTGGCAAGTGACGTAGTGGAGCCATGAATCATACATAGTTTTAAGACGAAGTATGATAAAGCTTATGGAGCAGGGAGAGAGAGGACCTAGTAACGATCAGTGAAGAGGCGGGGCCAGGAGCTGTCTCGACTTCTGCAACCACAAATAGATGAGTTTCACACACACACACACACACACACACACACACACACACACACACACACACACACACACACACACACACACACACACACACACACACACACACACACACACACACTCACACACGGAGGTGTCAGACATTGAAGACATCACATATGAAATGCTTCTTGGAGCAAGTTATCATATGGGCCTGAGCTTCGAATGCATAGGGTTACAAGTGGAGAGGGAAGCAAGAAGAGTAGGACAAGAGAAGCCAAACTACAAAAGAGGGGACTACACAGGCATGAGAAATTTCTTGCTTGAGGTTCAGTGGGAAAGATAACTGATGGGAAAATCAGTAAATGAAATGATGGAATACGTGAGAACAAAATGCAGGGAGGCAGAGAAGAGATTCATTCCCAAGGGAACCAGAAATAATGGGAAGACCAGAACGAGCCCTTAGTTCACTCAAAGGTATAGTGAGGCCAAAACTAAGTGTGCTAGAGAATGAAAAAAATATAGAAGATAAAGGACTCAGGAATATAAGGAGATTAGTCGAAGAGCCAGAAACATGTACAGATAAGGAGGGAGGCCCAGCGGTAATACGAAAACGACATTGTATCAAGCCAAGTCTGACCCGAATCTGTTGTACAACCACATGAGGAGGAAAACAACAGTCAAGGACCAGGTAATGAGGCTGAGGAAGGAAGGAGGGGAGTTCACAAAAAACGACCGAGAAGTATGTGAAGAGTCCAACATGAGATTTAAGGAAGTATTTTTAGTGGAGACAGGAATGACTGGAAAGCCAGAATGGTGGAGTACACCAGCAAGTGCAGAGTCATGGAGAAGATTATCAGAAGAGTGGTGGAACACCTAGAAAGGAATGAGTTTATACATGACACCCAGTACGGTTTCAGGGAAGGGAAATCCTGTGTCACAAACCTACCGGAAACATGGCTTGTGAACTAGGCTGTCCAGCTTTGAGGCATTTGTGGCCGAGTGGATAAGAGCGTTACTTGAGAACCTCGTCCGTCCCTATGTACGTGGGACTGCGATCTGTCTCTGTATATACTGCCAGTTTCTGCGTGGTGCATTGAGATTATATATATATATATAGGATGGGGTCCACCTCTGGTGTAAATTGTGGGACCCATAGCCTCGGAGAAGTGGATAGAAAGGCTTAAAGGAAGAATATTTGGATTTCTTACTGAAGCCGTTTGAATATTCCACTTCCCCTACCACCCCATCTTTTCATATATTTTTTTTACCAATAGGAATATTTTATTACATAATATGATACAAAAGATTTAAGAGATACATTGTTAATATAAAGGTGGCGTGTACGGTACATGTTGTTACGTGTGTATCACCGATTATAAGGCGAAAATCTCATCCAGCTCCTCAGAGCTGGGGCATGTGCCCAAAATACAGCAGGCATTACCCCTTTGAACAGCCGCACTGAGCCGCTGGAACAGAAAACTAGCTGCCCTGGGATCCCTAGTTACCCTGATGAGTCTTTTCCCAGCTCTTTAAGGAATTTAGATGCATTCTTTCCCCATGAGCCAAGGGTCTCTGAGCCTATGGGAACAAACATATAATGATGGGCAAGTTCTCCATATTTTCTAGACTTTTGGGACTCCCTGAAGCTGGCAGCTGCCCCTCCTTCCTCCCTGGTGTATTGGAGATAGGTATCAGCCAAGGTAGATGCACATGTATAGTCCCACACCACCTGTTTCCCATCTGTCCAGGCTTGAAGGGTGATACCATCTGGACGCTTCTGGCTGCCATCAGATCTGCATAGCTGGAGTAGCTCCCTTACTGCTGGGCATCCGGCTGTTGTGAGACTCCTCTTGATAGTGTTATTAACCTCCTCATTTCTTGCAATCTTTCCCTCGGATTTACGGCACACAAGACCATGGTACCCGAATCGGTCTGCTGCTTCACTGCCACAAATACACATGTGTTCGGTGAGAATAGGGGCGGCAAGTCGAAGGGCAACACCGATGCGGATGGTCTGTGGGTCGAGGCGTGTGCCAAGGCTGGAGTTGGGAACAGCCAACAGAAATTCCCCTGCATGAGGGGCTCTCACTGCCAGAAGGCGGGCTCTATCCTTCCCTGACACACTCTGAAGCATTGTTGAGGCTATATTTTCCACTATTGGACCATCCCAGTGCGATTTTTGTAATTGTTGGGGGGAGCAGGTCTGGTTTCAGAGCCCGTTAGATTATCCCAGATCATGGCTCCGTCAATGAACTTTTGGTCCTGGACTCCAATCTTGTCCCTAAGATGTTCAGGGAGAATCGCTGCTACAAGCCCTCTGGATGCAATACATGAGGACAGAAAAGCAGGTAGCGCAATCTGTGATGACTTGCGGACACCAATGCCTCCTAGTCTGACTGGAAGTGTAGCTTGGTTCCACTGCTCGTCTTCTAGAGTAAGGTTAAGTACTTTCATAAAAATCTGCCTCAGGATACTGTCATATTCGTGCAGTATAGGGTTATCATATGAAGGTGCACATCTTAGGAAATATGTCAACCTGGGCAGACTCAAGCACTTTGTGAGAAGGTACAAGGCATCGTGGGTGTCCAGATTGCCTATTCGTTGTTCCATTCTCCTTAACGCTTCCAATTTCTTCCTGAGAATTGTGTCAATGGCATTGCTTCCCAGAGGTGCTCCAAGCAAGACACTGTGGGGGCAATGACTGCTGCTCCTGGTAGTTTTGATCTCACTACATTTATCACTTGTTGATTGAGATGATTTCACATTTGGATGGATTCAGGATGAGACCCATTTCCTGTCCCCGTGTCATTACCTGTGTAAGGGAAGAGACCAGGGAAATGTTCTTGTACTGCTGCTAATACCACATCTCTTTTCAGGAGATTGAATGCATTCTTGAAATCTAATTTTACCATTGCATTGTCCTCAGGCAGGTTGTTGATATATATATATATATATATATATATATATATATATATATATATATATATATATATATATATATATATATATATATATATATATTGACAGTCGTCATAACCTGTCGATGAATAAACTGAAGAATACACAGGGACTCCAACCATGGCCCAGGCTAGCAGCAGATCCTCTCCTGTAACCACTTAACCACACAGTTTGTAAAAGGATGGTGTTACAGTGAGTACATATTTGACTGTTGAATCCCACATACCCTGAAGCCTTTATGGAACTTCTATTCTCATATTCCACAAAATCATGTAGTCCATTCACCCATAAGTCATAATAATGATTGTCACTGAAGAAACAAAAGAAAAGAGGCCAAAAACCGTTGTCCTTGCATGTAGCAGGCCAAACTCCTCAGCCATAGAGCTTACATTTGGCCACCGGGGCTGAGCAGTTACAGCATTTTACCTGCTACTAGCATGGACAGGGGTTCGAGTCCCCGTTCATTCTTTCATTCTCCTATAGGAAAGAAGTAGGGAGCGAAGCAGAAATGAATGGGAAAGAAGTATGGACTACATAGGAGGACAGCGGAAGAAATGGAATGACGGAGTGTTGTGGCAGATTTAAACAAGGTGTGTGAGGTAAGGTTTGATACTTAGTGGGATGGAAGGAGACATAGTGGAAGGCTGCCAGGTGGGAGGGATGAAGAGATGGAGAAGTATTAAATGTGAAGAATTTGATAGGAGAATGTAAGAAGCGTATAGGGAGGGGAAGGATGAAATAGGGAAGGATTTATTGATGAATGGATGGAGGTAGGGATGAGGGAGGAAGGGATAAGAGAGAGAGAGGTACGGAGGAAGGTAGGACTGAGAATAGGGAATGTGATGAGGGAGGGTTTTGGGGAGAAAGGGAGGGAGAGCTTGTGAGAGTGGATACGGCAGCAGTGTTTGGGAAATTGCAGATTGTTGCTAAAGTGTAATGGTACGTGGGTAATACTCTCCATCGTAACTATAGCACGTGAGTTTGACTCCCTGGCATGGAGGTGAGGACACTCTCTCTCTCTCTCTTTTTTTTTTTTTTTTTTTTTTTTTACACAGGGTTTGACAAGGTTAAGGATCCCTATCTCTCTCTCTCTCTCTCTCTCTCTCTCTCCTCTCTCTCTCATCTCTCTCTCTCTCTCTCTCTCTCTCTCTCTCTCTCTCTCTCTCTCTCTCTGTCCCTCTCTCTCTCTGTCCCTCTCTCTCTCTGTCCCTCTCTCTCTCCCTCTCTCTCTCTGTCTCTGTCTCTCTATCTCTCTCTCTCTCTCTTCTCTCTCTCTCTCTCTTCTCTCTCTCTCTCTCTCTCTCTCTCTCTCTCTCCTCTCTCTCTCTCTCTCTCTGTGCCCCAGGGTACCTGCTTCTCACCATTTAAATAGTCTGTCGTTTTCTGTGCTACAATTACTATTGGGTATATTGTATGTTACATCTCTCTCTCTTGTCTTCCACTATCATTAAAATCAGTGCCGCTAATTTCACCTTGTAGCTCATATTCTTTAGTTCTCGTTGCATACCTCTGTACTCCATTTTTAACGTGTGGCTTCACATGTTGGTTCCATGCCAGTTGAGCATACTTCCAGATGCTCCTGACATATGTTGTATGAAGGGTCCGGAATATCAGTTGAGATTCCTGAAGGCTACTATTAGATTTGCTATTCGAGTACTGGTTGGAGAGAACAATCAGTTAATGTGAGCCTTTGACGATTTTCTAGGCACTATACTAAGTCTTTCTCGTCGAGTGAGTTTTGCAGTCTCTGTCCCCTAAGTCTTTTGGTCTCTTTCCCAGACTTCATAACCTTCTGTTTGCTGGGAATGGCATCAAACAACCATTATCTGATGAGTCCTGCAGTTTGTTGAGATCCATTTGCAGTCTTCCCACGTCTTCGTCTATTTTTATTCTAGTTATTTTTTCATCCTCAGCAAACAGGGGTATATCTGGCTGAATCCTTCATGCTCTTCAAATTTTAACCCGTTCCTTTTGGGGTACACTATCAAACACCTTGCAGTTTGTGAAGAAAGCAGTCAGTCCATCGCTCTCTCTCCTGTCTCACTTCCGTTACTTTGTCATAGAATTCCAACAAATTTACAAGATAAGATTTGTCAACCCTGAACCTGTAATGGTTATTAACTACTACTCTCCAAGTGTTTTACTTCCTGCCTGTCTCCTTTTGTAAATATAGGGATTACGTTTGTTGTCTTTCAAATCTCTGACAACTGTTTTATGTCCGGACAATACTTCTGCTCTCTCTTGCAGAATTCATGGTGACACAGTGTCCGATCTTATTGACTGTGACGTATCCAGCTCCATCAAATGTTTGTTTACTCCTCTTGTGTGTATAGTGCCTAGTACCTGTCAGTATACCCTTCTTCCTAGTCTGTCTGGCATTGATCCTATTTGCACTGGAAAGACCTCTTTAAATCGTGTGCTCAACACTTCACAACTTTTTCGGTCAAATTACCTGTTTTTTTACTATCGTCTTTCTTCTGATGTGGCCGTGGAGAAGTTTTGCTTCAGATTTGGCCTTGGTTGCTATGTCATTCTCAAATTGTCACTCGGTCTCCCTCCTCTTGCATATGCGTTTCTGCCAAATCTGCTCACTTCTCTTGTCTGTCCTTCGCGCTCTATAGGTTTCCCATACTCTTTTGCCTTTATGTTCTTGCTTCTCTGTATATGTGTCTGAACTAATGGCACTCTTTATTTTTGTTATTTCCTCTTTCTTCTGGGTATGAAGTTCTCTGCTTCCTGGCACTTTCTGGCTAGCTACTCCATCTAGTCTGCTAACTTAACATCTGTGTTTCCTTTCCCATCACACAGCATTCAGGAATTACCTCGCCCCAGCAAAGCTCCCTCCTCTAAAGTCTGGGTTCTCTTGCAATTTGCTTGACATTCTTCCTTCTACTTTCAGCTCCACAGGTCCCCCATGTGGGTCCCAACTTACTTCTTTGTGGCTGAAATCATTCTTGATAAGTAACTGTGCTCTAGCGTTACGTGTGCTACTAGCTGCCTCTGCTGTTGTGTTAACTAGTTCTTTGTTGGTTTCATATTCCTGTCTCTGTCTCCTACTATTTGGGAGCGGATTGTGTATCACAGTAAATACTGCTTTGGTCCCTAGTTTGAACTAAGTAAGCTGTATAATTGCTTTCCGCATGCCTGTTTATTTGACTATTCTTTTCAAAACTCCATTGGTTTCTGATTAACAGTGCTACACTGCCTCCACAGTTTCCTGTGTCCTTTATCCTATTGGGGAAATGACATCTGATATCATTTTACTCATCAGTGGTGTCTTGGGTTACCTCTGTTCTTCTTTGCTTTACTTCATCACTCATGTTTAAAAACTCATCTGCATTTGTGTACCACTCTGAGCTTTCCATCACCATTCGCTGGTTTGTTTTGCTAATATTTCTGCATACTGGGGATAGGGGAAAGGGAAAGGTTGTGGTGTTAGTATTATTGTTGAAGTTGGTGAAGTAGGGAAGCGATGGGGTCTTGAACTGGCCCCTCCAGGAAAGGGTTTGAGGTTGCAACTTGACTAATTCCTTGAGGCTAGGTGCTCCCTCCTCCTGCATCTACGTCTGCTGCTCTTCTGTGTCTGAGGGGTTTCCATGTACTCCCTTAATTATTCGCTCTCTGCTACGATTCTATCTGTATCCAGGTATATACTGGTGAAGTGCTCTCTCTCAATCACGCACTCTGTCTTGGGATCCTTCTCCAAACTACATGAGTGTGAGTGTTTGAGAATGGTGAGAACACTATTATTTTCATCATTTGTGATCATCCTAACCTTTATTTTCACCTTGATATCCCACTCTAATCCTCTTCATTTTGCTCTTTCCACTCAAGACCCTCCTTTTTCCTCCTGATTTTCTTCCCTCCTCTTAATCCTACTCCTCTTCCTCTACCTGCTTTTTTTTTTTTTTCTCCTACTCTTCTCGGCCGGGTTGTTTCTCCAGCTCCTACTCTTCATATTTATATTATTCCTCCTCAGACTTTTCTTATTCTTCCTCCTACTCCTTTCTCTTCCGATCCTTTCAACCTCTTCAATTTCCTCTTGCCGTTTCCCTTTCCTTTCCGTCCACTTCAGAACTTCCCACACCCTTATCTCTTCTTGGCTTGCTTCAACCTACTGCTTTTAGCTCTGTCCTAACTCGCTTTCCGTTTCCTCTCTTATCAACGATACCAATACCCAGGACGAAAGTTTCGATGTAAATAGCACAATTTGGTTGCGTTGCAGTGGTGGTATCCGTGCATGTGTGCGTACTCACCGAGCTGTAGCTCCCAAGTTGTACTCACCGAGTTGTATTCACCGAGTTGTATTCACCAAGTCGTGTTTTGGAGGTTGTGACTGCTCCTGGTTGTAACTCCTCCTGGCCCCTGTCATACTTACTCTTCTGTGTATGGAGTTTGCTTCAACCACCGCTCCATTAAGCTCATTCCACTTGTTTTATATTCTAAGACTGAAGAAGTATTTCTTAACAATCTATGCCCACTTATGCAGGCGGGAAAGATACATTATTATGTACACTTGGAAAATCCTAGAGGGACTATTACCAAATTTGCACACGAAAATCAATCTCTATGAAAGCAAAAGGCTCGACAGACGATGGAACATCTCCCCCAATGAAAAGCAGGGGCGCCACTAGCACGATCAGAGACAAGACAATAAGTGTTAGGGCCCAAGACTGTTTAACTGCCTCCCAGCATACATAAGGGGGAGTACCAATAGACCTCTGGCTGTCTTCAAGAAGGCTTTGGACAGGCACCTAAAGTCAGTACCTGATCAGCCGGGCTGTAGTTTGTACGTCGGTTTACATGCGGCCAACAGTAACAGCCTGGTTGATCATTCCCTGATTCATCATGAGGCCTGGTCACAGACCGGGCCGCGGGGGCGTTGATCCCCGAAACCCTCTCCAGGTATACTGTCACTTTACTCTGTCCCTGCCTGCTCTTTCGAAACGTCTCATATTATACATTGTTATCATGTCATCTTTAGTCCTTCCCTCTTCAAAGAATATCAAGTTTAATTCCTTAAGCCTCTCCTCGTAGTTCAACCCTCTTTGTCCTTTCTTATTTACTCTAGTAATTTTACATCATTAGCAAACAGTGTTAAGGAATACTCAATCCCCTCTGGTAAGTAGCTGACGTGTATTAGGAACAACAGGTCTCCTAATTACATTTTCACATTTTGATGATTCATTCCGTTCTGTTTATAGTTTGGATACTTCCTGATCGACTGGAGCAGTCTGAGGTTAAATAACCCAACCTGATCCTCTAATTCTTGAAATGTATACTAGTGTAATGCTGTACAGTCGAAGAAGATGCGGTTCATCCAACCCTGTCTGTCTCGTTTAATGTATATGACTCTTTTAGAGAATTTCAGCAAATTCCCAAAACTGGATTATCCATCATCAAACCTTTAACGGTTATCTGAAAAGAATCTTCTCTCCAAATGATACAATATCATTTTCCTTATTGTCTTTTCCATAATTTTCGAGTGTCCTATATATATCACTGGTCAACAGTTTTGGAAAAGTTGTTGGCGTCTTAAATGAGATTAGTTAATTCTTAGGTATTTTCATGACCTGAATCCAAACATCACCTTGAAAAATGATTATTGGCTATTGGTTTAAAGATACGAGACATGTAATTTTTGGTTATTTTATTATAACGTACAATATGTGTCAGTATGTTTTAAACTCTAATCCGTACCTTTTTGCTTGACGCTTATAGTGGGCTGAACAGTCATCACTTGCCAATGTCCAACAATAGTCTGCAAGCATTCTTGTGCCCCATTTGCCCTTGTACCATTTTTCCATGGTTGAAATATCTTGGTGAAACCTTTCACCATGTTCGTCACTAATTGCCCCACAGTTCGCTGGAAAAAAGTCTAAATGTGAGTCTAAAAAGTGGATTTTAAGTGACATGTTACATCCCATGTTCTTGTAAGCTTTGATGAGGTTTTAAACCAATTCTTCATAGTTGCCTTTCCTTCTGTTTCCGAGAAATCCCTTCTCCACTAACTTAAATGTTTCCCAAGCAGCTTTCTCCTCCTCATGAAGGTCTGATTCAAAACCACCATCTTTAAGAAGCTCTCGAATCTGAGGACCATTGAAGACTCCCTCTCTTATCTTAGCGTCGCTCAGTGAGGGGAATTTCGATGTTAAATACTTAAATCCCTAACCAAATTTGTCCATAGCTTTTACAGTTTTTCATGGGCACCAGTTTTATGTGTAGTGGTGGTAGCAAAATTTTGTTTGGTTCAATAAGAGGTGGATGTTGAATATTTTTCATCCCAGGCTCCAATGATTGACGAGGTGGCCAGTCTCTCCTGATGTTGGAACCTCTTGTACGGCTGCCCCATTCACATGGAAAGCAGCAGTTGTCTGCCCTATTTACACAAGTACGAGGCATCTGAAAGAAGAAAACAAACAATTAGAAGATAAAATTTATTCAATAATTTATCATTATAATACAGAGCATAACAGCTGAGTAGAAGTATTTATATCATTCACTAGAAAAATAAAATTAATATAATATGCCTAAAATGCATATCAGTATCTTGCTCAGTGAATATTTATTATACGTTTAAAAAGTGTTTGGCTAAGAAAATCACCTACCTTTAACCTAGCTTTCACTTGCAAAACACAACCACCTTCTATGACTGCTGAAACAATAGAAAGGCAGTGGACTGTGAGTGTGGTAAGAAACACTGCCGCAAGCTTGTTGGAACCTGTTGTAACACGTAGGTATATATTGAAAAGTAGAGCTAACAAACAATTTTAACCATGATATTCATTATCAATGACCTAAAATTAGTTGGAAATTGCTACTCTGGTCTCGGAAGCATTTTGGTTGTTGACCAGTGATATATTACAGTACCTATTGTCTGTCCCTTGTCTTATGTAAGGGGGCAACATTTTTCTTTCCCAAATTTGTGTGTGTGTGTGTGTGTGTGCTCACCTGTATGTGGTTGCAGGGGTTGATTTACAGCTCCTGGCCCCCCGCCTCTTCGCTGGTCGCTACTAGGTCCACTCTCTCTCTCTGCTTCATGAACTTTATCGTAGCTCTTCTTAAAGCTATGCATGGATCCTGCCCCCAGTACTTTACTCTCGAGATTGTTCTACTTCCTGACAACTCTAGGCTAAGGAAATACTTCCTAACGTCCCAATGGCTCGGATGAGTTTTCACCTTCCAATTGTGTCCCCTTGTTTCTGTGTCCCATCTCTGAAACATTTTGTCCCTCTCTACCTTGTCAGACCCTCTTAGTATTTTATACGTCGTTATCATATGTTCTCTGTCCCTTCTTACCTCCAGTTTCGTCAGGGTGAGTTCTCTTAACCTCTCCGTATAGGACATACCCTTTAGCTCCGGAACTATTCTTGTGTGTGTGTGTGTGTGTGTGTGTGTGTGTGTGTGTGTGTGTGTGTGTGTGTGTGTGTGTGTGTGTGTGTGTGTGTGTGTGTGTGTGTGTGAATACTCATCGATTTGTGGTCTCCAATTCGTATTTGAGGGGGGCCCATACTTAGCTCCTGGCCCCTCCTCCTAGACCATTTTAATTGGGAACACTGACTTATCTACTCTTGAAGCTGTGTACTGAGTTTATCTCCACTACTACCTTTGATATACCTTTGATGACTTCCAAGAGTTTTTCTACTCCCAGAGCCCGTCCTTCGGCCAGGCTCGTCTGATGCTTGCCTCGTCAGCCAGGTTGTTGTTGTTGGTGGCGGCCTTGGTGAAAATACTTGTCCAGTTTCCTCTTGAAAACTTCTACATTTGTCCCAGAAGTGCTTCTGATATCTTCTTATTAGATGTTGAAAAGTCTGGGGCCACGGACGTTAATTCATTGTTTCCTTATTGTGCCCACTACACCCCTAGTTATTGGATTTATTATGCACTTCCTCCCATATCCCTCACTCTAGTATGTTATGGTGGGGTACAGATTTGGGACAAGGCCCTCAAGTACTTTACAGGTATATATTATCATGTATCTCTCTCTCTCCTTTGCTCCAGTGAGTACCTGTTTAAGATTTTAAGGTAGTTCTCAGTATTTTAAATACTTTAATGGCTCTATGCGGGCCGTAAATGGAAGTGTTGGGCTTTATGTGCATGTGTGCGGGAGTGTTGGTTTCAGCGTATGTGTGTAGGACACTTTGTCGATCTTCGTGTGTTGGGGGGGGGGGAGAGTTTGTCCTCTTGTGCGTGTGTGTAAGGGGGAGACCGTGTTGGTCCTCGTGTGTAGGAACTCAGCATTGGACCTCTTGTGTGGGGGGACTGTTGGTCCCCGTGTTTGGGGGACAGTGTTGGCTCCCGTGTGTGGTGGGGGACAGTGTTAAGTCTTTGTGTGAGAGACAGTGTTGGTCTTCGTATGTGTGTGTGTGGGGGGGGGGGAAAGGGACAGAGCAATGATAGTCTCCGTGTGTGTGGAGAGAACAATGTTGGTCTCTGTGTGAAGAAGGGACAGTGCTGGTTACCAGTGATTCAATTTTATTTTTTCACTAACATGTAAATAAAAACTATCATTTCTTGTACAGTTTGCTGTCTTCCAGCAACTTCAGTTTTGAATCCTTGAGCTAATCTTGATTTTTAGTGTTATGTCCCTTCGGAGGGTGTCTTGATGCATGCATGTGAATGGCACTGAATTCAGTTAACCGAAGCTATCCTTCCCTGTATTGGATCAGACCTGATTTCTTCCCATCACCCATTCGTTGAATGTATGTGTACAATATGAGTTGTATCTATCGAGTATAGCACGACATACTTCGACAAGTTGAAACTTCAATACAGATGATTCTCAAAGCGTTGGATCGCCAAAATTTCCGGATTTAGGGATTAATGGACTTCGGGGTGCTGATATTTGCGGTCATAAGGTGAGTATCGATCTCCTGGAAGGAAAATATAACAATGAATTCATGTTTTGCTGGTGTTTGTACAGGCGAGGCATCAAGGCCATGGCGCGCTCATCTTTGTACAAGTTCCGGGGCTGCGGTGTTATCTCTCAAAATAGTGACAGTCTTCCAGACCACAACGCGCAGAGTGGCTATTGTTGACGTAATGTTGGGTAGTGTGGCGGCAGTTGCGGTGGCGGCGGCGGCGGCGACGGCGACGGCGACGGCTAAAGGCTGGGGCTACAGCAGAGCAACCTCTTCTCGAATTACTGCGTACATTAGTTCATGAATTGCTCCTCTTTAATTTTTACACAATCAGTTACACACACACACACACACACACACACACACACACACACACACACACACACACACACATGACACAGAAACAAGGGGTCACAATTGGAAGCTGAAGACTCAGACGAGTCACAGGGATGTTAAGAAGTATTTCTTCAGTCATAGAGTTGTCAGGAAATGGAATAGTCTAGCAAGTGATGTAGTGAAGGAAGGAACCATACATACCTACATAGCTTTAAGACGAGGTATGACAAAGCTCAGGGAGCAGAGAGAGGACCTAGTAGCGATCAGTGAAGAGGCGGGGCCAGGAGCTGAGTCTCGACCCCTGCAACCACAATTAGGTGAGTACACACATACATACATACAAGCACGCATATACAACGGGCCTAGTGTCTAATCGACATGTGCCTAGGACAAAATGGTAACAAACACTCTCACTCTCACTTACACTCTTTTACACAGGATTTTACAAGGTTAGGTTAAGAATTCCTAACATTATTTACCAGCTAGCAGCTGTTACCTACATCAGCTCATTAAACCATACCACGGGCGAGGATAGAACCCGCGATGGTATGGTTTGTTTGCAATCGTGTCATTACGATTTCGTGAGTCATATCAGCTCATTTAAAAGCATTTTTATTCTTATAAGAAATACCAGTGGGGAACAGGATGAAGTTGGAGCCATCTGTGGGCCAGCATTTTCATTTGATCAACTGACTTTATCTCTCTGATATCATTATGCTGTACGAACATGTTCCATACCGATTCATCCTGGGAATAAATGATCTCAGATGAAGTGATATTCTGGAGAAGGGTACAGCCAGAGTGAAGTTGCTGCTTGCTGCCCGTCTTACTGTGTAGAAGCTCACTTCTCGCTGTCCTCGGAGTGGAGCCAAGTGTGGTACTTTGACAACATTGGATGTGTACATAACAGTAAGACCCGCCACATCCCTCCTGTGTTGAAGGCTCTGCTGAAATGACGGATCTATCCAGGCCTCTGTCCAGGCGAGAGATGAGGCGTCATGCTCTGTTCTCTACTCTGTCAAGAAGTCGCAGATGAGACTGGGTGCAGGCAATTCAAGAAAGTGGAGCATACTCAAGGTGTGAGCCCCCTTGTGCTATGTTCAGAGTCTTTCAGCCCCTACTGTCCAGCAGATGTAGATGCCGCCGTGCTTGGAAGATTTACAATGTGCTTCATGGTCAGTTTGAAATCAAATTTCACTCTAAGGATATCAGCTTCGTCCCTGGGTACCAACACTCTCCCATTCATGCTTACCACTGCTCCAGCATTTCCATCATGGTGCCTAGAGATCAACATCATTTCTTTTTTATCAGGAGCAAATGTTACCTGTCATCGTTTACCCAAGGCTGATATAGCTCTTAGCTGGTGATTGATGTAGCTTAGAGCAGCTGGCATTTCCTCCCTTGGATAAGTAAATGTTAGAGTACAGTCGTTTGCTTATGCATGTGATTCTAGGATAAGATGAAGGAGGTCACTGAAGTAGACATCCCATAACAGTGGCCCACGCACGCTTTCTTGTGGAACACTTGCCCCAATGGATTATCTTGCTGACTCTCCCATTGAGAACTACACTTAAAAATCTACCTTAAAGGTAATCACTGAGGAGACATAGTGTAGAGCCATTTCCAGTGCTTGCAGTTTTGCCAAGAGCCCCTGGTGCCATACTCGGTTGAAAGCACCAAAAATGTCCAGTGCTGCTACACACTGATAGCAGTGATGTACAAAACTGCTAAACAGCAGAAGCCCAAGACAGGAATAAACTGTGGTGTATATCGTAGTGAAAATAGCAAGGAGAGTCAGTTTGACCAATGTGGAGCTACTGATCACGAGAGATTTTAGCCAAAAGTTAATAGATGAGAGAGAGATGAGATAGCAAGCCTATTCCAAGTAGTTACCTAAATAAATTTGACATGAGTGGAAAAAAATATGAGAGGCTCTTAGATGCTAGCAACTATAAAATGAGGTTCAAATATCTTTTCGAAATGAAGATAGAAGCATTCAAAGGAAAGAAAGGGACTGGAGAAACCGGACTTTAAAAGGTGAGACTACACAGGTATTAGATTAACTTTGAATGCAGTGTAGTTGGAAAGGAACT
This sequence comes from Cherax quadricarinatus, assembly GCF_026875155.1. Taxonomy (NCBI): domain Eukaryota; kingdom Metazoa; phylum Arthropoda; class Malacostraca; order Decapoda; family Parastacidae; genus Cherax; species Cherax quadricarinatus. The sequence goes on from NC_069402.1 coordinate 102,227,190, forward strand.
GGAGGGGAAAAAATGAATGCAGAGTTCCTGGAGGCCCAGGAAAAATTCATACCAAAAAGCAGAAGCAGCAGTGTTATTATAAAAAAAATAATAGCATGATATCTTTATTTACTACAAGTATGTGTACATGGTATACAGGCCTAGCTGACATCAGTGACATACTACTATATAGAAAGCCGCTTGTTATGCAGAGCATTTTGGGTAAATTAGTTCAGTTTTGTCCCAGGATGCGACCCACACCAGTCGACTAACACCCAGGTACCCATTTTATACTGATGGGTGAACATGGACGGCAGGTGTCTTATGGAAACACGTCCCTAATGTTTTCCAGCCGTACCGAAAGAAATTCGAACTCCGGACCTCAGTGTGTGAGCTGAGTGCGCTAGCGATCAAACTAGAAACAGAGAGAGTCATTGTTTACCCAGAGATGCAAAGCTAAAAGTGCAGGAGAATGGACAAAAATATATAGAAAGTAAATTACAGCAGATAGAGAAGCAAACAGAAGAACCGAGAATGAATGAGCACTGGTGAGAAGAGAGGCTGAGCAACAATTTGAAAAAGACATAGCAACAAATACTAGATTTGAACCAAAGTTGCTATGCAGTCATATCAAAAGTAAGACATGTTGGAGGAGAGAAAGAAGTCTACGAAAACATTAACAACAGATTTAAGATATTATTAGAGACAATAGGGGCATTATTAGAGAGTCAAAGAGAGAAAATAAACAAACGAGAACTAATATACACAGCAGGGAAAAAGTGAAGAAAGCACTGAGTAAGCAAGATACGTCAGTGGCAGTCGGGACATAAAAATCTTTCCTTAAGGTCCTGAAAGGGTAGCAGAAGCACTGTGTGCGCAATGTACCAAAGTCTTTATCAAGACTCTTGATGCAGGGTGTAACGAGACTTTCCCCTCAACACCCCCACCCATCCCTCGCCACGCCTGCCTTACAGTAAATCAGGCACTATGTTATGTTGGACTAGAAAAAAAGGGGTTCATCATTAATTATGAATTAAGGTAAATAAATTAAAAACTTTAATTATGAGCTAGATCCCTCTGGGTCGTTAGCGTATAAAGAGGGAGTAAAACTAGGGAATGGAACCATACCTAGTATAGCCTATATATATATATATATATATATATATATATATATATATATATATATATATAATATATATATATATATATATATATATATATATATATATATATATATATATATATATATATATATATATACATATATTATATTAATAATATATATATATATATATATATATATATATATATATATATATATATATATATATATATATGTCGTGCCGAATAAGCAGAACTTGCCATCTTGGCTTAAATAGCAACGCTCATCTTGCCATATAGGACAAGTGAAAATTTGTGTATGCAATAATTTCGCCAAAATTATTCTGAACCTAACGAAAAAAATATACTTCACTGTGTTAATTTAGTATTAAATCATTGTAAACAAATCTAAAATATATTTAGTTGGGTTAGGCTAAAATAAATTCTTCTTGTTATAATAAGGTTAGGTAAGTTTTCTAAGATTCTTTTGGAGCAAAATTACAAATTTTTACATTAACATTAATGAAAAATATATATCTTTAAACGTACAAGAGAAAATTTTAGAAAGGACTTAATTTTAAATGAGTTCTTGCTAATTGACCAGTTTTACATATTCGGCACGACATATATAATATATATATATATATATATATATATATATATTATATATAAAATATATATATATATATATATATATATATATATATATATATATATATATTATTATTATTATTATTATTATTATATTATCACTCTGGCCGATTCCCACCAAGGCAGGGTGGCCCGAAAAGGAAAACTTTCACCATCATTCACTCCATCACTGTCTTGCCAGAAGGGTGCTTTACACTACAGTTTTTAAACTGCAACATTAACACCCCTCCTTCAGAGTGCAGGCACTGTACTTCCCATCTCCAGGACTCAAGTCCGGCCTGCCGGTTTTCCCTGAACCCTTCATAAATGTTACTTTGCTCACACTCCAACAGCACGTCAAGTATTAAAAACCATTCGTCTCCATTCACTCCTATCAAACACGCTCACGCACACCTGCTGGAAGTCCAAGCCCCTCGCACACAAAACCTCCTTTACCCCCTCCCTCCAACCTTTCCTAGGCCGACCCCTACCCCGCCTTCCTTCCACTACAGACTGATACACTCTTGAAGTCATTCTGTTTCGCTCCATTCTCTCTACATGTCCGAACCACCTCAACAGCCCTTCCTCAGCCCTCTGGACAACAGTTTTGGTAATCCCGCACCTCCTCCTAACTTCCAAACTACGAATTCTCTGCATTATATTCACACCACACATTGCCCTCAGACATGACATCTCCACTGCCTCCAGCCTTCTCCTCGCTGCAACATTCATCACCCATGCTCTCATACATTCCCCTCTTTGCCTCCAAGGACAAAGTTCTTTGTCTCCACAGACTCCTAAGTGCACCACTCACCCTTTTCCCCTCATCAATTCTATGATTCACCTCATCCTTCATAGACCCATCCGCTGACACGTCCACTCCCAAATATCTGAATACATTCACCTCCTCCATACTCTCTCCCTCCAATCTGATATCCAATCTTTCATCACCTAATATTTTTATCCTCATAACCTTACTCTTTCCTGTATTCACTTTTAATTTTCTTCTTTTGCACACCCTACCAAATTCATCCACCAATCTCTGCAACTTCTCTTCAGAATCTCCCAAGAGCACAGTGTCATCAGCAAAGAGCAACTGTGACAACTCCCACTTTATGTGTGATTCTTTATCTTTTAACTCCACTCCTCTTGTCAAGACCCTCGCATTTACTTCTCTTACAACCCCATCTATAAATATATTAAACAACCACGGTGACATCACACATCCTTGTCTAAGGCCTACTTTTACTGGGAAATAATTTCCCTCTTTCCTATGTACTCTAACTTGAGCCTCACTATCCTCGTAAAAACTCTTCACTGCTTTCAGTAACCTACCTCCTACACCATACACCTGCAACATCTGCCACATTGCCCCCCTATCCACCCTGTCATACGCCTTTTCCAAATCCATAAATGCCACAAAGACCTCTTTAGCCTTATCTAAATACTGTTCACTTATATGTTTCACTGTAAACACCTGGTCCACACACCCCCTACCTTTCCTAAAGCCTCCTTTTCATCTGCTATCCTTTTCTCAGTCTTACTTTTAATTCTTTCAATAATAACTCTACCATACACTTTACCAGGTATACTCAACAGACTTATCCCCCTATAATTTTTGCACTCTCTTTTGTCCCCTTTGCCTTTATACAAAGGAACTATGCATGCTCTCTGCCAATCCCTAGGTACCTTACCCTCTTCCATACATTTATTAAATAATTGCACCAACCACTCCAAAACTATATCCCCACCTGCTTTTAACATTTCTATCTTTATCCCATCAATCCCGGCTGCCTTACCCCCTTTCATTTTACCTATTGCCTCACGAACTTCCCCCACACTCACAACTGGCTCTTCCTCACTCCTACAAGATGTTATTCCTCCTTTCCCTATACACGAAATCACAGCTTCCCTATCTTCATCAACATTTAACAATTCCTCAAAATATTCCCTCCATCTTCCCATTACCTCTAACTCTCCATTTAATAACTCTCCTTTCCTATTTTTAACTGACAAATCCATTTGTTCTCTAGGCTTCCTTAACTTGTTAATCTCACTCCAAAACTTTTTCTTATTTTCAACAAAATTTGTTGATAACATCTCACCCACTCTCTCATTGCTCTCTTTTTACATTGCTTAACCTCTCTCTTTTTCTCCATATACTCTTCCCTCCTTGTATCACTTCTACTTTGTAAAAACTTCTCATATGCTAACTTTTTCTCCCATACTACTCTCTTTACATCATCATTCCACCAATCGCTCCTCTTCCCTCCCGCACCCACTTTCCTGTAACCACAAACTTCTGCTGAACACTCTAACACTACATTTTTAAACCTACCCCATACCTCTTCGACCCCATTGCCTATGCTCTCATTAGCCCATCTATCCTCCAATAGCTGTTTATATCTTTCCCTAACTGCCTCCTCTTTTAGTTTATAAACCTTCACCTCTCTCTTCCCTGATGCTTCTATTCTCCTTGTATCCCATCTACCTTTTACTCTCAGTGTAGCTACAACTAGAAAGTGATCTGATATATCTGTGGCCCCTCTATAAACATGTACATCCTGAAGTCTACTCAACAGTCTTTTATCTACCAATACATAATCCAACAAACTACTATCATTTCGCCCTACATCATATCTTGTATACTTATTTATCCTCTTTTTCTTAAAATATGTATTACCTATAACTAAACCCCTTTCTATACAAAGTTCAATCAAAGGGCTCCCATTATCATTTACACCTGGCACCCCAAACTTACCTACCACACCCTCTCTAAAAGTTTCTCCTACTTTAGCATTCAGGTCCCCTACCACAATTACTCTCTCACTTGGTTCAAAGGCTCCTATACATTCACTTAACATCTCCCAAAATCTCTCTCTCTCCTCTGCATTCCTCTCTTCTCCAGGTGCATACACGCTTATTATGACCCACTTCTCGCATCCAACCTTTACTTTAATCCAAATAATTCTTGCATTTATACATTCATATTCTCTTTTCTCCTTCCATAACTGATCATTCAACATTACTGCTACCCCTTCCTTTGTCTAACTCTCTCAGATACTCCAGATTTAATCCCATTTATTTCCCCCCCCCCCACACACACACACACACACACAATATATATATATATATATAATATATATATATATATATATAATATATATATATATATATATATATATATATATATATACATGATACATGTACGTAGGTCGTTCCGAATAGGTAAAACTGGTCGGTTAGCAAGAATTCGTTTAAAATTAAGTCCTTAATAAAATTTTCTCTTATACGATTGAAGATATATTTTTTTCATTTATGTTAATGTAAAAATTAATAATTTTGTACCAAAAGATCCTTAGAAAACTTACCTAACCTTATTATAACAAGCCTAATCCAACTAAATATATTTTAGATAAGTTTACAATAATTTAATAATAAACAAACACAAAGAAAAATATTTTTTCGTTAGGTTCACAATGATTTTTGCGAAATTATTGCATACACAAATTTTCGTTTGCCTTATTCGGCAAGAATAGTGTTGCTATTCAAGCCAAAATCGCAAGTTTTATGTGCTTGTGTGTGTTCATTTCTATATTCATTCTTATATTATGACTTGTATTATTTGATTGTCAATTTACACATGTAAGTAACGTATTTCTCCTCATCACATTACACTGAGGAGCACAGAAATGTGTAAAAGAGTATTATCACTGGCTCCTGAGATCTTTAGTAACTCCATAAATATCATGTGTCAGAGTATCACTGGGTTGAACTAATGCAATCAGCTCACTTTAGAAAATACAAATGGGAGAGAAGCTAAGTATGATACTTCTAGTCCTTACCAAAGGTTACAACTACTTTAAGAGCCAGTCGTGCTAGGCCTTCTTTCCCCCTCACCTTTAATTCATTCTTATGTTTGACTTTTTCTTCTTGTTTGCTTATGTGCTTTCTTTGGGAGTTGTGCTGTTCTGGCCTTATATTTTCTTATGTAGAACTGGTGGTGGCAACTCGACTCTAATTTTTGTATTTTCTTGTATCCTATATTCTGTACATTATTCTATGTCTTTGACTCCTATGTCTAATTTGCGACCCCTTTTCATAGCGAGTTCCATCTTTCAGGATCTCTGTACTGTTGGCATACAGTGAAAAGACCTAAATTTTCCATTACTACACTGGTTTCTATGAATAAGACATGTACTGCACATGTGATGTATTAATCAGCTTTAGGAATTGTATAACATTTATGTACTGATACACTAGTGTCACTTAGAGGGATAACCTGCAAGTGCTAAGAGACCTACTCAAGTGTTCTGGTCTCATGTTTGTAAGTAGAGGGAAATACACTACAATAAAGTTTCTTTGAAAAGAAATTACTGGATATGGAAACTTTTGAAATGGTAAAAACGATGGAAGAGCCGAAATGATGAGAGATTCTTTAAAGCACACAAAAAATATTGTAGAACTCTTTTGTAAGAAAAAATTATAAACTTAATATATACAACTCGCACTTCCATCACATAAGATCCAGATTATATAAAGTAAGGGACTACTTAAACCACTAAAAAAATAATTATTGAAAGCTGACCAAGACAGCAAAAATAATTATAGCAGTGGACCTTAATTACAAAGAGAAAGATTGAATGGCCTATGAAGCCTGACTGGGAGACAAATGGTCAAGTAAATCTCTCAGTGTGACAGGATCTTTTATGCAAGAGAACATTACAAAGGCGACTCGACTGAGAACACACAACACTCCATCTATTTAAAACTAATCTTAATACAGGAAAATTTTATTCCATGTTTAGAGCGAAAAACTTGCCATAATAAGATTTGTGAAAATCGCAGTAAGACGTTTTTAAACAACCCAAGGAACGGGCAGAACGCGAACCTATTGTAAGCCATTCCTAAAACTAGCAAGCTTTGCTGTGACTGCTAGACTGTTCAGGCTTAGAGAGATAAACCTGGTTGGACGATTAAGCATTTTCGGTATAGCGGTTAAAAAGAGCACTACTTCCCGAGTTTGATAACTGGGTTGCCATGACTTTGATTCCTGCCCATTCCCTGACTTCCTATAATAAAATCCTAGAATTGGATATATTATTACATGTATCTGAAGGAAAAAACTCTTACTTTTCGTTTTATTATTTTGCTCATAATAGGTCTCAGCGGATTGGCTTTCAGCGCTTGTGTAAGATAATTAGGGCAAAATTTTAGAAACAATTTACACGTGTAGATGCCCTATAATCGAAGATGTTGAACCCATTCCTAACATCCTGGAATGGCTCTGATAACTTTCAAAATCCTCTGCTACATAACGTTCAAAAAAGATGCTTCCTAATTCTACAAAGGTGAAGAGTAAAATTCAAGTGTGTAGATCCTCAATCACCAATATAATAATAATATATCTTTATTTCTATAAGAACATGTACATGGTACACAGGTCTACCTGACATCAATGACATACGTACTGCTATATAGAAAGCCGCTTGTTATACAGAGCATTTCGGGCAAATTAGTTCACTTTTGTTTCAGGATCCGACCCACACTAGTCGACTAGCACCTAGGTACCCATTTTACTGATGGGTGAACAGGGACAACAGGTGTAAGGAAATGCCCCCAATGTTTCCACCCTTGCCAGGAATCGAAAAAGGATTCCTCAGCTTGTGAAGCGAGGGCTTTTGAATCACGTTATATTCGAGTCTGGCTCTTCTGAATGGCTTCAGTATTTAATGGTTGATACTTCTTACAGTCAGGATAGTACTTGCTAAGTATAGTTTGTGCATCCAAATTTGTCAGTGTTCTACTTTTTTTTTTTTTTCAGAAAACTCGGAATCGTTGAAATTCGTGCATTAACTTGTAAATGCCTCTTCCGACGGGCTTCAAATTTTCAAACCTGGTGTGTTTTCCAGTAAGCAAGGCTCACAGTGTTATTGGGATGCATAAGTCTCAGTTTGCCAGTTTGTTAAATAAATAGTATTATTAGCTTCCGTTCCCTATATTAAAAAAATACCGTCTAATCGTTTTCAAAATATTTGCGCTGATGCATTCCATGATGAGGATGGCAACCTGTATGTTTGGACAGCTTAAGTCCAAATTTGAAATTCTAATAAAACTTAAAGGAAAAAACCCAGCAGTCGTTGAATTCAGAATAATTACTGGAGAATGTCTTTTCTGATAGGCTTCAAACTTTGTGGTGATGGGCTTTATTAATAGAAAGCTTGGCTTTTCCTTTGAGATATGTAAATTTTAAATTATCATTTTAACTAAATAAAGGCACGGCCCAGGCCTTTTTCAAGAGGTGGCCCGGCCTTGGCTCCCTGTTGTGGGAGTGTCTCACACCAATGTCTGCCATGGTAGAAGGTACAAGTCAGTAGACCCCCGGTTTTCGTAATGAATCAGTTCCAGAAGGTTGGCTTAAATCCGAAATGGCCGAAAACCGAAGCAATATTTCCCATAAGAAATAATGTAAATCCAATTAATCCATTTCAGACACCCAAAAATCTTAGCAAAAATACATACAGAAAACAATGAGAAATAAATATAAATGATCAATTTGAATGATAAATGAGCATTACACACCTTTACTGAAGACTTGCTGGTGAGTAGTATTTATTTGTAGTCCCAGAGGGACTACATCCCATGCATATAGCTACATACACTGCGGACTACAGCCATATTATTACCATCGACATACCATGTTCACTGAGTTTAATCGTTTCTAACTACCATTAGATGCCATCATAAATAAAGGGAGAAGTAATGAACAATTCATGCCATGCCAAGAATTGTAAACAAAGGCCTTATGTACTATTAATGGCGTTTACTGGGCCAATGCAGATTCATTCACGTTTTCTCTGAATTATTATTATAATCAAAAAGAAGCGCTAAGCCACAAGGGCTATACGTTTTCCTCTGAAGCTGGACCAGAGAAAACGTAATGTTTACCCTCCACTCGACCCCTCAGTAGCATATAAACATTGCATGTTTATATGCTATGTAACGTGTTTCTTATAGTATAATTTTGAAGAAAATATTATAGATGGATTAATGAAAATGTCCATATTAACGTAAAATAACGCATTTAATGTGTCCAAGAGTGAGTCACGAACGTATGAGCGGCCCAGGTGGACGCGTCTGGTACTGTCGATTTCCGAGCCGATGTACGAAGTACGAAACCCTGGGGAAAATTCATTCATGGCACTTGATACAACATATGTCAGGCCTTCCTTAGAGTATACAGCACCAGTATGGAACCCACGCACGAGGAATAAGAAACTTGAGAAAATTCAGAAATATTCAGTGAAACTAGTTCCAGAGATAAGGGTGTGAGCAACAGAGAGAGGTTAACGGATTCTGGAGGATTCTGTCCTCCAGAATCTAACTATCCTGAAGGGCAGAAGAACCAGGACAGAGATAACATGCAAAATACTTAAAGGGATTGATTAGGCAGAGAGAGACAGGCTAAGAGACTGGAAAAGGATTCTGGGGCACAGCTGGAAATTAAAACATGGATGAGTCACATTTACGTCAGGAAGTATTTTGTCAGTATCAGGGTGGTCAGGAAGTGGAATGACCTCGAAGAAGTGGCTGAGGCGTCACTTTATGTAGTTTTAAGAGTAGGTATGATAGGGCCCACTAGGCTAGGAGAGTGAATCTGTAAGCGAGAACTTGAGAGGCGGGGCCAGGAGATAAGACTTTACACACACACACACACACACACACACACAGGCGGGGCCAGGAGCTGAGTCTCGACCCCTGCAACCACAATTAGGTGAGCACACACACACACACACACACACACCACAGCCATAGAGTTGTCAGGAAGTGAATAAGTCTGGAGAGTGATGAAATGGAGGCAGGATCCATGCATAGCTTTAAGAAGAGGTATGATAAAGCTCACGGATCAGGGAGAAAGTGGACCTAGTAGCGACGAGAGAAGAGGCGGGGCCAGGAGCTATGAATCGACCTCTGCAACCACAATTAGGTGAGTACACACACAGCCATTCATGCATGCATGCATTCGCTCGTACACACACACACACAGTGGAGAGAAGTGAAGAGGCGGGGCCAGGAACTATGAATCGACCCCTGCATCCACAAATAGGTGAGTACACACACACACACACACACACTTTCTGTGCTTCCCTCCCAACCATTTAACACAACTGAAAAAAAGCTCCACCCCAAAAAAATCGTGGGCGCAATGGGAAATTTATGGATGTGTGTGACTGTCACATGGAAAAACATTTACGCACATACATGAAATACGAAAAAATTAAGCTAAAAATGTTATTATTTACATCCCAAGAACGGGAAAAATAGATTCCAGTCATTATAAACAGGTACGAGCATAGACAGGAAAATGTCCATGATCATATTGTAAGGAGGTAAAAATCTGAATTTTAAATATTATTTTGGGGGAATCGTTTAAATAGCCATGTAAATCGCAGAGTAAGCACCTAAGTATATAATGGGTGCCGGGACCCGCTGCCCGCGGCACACGGGAATGCTGAATATAATCTTTTATTGGTCATTGGTACGCGACCTTCAATAAAAGTTTTAATTACTAACTAGAGGTTAGTAATTAAAACGGGGACTCGAACTGTTGTCCTCACTGGTAGCAGGTCCAGTGCTGTACTGCTGGGCAACGAGGCTTACGTAGGAAAGTTTCACATTTTTTCTATTTATTAATTTGCAGTCAACCATTACGACATATCTTCAGTATGTATGTGTGTGTAT
>NC_069402.1:102242641-102406294 GCF_026875155.1 Cherax quadricarinatus
TGGAAAAGGTCAGGTGACTCAGGGCCCCTTTGGTTTATGAGGCCAGTGGATTCTATCTCCAGCTTCAGATGTTAAGGGGTTGTGGTTGATGTGTGTGTGTGTGTGGAGGGGAAAGGATGCGACCGTGGAGGTCATGGAGTGGTCCAGGTGCGAGTTATGGAAAAAATGCCACCTGCTTTGAGCTGTTTTCCAAGCCAACAGAACCCAAAGGAGGCGGTTCAGCCCACTGGTTAACAAGCGAGAGTGAGTATAGGAGCTAGTCTCATCTATGGTAAGGTACGGAAGTCATCGGAGCCAGAAGTGAGTTTTAAGGAAAAAAGTTTTATAATAGATAAGATGGTTTTACACCCGGGAGCGACCGTTGTTGTTCCGTTGTGATTGTCTGATGATTGTACCTGCTGAAAATGTTGTGGGAAATCTGCGTTAGTGTGTTAAGGTATTACAAAGCCCTTTTTGCGTTTAGTAAAGATAAGTAAATAAATAGTTTTTGACGACAAAAAAAAAATTAATCCTTTGAATATTGAATGATTTTTATAGTTATTGTTCTCTTATTTAAGTGAAAAATTATGTGTGATGCCCATTTTTATATGTTAGTGTTATTGAGTAATTTCATCGTAGATTTAATAGTTAGAATAGAATAGTCTGAGAACCAGATAATCTTAGTGTACCCTTGATATCATTTATTATAAAATGAGAGAAAGGGAGATGTGATATCCGGGCTGTGGTTCGTACGTTGGATTGCGTGCAGCCAGCAGTAACAGCCTGGTTGATCAGGCCTTGATCCACCATGAGGCCTGGTCACAGACCGGGCCGCGGGAGCGTTGACCCCCGGAACTCTCTCCAGGTAAACTGTCTCCAATATCTTGCTTGTGAGCGTAGTGTCCCTGTAGTACTAATCTTCACACCCTAGTTCTATCAGGGGACTCCGGCTTCTGTAGACGATCACGTGGCGTGTTTTCCACAGGAACATGCCTGGAAGTGGAACAGAGGCCCGTAGTCTAATAGACAGGGAAGACATTTTCTGGGGAGCTATGGTGCACAACAGTTCTGTTACCGGGTGAAGAAGTTGAACTTCCTTCATTCCTAAGTATCGCATTAAATTATCTTTCATGTATCTTACAGTATCAGATTCTCAGTAACCAAGCATTCGGTCTTTACAAGAACGAGTCTTAATTGGCGAGTGGTAAGGTAAAAGTCCCCAATAGTGAGTTGTGAGGTTACTTCCCCATGCTGAGGGTGAGAAGGGTCTCTTAACGCCCGCGACGTGATCCCAGGGTAACCAGACATTAGAACGTTGTGGTACCCGTCTGTTGTTAGTGTCTGGGCCATAACAAAATTGTTCTCATTTGCAACGAGAAACTCGGTAATGGACGTGATCATAAAGTAGTTGACAACATATCATGTAGAAAATCTGATTAATTAATACTTACATAAACGACAATGTATTAATGTATCATTCTTAAAAATGTGATAACGTAACTCATAGCTCTGTAAAACAATATAACGTTGTCAGGAGCAGTGTCATGAAATCAAGAGCACGCGCGCGCGCCCGCCCACACATACTCTCTCTCTCTCTCTCTCTCTCTCTCTCTCTCTCTCTCTCTCTCATCAGGAGAAGAGTGGCGGAGCACCTAGAAAGGAATGAGCTTATTCACGACAACAAGCACTTTTTCATGGAAGGGAAATTCTGTCACAAACCTACTGGAGTTCTATGGCAAGGTGACGGCGGTAAGACAACAGAAAGAGAGGGGGGAGGAGTAGATTGCGTTTTCGTGGACTGTAAGAAGACTTTTGACACAGTTTCACACAAGAGATTAGTGCAAAAGTTGGAGGACCAGACTGGTATAACAGGAAAGGCACCTCGGTGGATCAGAGAATACCTGACAGGAAGGCAACAGCGAGTCATGGTACGTGAGGAGATGTCAGAGTAGGCGCCTGTGACGAGCGGGGTTCCACAGGGGTCAGTCCTAGGACCGGTGCTGTTTATAGTATATGTGAATGACATGACGGAAATGATACTCGGAAATATCCCTGTTTGCAGACGATGTGAAGCTGATGAAGAGAATTCAATCAGAGGAGGATCAGGCAGGACTACAAAGAGATCTGGACAGGCTGCAAAGCCTGGTCCAGCAACTGTCTCCTAGAGTTTAACCCCATTAAGTGCAAAGTCATGAAGCTAGGGGAAGGGCAAAGAAAATCACAGAGTACAGGCTAGGGGGTCAAAAACTTCAAACCTCACTCAAAGAAAACTATCTTCAGGTGAGTATAATATCGAGCCCATCTCCTGAGGCGCACATCAAACAGATAACTGCTGCAGCATATGGGCACTTGGCAATCCTGAGAATAGCGTTTCGACACCTGAGCAAGGAATCGTTCAAGACTCTGTAAGCCGTGTACATCAGGCCTATATTGGAGTCTGCAGCACCAGTAGGGAACCCACACCTGGCCATTCACGTAAAGGAATTAAAGAAAGTGCAAAGGTTTGCAACAAGACTAGTCCCGGAGCTACGGGGTATATCTTACGAGGAGAGGTTAAGGGAAATTAACTTGATGACACTGGAGGACAGGAAGGATAGGGGGACATAGAGTTGTCAGGAAGTGGAACAATCTGGAGAGTGATGTAGTGGAGGCAGGATCCATATATAGCTTTAAGAAGAGGTATAATGAAGGCCATAAAGCAGGGAGAGAGTGGACCTAGTAGCGACTAGGAGCTGTGATTCGACCCCTGTAATCACAAATAGGTAAGTACACACAAACACACACACGCGCACACACATGTGGTGATCGATAAATCGATGAAGGTCATGTTGAATTTTCACACAATTCCCTCACAAACTCCTCTTCCTAATGTAATATTTCTTTGAGTCTGTCTCTGTCTCTGTCTCTGTCTCTGTCTGTCTCTGTCTCTGTCTCTGTCTCTCTCTCTCTCTCTCTCTCTCTCTCTCTCTCTCTCTCTCTCTCTCTCTCTCTCTCTCTCTCTCTCTCTTTCCCTTTCCCCCCCTCCCTCATAAAACTCTGGCAAGCAGTTTAACACGGATATGAGGAAGAGGCTCTTTCAAGAGTTGTGGATCACTGGTATAGTTTCATTTCACAAGTTAGTGCCAAAGCAGCTTAATTCACTGTTGACTGTTAATGATTAGGCAATTGCCGGAGTATTGTTGCTGGCTATTAGTGAATAATTAAGCATCCACTGGTTTTATCAGTGAATAATTAGGAACCACCGTCATACTAGTGCTTGGTATCTGTGAGTAAGCTGCCGCTGACATACCGGTGACTGAAATGTTTTCAGCAATGTTCATCATACCGGTGATAGGTATCAGTGAATAGGCAACGCTGGCGTACATGTCATATACACGTCGCTTCAAGCATCAGTCGACCTGAATGACAGATTTTCCTTCTCTTTATAAAAGCAAAGCATCACCACCTAATGCCCTAGGATTCTGTGCATATTATGACACTTAAGGAGTAAAAGTGGGGACATACAAGTGATCTGTAGCCTGATTAAAATTTGACATTGCATCAGAGGTACGTTTGCTGATTTTTTTTCTTGGCGTGATTTGTACAGTAGCTCCCGCTTACCAAATAACTGTGAAACAGTGATGCACTTGGCTCTTCTTGCTGTTCATAGAAACCTACACATTATGTATTCTGAATATTTGGCCCAAGTATATTTGTGCTGCATACAAGCATTTTAAAATATTAATAAAGTGTTTACCATTCTGGTGATATAAAATTATGTTCAAATAATATTCTCTTCCCTTTCCACTCGTTTCATATATATATTTTTGTTAAATCTCCCAAGAAGCTTTCATGATGCATTTTGCTTCGGGAGTTACAACTGATGTAACAATATTTTTTTTCATGTACTTATTCCAAAATTTTTAAGATTTAAAAAAATCATCAAGAGGAGTATGGTTAGCAGGACCTCTTCAGTTGTCATTACCATATCTAGATTGATGTTCAAGGGTGAGCTCTGCCAGGTGAGGGACGAGATATGAATTATGTACCAGATGAAGGGCACTTCAACAAGGAATTGCTGATGAGGTACTCTTGGTTCAGAGGTTTGGAGCTACCCTTAACTTCCTCGAATCAAACTTTATTACCTCCCATTCCCGTGGTGCTTCATCACCAGATGGATTTAGATCTTGCCTTTGAATATTATAATAATAATTTTAACACGCCAGCCGTCTCCCACCGAGGTATGGTGACCGAAAAAGAAGAAACACTTTTACCATCACTCATTCCATCACCGTCTTTTCAGAGGTGCACAGACATTACAACTCAGATGCCCCTCTAAACTGCAGTATCCTCTTCCTTCAGAGTTCAGTCACTGTAATTTACACCTCCAGGACTCAAGACCAACTAACCGGTTTCCCTGAATCTCTTCATAAATGTTACCTTGTTCATTGACTAATAAAATCCAGGTATACTTATTCTGTTTTCCATGACAGGTTCTTCAGGTCTTTTGCCTCTTGATTATTACGTCTTCTATAAGGAAGGCGTCAATCAACTGCAGTGTTATGATTACAGTGCTATAACTTACAGTGCTAGAAATGTAGTGTTATACTTTATAACTGTAGTTTCAGTACTCTCTTGTCAATGTATTGCAGTTTTTCTCTACCAGGATACACGATGCACTTCCCCAATGTTTGTGTCTTTCTTGCTAATTGCCGCCAGGTCTTCCATGTAGAGTAGCACATGTGTTAGTCCCTCAGGCCCCTGCATGGTGAGTGGTAGAACAGGGTGTGGTAATCTTGTATGGTGTGTGGTAATCCTGTATGGTGTGTGGTAACATAAGAAAGAAGGAACACTGCAACAGGCTCACAGGCCCACGCGAGGCGGGTCCAAGTCTCCTACCTGCTTAAGCCAATGACCCAACGTAGTCAGGTCAGGTTACATTCACTTAAGGAAGGAGCACGGCATCAGACCTAGTAGCACAAACTAGTCAGGTCCATCTCACACCCACTCATGCCTCTAACCTATTTTTAAAACTACACAACGTTTTAGCTTCTATGACGGTACGGGGGATGGACCAGGATGTGGTGTTCCTGCATGGTGAGTGGTGGACCAGGGCGTGGTACTCCTGTATAGTGATTGGTAGACTAGAATATGGTACCCCTTCCCCCCCGGTAGCTCCTCACACTCCTGCTTGTTAAGTGACTAACTAGGTTGTGGTGCTCCTCCATGATAAGTGGTGGAAAAGGATATGGTGCAACTGCATGACGAGTGATGGAAAAGGATGTTGTGCTCCTGCATGGTCAGTAGTGTTATACATAACCATCATCCAACCTTAAAATCATTTGGGAGGAAACGCACTCTTTAAGGGGTGGAACCACGTGCCTTAACGCTGCCAGATGTACTCCACCTGTTTATATAATTTTCTTCTTGTCAGTTCATTGTACGTAAATATAGACTAAGAAACGCTAAACCAACCAGAGCAAAACCTGAACCAGAATTACAAACATTTTACTGGTGGTACCATTAGAAACATACAGAAATTCACGAACGTCTGTTCGAAGGAAAGTGCACGCTCTAGCTGAAAGACGGAATGTCTCTCTCTCTCTCATCTAAGATAGTATCTAGTTGTCCCTCAGATGTAGGGAATTAGCCACGTCTCTCACATGAAAGTGTCTTTCGCATCGAAGGCTGTCTCGCATATCTGAGTCGGTTTCTCCCACATTAAGGCAGTATATATATCTCACATCTAAGGCAGTATCTGCCTCACATCTAAAGCAGTATCTGCCTCACGTATAAGGCTGCAGCCATCTCTCACGTCTAAGGAAGTATCTTTCACATCAAAGGCAGTATCTCACACACTTAAGGCAATATCTGACATCTAGGGTATTGTCGCTCTCATCTAAGGCAGTATCTCACATCTAATAATATCTTTGTTTCTACGAGTAGGTGGTGACGTGTACTTAGCTCCAGTGGTGACGTGTACTTAGCTCTGTGAAGACCTGTTTGTGTGCTCTCTGTGAATCTGAACCAGGATGCCCTCTCTTGAGCAACTTTACCAGCAGCTGAGAGAAGAGCTCAGAGTTGCTAAGATGGAGATACGGCGATTAACGGAGGAGAACAAGAGGATTCGTAGTAATCCTTCTGTTGTGAGTCCCCAGGTTAAGAGGGGAGCTTGGTCAGTGGCCGGGCAACATGGAACCAAGCTGAAGATCAAGAAAACGGTTGGAGAGGCAGAAACAACGAGAAACCAGAAGACTACCGTGGAAACTTCCAACCCATTCTCGGTGCTACTTGACGAATGTGAGTGTTCTACTGGGAATGCCACAACGAGCACCAAAGAAGCATTGGCAGACGTGAGTAAGACATCCCTAGAAACCCCAACGAAGACCATCGAGAACGTCTTGACGAATTCTACAAGTGGTGAAATGCTACCTGGCGAATGTGAGTCGACTACTGGGAACATCACGACGGACGACGCCAAGGAAGGTAAAAACATTGTTGTTGTTGGGGATAGCCAGATTAGGTACATGGATAGGGCATTCTGCTTGAAGGATAGGAGTAGGAGGCAGAGAGTGTGTTTTCCTGGGGCTGGGATGAAGGATATTGTTAGCCGTCTGGATGACATCATGAGAGGTAATGGGAGCAATCCTATTATCTGTCAGTGCTGGAGGCAACGATGTTGGCAGACGTAGGAGTGAGGACTTGATTAGCAGGTATAGGTCAGCAATAGAGATAATTAGGAGGAAGGGTGGGAAACCTGTCATATGTGGCATTTTGCCAAGGAGAGGAGTTGGAAATGAATGGTTGTCCAGAGCAATTGGTGTCAATTGCTGGCTGGACAAATACTGTAAGGAAAATGCGGTAACATTCATTGACAACTGGGACCTCTTCTATGGCAGAAATGACATGTATGCCAGGGATGGGGTTCACTTATCTAGGTCTGGGGTGGGAGCACTGGCCAACGCAGTGGAGGGAGCTGTTAGGTCTTTAAACTAGGAATAGTTAGTGGTATGGGTTTTGGCGGGAAAACTGTGAAGTCGCAGGGTAGTAATATGAGTACTAGGAGAACTAGTAATAGGCAAAATGAGGTGGATATTGGAAAGCCAGTGGCACTAATTGACAAGGACAGTAATAGGTTTAGTGGAATAACAGAAAGGAGCAGGAAGGGTAAAGAGAGAGGAGGGTCTTTAAATATTTATTACACAAATAGTCGCAGTGCTAGGAATAAGATGGACGAGTTGAGACTAGTTGCTAGTGCAGGTAACATAGATGTATTTGCCATTACTGAGACGTGGTTTAATTCAAAAGGTCGGGACATACCTGCAGAATGTCACATTCAGGGTTTTAAATTGTTCCAAGTAGATAGAAGTATCGGGAAGGGGGGTGGGGTGGCATTGTATGTCCGAGATCGCTTGAACTGTTGCATAAAAACGGGTATTAAGTCTGAAGTAACACATACAGAGTCTGTTTGGATAGAATTTTCAGAGGGGCATGAAAAATTAATTTTAGGTGTGATATACCGTCCCCCAAATTTAGATAGGGACGAGGGGAGACTACTATGGGAGGAAAGTGTTAGGGCCACAAGGCACGATAATGTAGTAATTCTAGGAGACTTTAACTTTAGTCATATTGATTGGAATTTCTTGACTGGGAATTTAGAATCATACGACTTCTTAGAAGTAGTTCAGGATTGTTTTTTGAAGCAGTTTGTGACAGAACCTACAAGGGGTAATAACCTGCTTGACTTAGTTCTGGCAAACAATAAATCCCTTGTTAATAATTTAGAAGTTTCAGAGGAACTGGGTGCTAGCGACCACAAATCAATTACATTTAGCATTGAATGGAAGTACGATAGTAGCGATAACTCAGTAACAGTCCCAGATTTTCGCTTAGCAGATTACGATGGGCTTAGAGAACACTTATCATCTGTTGACTGGGGTAACGAAGAGAGCTATCAATATGACAGTTTTCTGATAAAATACATGCTGCTCAAAGAACGTTTATCCCATATAAGGAAATTAGATCAAATAGAAATGACCCAAAATGGATGAATAATAGGCTGAAATGTCTACTAGGGCATAAGAAAGGAATTTATAGACGTATCAAAAGAGGTGAGGGTCATCTTATGAATCAGTATATTGACATTAAGAGGGACATTAAAAAGAGGATAAGAAAAGCTAAAAGGGACTATGAAATTAAAGTTGCTAGGGATTCTAAAACTAACCCAAAAAGTTTTTTCCAGGTCTATAGAACAAAAGTCAGAGATAAGATAGGTCCCCTTAAAAATAACTATAGGCATCTTACTGACAAAGAGAATGAAATGTGCTCGATTTTAAATAATTATTTTCTCTCGGTTTTTACACAGGAAGACACTAATAATATTCCGGTAATTAATTTTTATAGTGGGCCAGAAGAAGATAAATTATGTAACATCACAGTCACTAGTGAAATGGTTGTGAAGCAGATAGACCAACTGAAGCAAAATAAGTCACCGGGTCCTGATGAGGTTTTTTCAAGGGTTCTAAAGGAATGCAAAATGGAAGTCTGTGAACCAGTATCTATTATTTTTAATTTATCTCTTCAAACAGGTGTAGTGTCTGATATGTGGAAGATGGCTAATGTAATTCCTATTTTTAAAACAGGGGACAAGTCGTTACCGTCAAATTACCGCCCAATAAGCCTGACCTCAATTGTAGGCAAATTACTAGAGTCAATTATAGCTCAGATTATAAGAAGCCATCTCGATAAGCATAGCTTGGTTAATGATACTCAGCATGGATTCACAAGAGGCCGGTCTTGTCTAACTAATTTATTAACTTTCTTCAGTAAAGCTTTTGAGGCTGTTGACCACGATAAAGAATTTGATATTATTTACTTAGATTTTAGTAAGGCATTTGATAGAGTTCCGCACCAAAGACTGTTGAAGAAAGTAGCAGCTCATGGCATTGGGGGAAGGGTGCTCTCGTGGATCGAATCATGGCTCACAGACAGGAAGCAGAGTGTCCATAAATGGGGTTAAATCGGAGTGGGGATCAGTAACAAGTGGCGTTCCACAGGGATAAGTCTTGGGCCCGTTGTTGTTTATAATATATATCAATGATCTTGATGAAGGAATTACTAGTGATATGAGCAAATTCGCTGATGACACGAAGATAGGTAGGATAATTGATTCAAACGTAGATGTTAGGGAACTTCAGGAGGATTTAGACAAACTCTACTCTTGGTCAGAAAAGTGGCAGATGCAGTTCAATGTAGATAAATGCAAGGTTCTGAAGCTCGGGAGTGTCCATAACCCTAGCACTTATAAGTTAAATAATGTAGAACTTAGCCATACAGATTGCGAAAAGGACTTGGGGGTTATGGTAAGCAGCAACCTTAAACCAAGACAGCAATGCCTAAGCGTACGTAATAAGGCAAATAGATTACTGGGACTTATATCAAGAAGTGTAAGCAACAGAAGTCCAGAGGTCATACTGCAGCTTTATACATCATTAGTAAGGCCTCACCTAGATTATGCAGCTCAATTCTGGTCTCCATATTACAGAATGGACATAAATTCGTTAGAAAACATTCAGCGTAGGATGACTAAATTAATACATAGCATTAGAAATCTTCCTTATGAAGAAAGATTGAAGACTCTTAAGTTACATTCACTTGTTAGACGAAGAATGAGGGGAGACCTGATCGAAGTGTATAAGTGGAAGATAGGTATTAATAAAGGGGATATTAACAAGGTCTTGAGGATATCTCTCCAAGAGAGAACCCGTAGTAATGGATTTAAATTAGATAAGTTTAGATTTAGAAAGGACATAGGAAAGTATTGGTTTGGAAATAGGGTAGTTGATGAGTGGAACAGTCTACCTAGTTGGGTTATTGAGGCTGGGACTTTGGGTAGTTTCAAATTTAGGTTGGATAAGTACATGAGTGGGATGGGTTGGATTTGAGTGGGACTTGCACATCAGAGCTTATTTCTTGGGTAGCATTGAAAATTGGGTTGGTCAAATGTTTGTTAGTGGGATGAATTGTAAAGGACCTGCCTAGTATGGGCCAACAGGCCTGCTGCAGTGTTCCTCCTTTCTTATGTTCTTATGTTCTTATGAGTACATGTACAAGGTATACAGGCCTAGCTGACATCAATGACATACTGCTATATAGAAAACCGCTTGTTATGCAGAGCATTTCGGGCAAATTAGGTCAGTTTTGTCCCAGGATGTGACCCAAACCAGTCGACTAACACCCAGGTACCCATTTTACTGATGGGTGAATATAGACAGCCGATGTAAGGAAATACGCCCAAGGCCCTCAGAATGTGAAGCAAGAGCCTTTGTCACCAGGCCACAGTGGCATTCTCTCACATCTAAGGCATTATCCCTCACATCTAAGACAGTATCTCTCACATCTTTTTTTTACACAAGGTTTGACAAGGTTAGGTTAAGGATTCCTAGCTTTATTGACAAGGTATTTATAGGTTAAGGATTCCTAACTTTATTGACAAGCTAAGAGCTGTTACCTTCATCAGCTCATTTGAAAGCATTTTTATTGTTATGAGAAAAATGCTTTCAAATGAGCTGATGTAGGTAACAGCTCTTACCTTGTCAATAAAGTTAGGAATCCTTAACCTGTAAATACCTTGTCAATAAAGCTAGGAATCCTTAACCTAACCTTGTGTAAAAAAAAGATGTGAGAGAAAATGCCTTAGATGTGAGAGATATTGTGTTAGATGTGAGGGATAATGCCTTAGATGTGAGAGAATGCCACTGTGGCCTGGTGACAAAGGCTCTTGCTTCACATTCCGAGGGCATTGGGCGTATTTCCTTACATCGGCTGTCTATATTCACCCATCAGTAAAATGGGTACCTGGGTGTTAGTCGACTGGTTTGGGTCCCATCCTGGGACAAAACTGACCTAATTTGCCTGAAATGCTTTGCATCTCTCTCTCTCTCTCTCTCTCTCTCTCTCTCTCTCTCTCTCTCTCTCTCTCTCTCTCTCTCTCTCTCTCTCTCTCTCTCTCTCTCTCTCTCTCTCTCTCTTTCTCACTTCTCACTGGGTTCTTTCTCTTTTCACTCTTTGCTGTGTCACTCTTAATTTCTTCTCTCGTTATTCTTTCTCGGGTTTTCTCGCTTCCTCCTCTCATCCTATCTTTTGGATTTAATTGTTGCTTTCGCCGGCTATAATTAAATCCATAATTAGTTTATTGTGCACCAGCACTCTTACTGTGAGTGGTAGTTTGTGCACCAGCACTCTTACTGTGAGTGGTAGTTTATTGTGCACCAGCACTCTTACTGTGGTAGTTTGTGCACCAGCACTCCTACTATATGAGTGGTAGTTTGTGCACCAGCACTCTTACTGTGATGGGTAGCTTATTGTGCACCTGAAGCTCTTACTGTGAGTGGTAGTTTGTGCACCAGCACTCTTACTGTGAGTGGTAGTTTATTGTGCACCAGCACTCTTACTGTGCTAGTTTATTGTGCACCAGCACTCTTACTGAAAGTGGTAGTATGTGACCAGCACTCTTACTGTGGTAGTTTATTGTGCACCAGCACTCTTACTGAGAGTGGTAGTTTGTGACCAGCACTCTTACTGTGGTAGTTTATTGTGCACCAGCACTCTTACTATGAGTGGTAGTTTGTGCACAGCACTCTTACTGTGAGTGGTAGTTTATTGTGCACCTGAAGCTCTTACTGTGAGAGTTTATTGTGCACCACACTCTGTGATTTGGCTTATTGTGCACTTAACTTTACTCGTGAAGTGATAGTTGTCACCTGAGCTCTTAATGCAGAAATGATTTATATTGATCCTGAACTCTAAATGTAGTTTTAGACGAAGCTTATGTGAGGTTTGATGTGCACCCGCAGCTCCATTATGACTTCATCGTCATTACATCTCCCACAAGATAGAGTCACCACCGACACCATCAGTAGACTTCAATACCATTACACACCACCATCAGTCCATAAGGCGTTATGTTGGCTATTCTATAGCTAAACCATCGCTTAGTACCACCACCAGTACCATCATCATATGACCATTAGCTATCGCTAGTACCACCACACCATCCTATACCTCATATACCATCGTTACCCACTATCGTTATTACCACCACCATTACTTACCACCGCCACTATACACAACTTCATACCACCAACCACCTTAGATTACCATCGCTATTCACCTCGCACCTGCTAGCTACCACTCTACGTTTGTCACCCACACTACCTGTACACACCACCATTATACCCCACCATTACACCAACCACCATACCACCACACCACCAACTGCTGACTGACATCCGTGCGCTTAAAACGCAATTACTAATCGCTCATAACTACTACTCCGTCCCCCACCTTTCTCTTGCCCGTGCCCCTTTCTCCCTCCTTATTCCATCATCCTATTCTATCTACCCTCTTCCCTTTCGTCTTGTTTCCCTTTCATCCCTGCCACTCTACCCATCTATTACTCCCCTTTTCCATTCCTCCCGCCCTACTCCCTCTAGTCCCTGACCTGCTCTTCTACTTGCCACCTCTTTACTCACCGACTTATATCCCATTCTTACCATTACCCTGCCCATCGCCTTGCCCTGCCCTTTACCACCCTTGACCTTGCCTTCTTTCTCCAGCGGCCACAGCTGTCCACGACAATTGACGACACAACCCTACCATGCTCGATCAGCCGGCTTGTTCGAATTCGTTTTCAGCCAATAAACCTTGTTTATCAGGCCCTGATTCACTGGACGGTCTGATCGAGCTGCTGCGGGGCTCATATCCCCCCAGAACTTGTCCCTTTCCCCATTTCAAAGGAGATACCAGCTTTTCCATGGCTTCCCCTGGTACCTGAGTGGGTCTGGGGTTAGTCCCCTCACCCCAGGCTCCACAAGCTTCCTCCGGCTTTTCCCTTCAACCTTAATTCTATCCCTTGACCCTCCTTACAGGATTTGACTTACCTTTCATGCGAATCTTAATTCAACTCTCCTTACCCTGCCCATTCGCCTTGCCTGTGCCCCTTCTCCCCTTGTCCTTGCTTCTTTCTCTCCGGGGCCCAAGACTGTTCAACAGAGGAAATTGGGCAGATACCTAAAGTCAGTGCTCGATCAGCCGGGCTGTGGTTCGATTGTTTTCAGCCACCAGTAACAGCCTGGTTGATCAGGCCCTGATTCACTGGACGGTCTGATCGAGGACTGGGCTGCGGGGGCGTCATATCCCCCCAGAACTGCCTCCAGGCAGATTTCAGAAAGGTAGATACCAAGCTCTTATGCACACTGGCTTCACCCTGGTGACCAGTGAGTGGGGTGGGGGAGCACAGACCCTCACCCCCAGGCTCCACAGAGCTTCGCACCGGCGTGTCTAAATTCAGTATTAATTCAACACTTGTATCCTCTCACTGAACGGATTTTGGATATGACCTGAGTGTGATGTGGGAATTCATGCTGACAGTGTGAAGCCTCTGACGCTGATGATGCCTCTGATGCTGCTGTTTCCTCTGTCACTGCTGCCTCTGCCACCACTGATACCAACTCTTATTCTGCCTTCCTACCCTGCTCCCTCACTCTGCTCTCTCACCCTGCTTACCCTGCCCTTTTACCTTTTTTTTTCCGTCAAAGATTGGAATCACAGAAATGATTGTGGTGATATTGATTGTAATATTTATCTTGAGGAGAGGATAAGTGTGGTAGTAGTGTTGATATTGTTATAATCATAACCAAGCCCTAAACACGTAAGGGTCATACAGAGGATAGCAGCAGTAGTAGTAGTTGTAGTAGTGTGGGTTGTATTTGTCAGGGTCTTGGCTCTGAGTGTGGTTGTTGTGACAGCTATGATGGCTGTACTGGTTGTGGTGACTGAAGTGTGGTAGTGTCGATTGTGGTAATGGTGGTGGTGATAGTGTCGGCGGCAGTGGTAATGTCGATTGTAGTGGCGATAGCTTCAGCACTGTGGTAGTGTCGGCAGTGATGGTTGTGCCGGGGTCATGATTGTGTCGGTCATAGTGGTGGTGGTGACAAGTGATGGTAATGGTGAAATTATCAGTGGTGGTAGTGTCGGCGGGGGTAACTGCGGTGGTGGAAGGGATTGTCTGAGACACTGAAAATAGTGGTAGTAGCGGTGGTGGCAGCAATAGGCCTACTCCGGCTCCTGCACCTTTAATTAAGAGCGGGTCACCTAATCCTCTTACCTTTATGGCGCCACCACTAAGCTGGCCCAAACTCAAAGGTCACGTCTCTTCCTCTCAAAACATTAACTCAACTTCGTTTCTGACGCTGTTACATCAAACTGATGATAATTTAGAGATATGGGTTTTTGTGGGGAAAAATAGATTGCGGAATTGTTGATTTTGGCAGTATAAATTATGAAGATTGTGATATCCTGGATTTTAGAAGAGATGACAACAATGAAATTGTTATTTCACAATTGCCTTTCCACAATAATCTGTTGAAAGGCAAAGATGAATTTGAGAAAATATACAAGCGAGAAATCGTTTAAACGTATTTTATAAAAAATATTCGAAGTGCCTGAAATAAGATTAATGAAAAACGTTCGGTTGCATGTGCGGAAAACATATTATTGCAATAACTGAGACTTGGTTTATTCTGAAGAGTTGAGACGTGATTGCCGAGTGCCACATTCAGAGGTTTTAAGCCAGAAATAACGGGAATGAGGTGGGATTGCGTTATATGTTCGAGAAAACATGAATTGTTCATTAAAGCAAATAAAAGATTGAAGTAACAGACATAGAATCTGTTTAGAATTTATAACAGGTGAAAAATTTATTTTGGTGTAATATATCGACCCCCAGACTTGGAAAACGACTGACGGAGACTTCTTTGGGACGACAGGATTTTAATTTTAGCAAGATTGACTGGATTTTTTTTAACTGGTAATTTAGAGTCCACTGACTTCTTGGATGTAGTTCAGGACGGGTTTTTTATAAGAGAGCATACCAGAGTAATAATTTGCTATGTGAAGCTCTGTCAGAGGCCATATAAAGTCCATCACTTTCACAGTAACGTATTCTATATCATTTTCTTCCATCTCTGACAACTTAATAAAAAGTTTAGTAAATTCATATGGCAAGAATGTCCTTGAGTAAATTCGTGCTGAAATTCATTGATCAAATTATATCATTCAAAGTGTCTTTGAATTGCATTTTAAATTATGTATTCCTTCAATTTCTCCACAATTGAGGTTAGACTGACTGAACTATAATTTTAAACTGAGAACCTCCTTCACTTTGTAAATTGGTGTAACATTTGCCATTTTCCTCTTATCTGGTGCGGTACCTGTTTGTAGTGATCAGTTGAAAAGACTCGCTAATGGTTTGCTAAGTTCCCCATTATATTCCTTTAGAACTCTTGACAAGAGGGTTCGGTGACCTGTTTGATTTCACACTGTATATATAGTTAACTGGAGACCAAGTCACTAGTGACTTTGATCTTTCATAATTTATTATCGCTCAAACCAATATAATTATTGATCACAGGAATTTTGTTTGCATGCTCTTGCGTAAAAGCAGATGGGAAATGGTGTTTAAAATGGTACACATTTCTTTGATTTTTTTTATTATCACACTGGCCGATTCCCACCAAGGCAGGGTGGCCCGAAAAAGAAAAACTTTCACCATCATTCACTCCATCACTGTCTTGCCAGAAGGGTGCTTTACACTACAGTTTTTAAACTGCAACATTAACACCCCTCCTTCAGAGTGCAGGCACTGTACTTCCCATCTCCAGGACTCAAGTCCGGCCTGCCGGTTTCCCTTTGATATTAACATTAAATTGGTCTGAGACATATTTATGTGGGCGTATTTACCCTAATCTTACTCTAGTATACCTGAAAGAAAATCTTTGCATTGATCTTTGATTAATCACATTCTTAATTTCTTATTGTCATTTGACTTTTATCCCTGATTAATCACATTCTTAATTTCTTATTGTCATTCGACTTTTATCCCTTTTTTTAAATTATTGTCTTATATCTGAAAATTCCCAGGGAAAGGGCCAAAACATATCCAAGGAAAGGAGACGCACCCCTAACCTTCCCTCGGTTGCGGATCCGTCATTAGCTATTACGAACAGAGGAGTTGCTTCACGAGGGTCCAACGCCACTTCACAATTTGGTGGGCTTCTTTGTGATTGGCTGGGTTGAACCAAGGTGCTAGCATAACGAGGGGGCCCCGTTTGTTATACTCTTAGCATCTGGTTCGCTGGTCGGGAGGGCATGCCTGTATGGGTGTCTGACATACGCTGAATAAAATGTAATATACTCTTAGCATGCCACATCAGCCTTTTTTCCTTCTTTCTGTCTTCTAAACACCACAAGCTTTCATCTACCGTAATTAACATTACTTCCATCATAACCACCTCCTGATGGCAGGGCTCATAAGTTTCTGATAGTGGGATTACGGACTTTGCTGCCATGGCCTTACTGAGTTTCCACTCCCTCAGGTTGGCTATATCATGTACAGACCAAACACATTGCCCTCTGCGTTTGCCTTGCACAGTAATCCTTCAACTCCTTGTTTTCTCGTGGAAGTTGAGTAGGCCCGTGGACCTAAGGCCTGCAGGTATGCAAATATATATTTACTAAGGTGATAGAAGTCAGACGGGAGGTTCAGTGCTGGCCCTGCAGTAAGCAGTTGTCTGATTTTGCATCACTCCATTATCGGGCAGAGCGATGTATTTGGACGGAGCCATGTGAGCAATAGTGCTCTGATACCATTTTGGTTCAGCGGCTGTCATTTAGCTAGGTGTTGGTTACTCGTATATACCTCTCTATTAGCCCTTGGATCGTTGCAGTACAGGTATAAGCCTACATTTGTTGGATTCCATGTTGGGTTGGGGAATATAGAGCTGAAGGTAATTCGTCTCATTATATGCATATTATTCACCCTTCTACACCATCTTTAAATATGCAAGGACTACTTGCAAATCGCCCTTGTGAAACTTCACAACTCTCGTTCTACAAACAAGACAGTTTCCACTGTGGTGAATACCAGGCCATTTGCTTCTCGCCCTTTTCCCAACTGTAAGTGTAAGAATTCTCCACGGTGGGCTCCATTACCCCTACATGACGTATTTGGCATGCACACCTACTCCAAAAATATTTTGTTCCTGCTCACCGAAACTTCAAACAGGTTGGACGATTATAGTCATGGAGTATATGTGGTGCATGATAATGAAGCTGCACAGGTGGGCAACTTGATAAAACTACGAAGGTAGATGACACATGTCACTATTTAAACACACTCGTCTTAATACGTGCTGTGGAACGGTCATTCTTCCTTGCTTAATAGCACATCACGAGCATCTACTGAAAGCACAGACGATATTTTCTAGGGACTGCAACAACTACCTATTCTCAAAATTGACACTGCAAGAGTATAAAGTAAATATCCGACCAATGTTGCCAAAGTAAAATTTTACAGCTACGAGCTCCCCACTGTCGTGTATTTGGCAGAAAACTCGAGAATGTCGCAAGTGGGCAGTTCGAACACACCTATTGATATTGTCGTTCATGCACAGATTGTCTTTGTAGATGAATGGTTCAGAGAACCGACATGTTGATAAATAGACACATGTGCAACTCTTGGGTATCTTTATTGAGGAAACGTTTCGCCACACAGTGGCTTCATCAGTCCATACATAGGAGAAACTTGAAGAACAGGAGGAGAATGAGGTAATCAGTCCCTCAACCTTGAGTCGATGTGTTCAGTCCATCAATCAAGAGTTGCACATGTGTCTAATTTATCAACAGATTGTCTTGCCTATAATTTTCCGATTAATGGAGACTAACCTGCAAACGAGATAGATATCCAAATTGTGTTGGAACTCGCCCTGACAGTTCTTCTAGTACCTCGTATTTCTTAAAGAATGTGAAATCCGCCTCTTGAAGAAAGAGAAGGGCGTTTTATATCCAGGCTATAACATTCAGATCGGGTCTTTACCCCAATATCATACATTTGCATGGCTTCCCGATTTCCACCGAATACTGTCACCTCTCCTTCATTTTTTGTACTTAAAAATTTGAAGGGCTTCCCTCTGAGACTCCTACTTTGATGTAAGACACCATACAACTATTTTCTCTGTCCTCAGATGAAGGGGGGTAGGTTACGCGAGCTATCTGTTTGTTTGTCTCTTCCATTTCTCATACCCCACTACTTCTCTTTCTCCCTATTTCGGAGGCTATTTCTCCTGAACATACAATTATTCTCTTCAGAGTTTCTGCAGTTAATCCATTCTCTCTTAATGATGTTCGGGTTCTCTACAGACACTACGATGGGAATCTGTGACATGAAGTTCCTTACGTGCCTATACCTATAATCACCCCTTCTACTCCTATACTAGGCGGTTAGTCTTGTGGTTGGCTTCTTTTTGATTATAATAATAATCTACTCCTAATCGTCGGGGCTACTACATCAATGGTTTCTCACCCTTCAGATGAGGAAACGATAGTAGTCCTTTTTACTTATGTACATGACACATATTGCTCTATAGATTATGATCCCTCCATAAGCTGATTATAGCCCAAGTAATCTCCATCGCGGTAAAGCGCTCCAAGACTCATCCCCGCCTCACGTAACCAATAATCATCACATCCGCAAGCCTAACGTGAAAAAAAAAATCGATTATATCGATTAACCTACCTATTCATGCTTTCTCACGCCTACTAATCTTATTTTGCAATACATAACATAAACCGTAAATGAACTCTTGTCTACTGCAACCAAAGCCTAACTTCGTCGATCACTCGCCTGTAGAGCTTTTACTAGCTTTATGTATTTTTTAATCATTCAATTTTACTGTAGATATTAGAGGATACAGGGAAATCGGGAAGAGCTCCAGGTGCTTATATCCCAATTTTCTCATGTATGCATTTGTCTTCTAGAAATTATACTTTGTCAGGTTAATGGCTTTCCTATCTCTGGCTACAGTCTTTTGCAATCGCCCCATCCTTACCCTAATACCTCCTGTAATGAAAGCATTATCCGTATATCAGACTGTTTATCCAAACTCAGCTCCATCATATTGCAGTCCATGTTTATTTAAATAAGTGATCTACAGTCTGCTTTTTGTACCTTTCTCCTTCTCACCCTATTTCTTCAAACACTATACAATACCTAATTTCAACGTAATCTAAACCAATCCTTCTTTTAGGAGATTTTAACCGTCATCATTTCCTTTGGCGTAAGTCTCAATGTGATAATTTATTTAGGTATTTTCTTACTCTTTTACCTTTATATGTCCTTCAAACTGGGACCCCTCGAACTCACACTTTTCTTGTATGGATCTCTCACCTTGCTTAGTGTCTGTGGCATTGATTGGACTTTAACTGAGCAATGATACACGATCTTTATGATGGCAACCACTTTCCCATTATTCTTTCTTCTCATTCCTTCGCTTGTTCTTACCGCCTCTCTCGGTAGCAGTTTGAACATGCATATTGGACATTCGTTATATATTATTCTTTTTCCTCCTCTCACTATTATTTTACACACAAACACACAACACACAACAATATATATATATATATATATATATTATATATATATATATATATATATATAATATATATATAATATATACACACACACACACTATACCTGTGTGTGCACACTGGCTGACACCTATATTCATCACAGTGTTGGGCGACAGGGAGGAGCTGCTGACCACAGGGAGGAGTACAAGATCAGCAAGTACAGGGACATAAACCAACAGTATCAATTTGTCCCGGTGGGATCAGAGACCTTGGGATCATGGGGAAAAAATGTCACACGTTTCCTTAAAGAATTGGGTTCCAGACTCATCGACACCACCAGGGACCCAAGGGCAGCCACTTTCATATTCCAGCGCCTCAGCGTGGCCATCCAGAGGGCAAATGCTTGCTGCATACTTGGCTCGCGTCCGGCTTTGGAGGAGCTGGAGGAAATTCATGATCTTTAATACATTGTACCATTGTATTCATGTTTGTGTTTTTCTGTAAATGTATTCTGTTTATTAATAAATGTTCACATAGAATATAAAATATAGGGGGTGGTCGGAGAAGAAAATATTCAAACAGCTCCGGGGAGAACCTTGAGTTTTCCCTGAGGTACGTTTATTGTCTTCTCTGAGGATGAGGGTCCCCATTCCAGCTATAGAGGTGGTACTTCCCTATAGTTTTTTCTTTTGGGCCACCCCGCCTCGGTGGGATACGGCTGGTATGTTGAAAGAAAGAAAGATATATATATATATATATATATATATATATATATATATATATATATATATATATATATATATATATATATATATGATATATATATATATATAATAATATATAATATATATATATATATATATATATAAATGTATATATGCATGCATGCATGCATGCACTAACACACTGCGGCTAGCTGGAGATCAAACTTGTGTTGTTTTAGACCGTCTCGTTGGAAGAAAGTCAAAATTCAAGACGCTCTTAACCACTGAAAGACGTTCCTCCAAACTGCCAGATATCCCAAACCCCTCCTTTAAAGTGCAGGCACTGTACTTCCCATTTCCAGGACTCAAGTCCGGCTAACCAGTTTCCCTGAATCCCTTCACAAAATATTACCCTGCTCACACTCTAACAGCAGCTCGTCAGGTTCCAAAAACCATTTGTCTCCATTCATTCCTATCTAACACGCTCATGCACGCTTGTTGGAAGTCCAGTCCCCTCGCCCACAAAACTTCCTTTCCCCTCTCCCTCCAACCTTTTCGAGGACGACACACACCCCGCCTTCCTTTCCCTACAGATTTATATGCTCTCCAGGTCATTCTACTTTGTTCCATTCTCTCCAAATGACGAAACCACCTCAACATCCCCTCTTCAGCCCACTGACTAATACTTTTAGTAACCCCACTCCTCGTAATTTCCACTCTACGAATTCTCTGCATAATATTTACACCACATATTGCCCTTAGACACGACATCTCCAGCAGCCTCCAGCCGCCTCCAGCCGCCTCCTCGCTGCAGCATTTACAACCCAAGTTTCACACCCATATAAGAGTGTTGGTACCACTATACTCTTGTACATTCCCTTCTTTGCCTCCATGGATAACGTTTTTTGTCTCCACAGATACCTCAACGAATCACTCACCTTTTTTCCTTCATCAGTTCTGTGGTTAACCTCATCTTTCATAAACCCATAT
This sequence comes from Cherax quadricarinatus, assembly GCF_026875155.1. Lineage (NCBI taxonomy): Eukaryota > Metazoa > Arthropoda > Malacostraca > Decapoda > Parastacidae > Cherax > Cherax quadricarinatus. The sequence goes on from NC_069402.1 coordinate 102,263,761, forward strand.
GCTGACAAGTCAACTCTCAAATATCTGAACACATTGAATTCTTCCATACTCCCTCCCTCCAATATGATATCCAATTTTTCTTTATCTAAATCGTTTAATACCCTCATCACTTACTCTTATCTATGTTCACTTTCAACTTTTTACCTTTACACACACACACCACACACACACACACACAACACACACACACACACACACACACACACACACACACACACACACACACACACACACACACACACGCACGCGCACGCCGCGCGCGCGTACATTATAAACCTCTCGGTATATATACACTATCTTCCTAATGAATTTGCTTAATTTTCCTTCATCTGTGGTACCTCCAGTTTCGTATATCCTGTTCAAAGGGTCACCCCCAACAAAAGTTATAAGAGCGAAATACACACATTTAAACTTAGAATTATTAACCTTACGAGCGGAGGAAGCCAAGCACTATCTTGCTGGGACGCTAGACTAAGTGGCTCAGGCGAGGTGAAGCTCGTGACTCATGTTTGTTTCGTGATTAATTCTTATGAAACACTTCAAACTTTGATGATATATCGATTTATTTTTCTTGTCACCAGTTTATTCATGAATTCCGCCATTTTTTCAGAATGATGGGAGCCCCCCATGTGTATTTCGTTAATGAGTTTTGCAGGTAGGTAATAAGTTTTGTTATGAAATCGAGTTTGGTGGTGCTGCGCTCTCCTTAATCTGCGTGCCTGCCTGCCTGCCTGCCTGCCCACCCGCCCAACCGCCCACCTACCCACCCACCCGCCCACTTACTTGCCAGGCCGCCCGCTCGCCAGACTGTTCGCCCACTAGATCGCCCTCCGCCTTTCTATCCTTGCTGTTATTCTTTCCGTATTGTTGGTGCCTGAAACGAGGAGTTCGCCTTGTTGGGGAACTTTTATTTCCTACATTTTTTTTATCATTTCTATCTGTTTTCTCCTTTATATTCTTCCTCCTTTATATTCTCCCTTCATAATATCTATTTATTCTTCGTCTATCATCCCTTTGTCTCTCTTTCCTCATATCCTCCTCTCTTCTTTTTCCTATCTCTTCTCAGTCGTATTCTTTCCCTCTTTCCTCCGTCTTTCTCCTCTGCTCTACCATTGTCTTCTGTGGTCGAGAGAGAGAGAGAGGAGGATATATCACAAGTGCCATTACATTCTTCCGTACATTTACAAATAATTTATGTAAGTATATATTCCACTGAATTTTAGACGAAGAGGGATACAGGTTCTTTTACCATGCCTGTCGTCTCCCACCGAGATAGGAGGCACGTAAATTCCCCCGTCTTCTAATAACATGTTCATTTTTTCACTATAATCTACCTTGTCCATAATTACTATCGCATTTACTTTGTCTGTTTCGTAAGGTGAAGTCTAGGATCTTTCCTTAATTCATGGTATAACTTAACAAATCTTTGAGAACAGTTGTGTTGCAGAGGTCTGAGCGAAGCTCAGGGGTACTTATGTGCCCATTAAGGTGACCCAAAAAATAAAGAGGGAACACATTCATCGTGACTTTTCAGATGGCCCTCCGAACCACAACATACCCTTCCCTCCTTCAAACTGCACGCACTGTACTTTCCACCTCCAATACTCAAATCTGGCTAACCAGTTTATTTAAATCCTTTAATAAACGTTACCCAACTCGTACTCCAACAGCATGTCTAGTCATAAAAAACCACTTTCCTCCACGCCTGTCTATCACGCTCACACACAAGATTTTTAGACGTCCAGGCTCCTAGCACTCAAGTCTCTTGTATCCCCTCCCTGCCACCTTTCCTGGAACGACCTCTAACCCTCTTTCGCCGCGCCACAGATTTATACACTCTCTTCTCTGTGTCAGTACCACCTTAACAGCCCCACCTCAGCACTCTGAACAATCCTTTTGGCAACCCCCATAATTTCTAATATCCATGTTCGGAATTCTCTATAATATTCACACCACATATTTTCCCTGAAACACGACATTTTCACACGCCTCCAGCCTCCTCCTCGCTGCAGCGTCGTTTATAAACTCATGTTGTGCACCCGTACAACAGTGCTAGTACCACTATTCTCTGGTAAGCATATCCTTTTGTTTTGCCTCCATGGATAATGTTCCTTGTCTCCATAGATGCCTGAGTGCACTATAAACATTTTTTCCCTCATTTTTCATAAACCCATCCACCGACGAGTCCACCTCCATTTATGTTAAGCAACCATAGTAACATCACACATCCATATATAAGGCCTATATTTACTCGAAAATAATTTCCCACTCTCTTACATATCTTAATCTAAGCGTCACTGTCCACATAACTCTTTACTGCTTTTAGTAACCTGCCACCTATTCCATACATTTGAAACATTGCCACAATGCCCCTCTATTCTCCCTGTCATATACCTTTTCTAAATCCACGAATGCAGAAGAAAGTTCCTTACCTTTATCTAAGTATTGTTCACTTATATATGTTTGGATATAAACACTTTGTCTATACGTGTTGTACCTTCCCTGAAGTCTCCTTGTTCCTCTGCAATCCTACTTTCTATCTTATCATTATACCTTCCTGCTTTGTATTGGACTGATGAAGCCACTGTGTGGCGAAACGTTTCTTCAATAAAGATTCCCATATGTTGCATAAGTGTTTCAATGCTCTGCCATACAGTGCACTTCACCCGCTGTACTCAGCAGGCTCATTACCCTATAATTCTTTTACTCATTTTCCGTTTTTCTTTCCTCTATACGAAAGGAACTATGAACGCTGTCTCCCATTTCCTAGGTACCTTCCCCAATTTCATGAATGCACCAACCATTACGAAACTGTATCCTCACCTGCTTTTAACATCTATGTTTTGATTCCCTCTATCTTTGCTGCTTTACTCCTTATTCAGTACATGAACGTACTGTCTCCTTTACTTCATTAATATTTAACAACTCCTCAGACTATTTCTTCCATCTTCCCAGTTTCTCTTCCCTATTTAATGACTCCCCTTTTTTAACTGCTAAATCCATTTGCTCACTACGCTTTCTGAACTTATTAATGTCACTCCAAACCTTATTCTCAATAAAATTTATTGATGAAATCTCACCCGCTCTGTTATGGGCTCTCTCTAGCACTCCCTCACCATATGTAATAACTTTATTATTACTTATTTGTAGCTGTAGGAACAGCTCTCGTGTAATAACTTTATCACCTGTTCGTAGCTGTAAGAGCAGCTCTATGTTTGTGGTGTCCCGTCTTTATTAATATGTTCGTCATATATTTATATTAGGTTTCGAGTGGTTGTCACACCAAATCTTTCAACTTATTCCATTCATTGACCACTCTATTTAAGAAAAATAATATCCCAGAATCTCTTCAGTTTCGTTTTTTCTTAATTTTTATCTTTTATCTTTTGTTATCCCTATTGAAGGCACTAAAAAAACTTTTTTTTTTAGTCTGTCATGTGGTTTAATAAATGAAATAAGTTAAATCGTATCAAGGGTGGGGTTAGAACCCGCCATCAGAGAATCATGAAACTTCAGACCGATGCGTTAACCACTAGGCCAGCTGACCCAGTGGCAGATGCGTCGGTCTGGAGCTTTATGATTCTCTGATCGCGGGTTCTAACCCCACCCGTGGTATGGTTTGTTTGCAATCGTGTCATTACGATTTCGTGAGTCAAATAAGTTGATATCACATTTCCTCTTCGTCTCCCGCAGCCAGCCCGGCCATCATCAGTGCTTTCAGCCTTTCATAAATCATATTTTTTTTAGTTCTGGGGTCCGATCTGCAGCTTTTCTACGTATTTATCTTTCGCGATCCATATGGTTTTTTTAGGGTATGTACGCCAAAGTACAGTCGTATATTCTAATTATAATCAAGTATACGCTGTAAACAGTTTCTTCACGTCTCTCCATATTGGTGCATTGATATAAAAATCACTTGAGAGGTCAGAACATACAGGATTGAAATAGCTTGAGGCTCACTGACGTGCCCGGGATGGGAAAGAAACATGGTTTGTGAACCAGGTTGCCCATTCTATGTGGCATATGTGTAGCAGAGCGCTGCCTGAGAGTCTTGACCGCTCCCAGTAGTAGTTTCGAATCCTGCTGACTGCGATATATATATATATATATATATATAATATATATATAATATATATATATATATATATATATATATATATATATATATATATATATATATATATAATATATATATATATATAATATATATATAATATATATATATAATATATATATATATATATATATATAATATATATATATATATATATATATATCTTTCTTTCTTTCAACACACCAGCCGTATCCCACCGAGGTGGGGTGGCCCAAAAGGAAAAACAAAAGTTTCTCCCTTTCATATTTAGTAATATATACAGGAGAAGGGGTTACTAGCCCCTTGCTCCTGGCATTTTAGTCGCCTCTTACAACACGCATAGCTTACGGAGGAAGAATTCTGTTCCACTTCCCCATGGAGATAAGAGGAAATAAACAAGAACAAGAGCTAGTGCAAGAGTACTTATGAAGGTGATTCTGAGAGTATCAGAGGTGATTTTGGGGGTGTTCCGAATGATGTTTTTGGAGTATTTAAAGGCAATTGATGGTGTTTTTTGGTGTAGATGTTCAATGTAAAGTGTTTGAGTTAGTTTTGTGATTAATGTTGTGAAGACTGGAAGACTGAGGGAGGAGTTTGGGGGATGAGTTGTAATTTAATGAAATGTGTAAGTGTAGATAAATTTAGAGCTGTCAAATCTTATTTGGGAGTATTAAAAATGTTGTCTTGGAAGTGTTTCAGTGTTGTTTGGAATATGTTCAACGGTATTTTTGTGAGTATTCAAATGATTTTGAGAGTTGTCTGAAGGTGTCAAAGTAAAGTGAGGGGTGTGTGCGTATTAACTTCGTAATATGTAAATTTGTGACTAGTGAATTTATCGAAAGTGGGTTATAAGTGTTGGTTCGTGACTTTCTGATGAAATAGTTTAAAACGAGAAAATTGGGGGTTATGAGATGAAAAATTGTGAGGGTTGGTTGGACGTGTGAGGGTTGGGAGGGTGGGGAGAGAGTTTGAGAGAGAAGGTTACTTTCGTGGGGAGTGGCTGAGAGATGAAATAGTTAAAACGAAGAAAAATTTCTAGACTGTGTTGTAAAGAATTTAGGATTGTTGAGGGTTATTAACGAAAAAATGTGAAATTATTCTGGATTGACCTCGGTTAAGAGTGAAAATGTTTTCCTTATGTTGTATATGAAATGTGTAGGGGGGAAGTTGACACGATTTCAGGCCTTGTGTGCGGGGGTCATCACGTGACGTCATTGGACATAGGGGGAAGTCGACAGATTCAGCCTGTATGTGTTGAGGTCATCACGTGACGTCATGACCGCCGAGTTAAAAACCACACTTTTTAGTTCAGTAACATTAATGAGAGGAATATACGTTCACACTTGTTTTAGATGTATAAGAGAAAAGTACCATGCCTTCATAGGAGGGTTCATTTGAAGCTTACCCTGAGAGGGGGGATACCAAAAAAAAAACTCGGCCTTCCAAGGAGATGGATAAAGTCTTTGTATTATTCGAGAAATAAAAAATTTGGGGTGGGGGTGAAAGTGGGAGGGGGAACCTCAAAAGTTTGATCGAGGAGATGGAGGTCTTGGTATTATCGAGAAAATTGATTCGAGGAGAGCAAATGAAATTCAAAAAAAAATTCGAAAAAAAATCGGAAGAAAAAATTCGGCGCGCGGGGGCGATCCGGACGACGCTGCAGAAGGTGCAGCAGGAAGGCGCGGGCGGGGGCGCGAGGGGCGCAGGCGGGGCGCGAGGGCGCGGCGGGGCCGGTGGGTCGGCGCGACGAGGGGGCGGGGGGGGGCGCGGGGGGGGACTTGGGCGGGGGTTGGTCTCGAGGGGGAGGGTGTTCTCGAGGGCGAGGTGGTCTCGAGGGGGAGGTGGTCTCGATGGCGAGGTGGTCTCGAGGGGGAGGTGGTATCGAGGGGCGAGGGGTCTCGAGGGGGAGGTGGTCTCGAGGGCGAGGTTCATGTCATTAGCACATAGGTGTTGAAAAAGGTATTAGCACATATTTGTGGAAAAAGTGAGGAGTTTGCAAACTCGGAGGGATGCACTGAGAGGAGACCGCTCTTAGAAGGGATGCCTGAGAAGAAAACATCATACTTATATATATATATATATATATATATATATATATATTTATATAATATATATATATATATATATATATTTTTATATCACGAACGAGTGGTTATTGATTAGTAAACAACATTGCGACTAGCCAAGGAATAGAACCCATGCTGCTTTGCCTGCCTCATGGTGGGCGAAAACTCATGACGCCTTAATCCAAGAGACCTTACAATCCAGCGTGCATTGTACTCTGATACATAGCCACAAAGCCAGACCCTGGAGTCTGGCTTTGTGGTTAATGCGCGCGCGCACACACACATATTCGCCTATTTTCCCTCCTACCGTTTTGGAATGATGGGAAATTCCTCTTGAATATTTAATTTCTCCCGTATCGGGATTGGCTATATCCTAAAGAGATTTTAAAGCAATTCCCAAGTGATAGTAACTCCAGCTCTACTGAACGAAACCTTTGAAGCAGCTCCTAGCTGATAACCCTGGCTAGAATTACTTGATAATTTCCTCATTGCCCTCCTAACGAAGTCTCCCAGCTATGGCTGACTATGTAATCTCAAACACCTTGTATGAAGCCCCATCCTGTGTAATGGAATATGCAGGGAAGGAAACACAGCTAGCTTTTGTTCCCACTGTGTAACTTATCGTAAGGGTAGCAACGCACTTCTAATATGTAGGAGTTTAACAAAAAACAATTAGAGGTCTCAAACTGTAGTTTGTGAATTAACTACAATTGTTTCTTTCCATGTTCATGTGTGTGGTTTTTATATTATATGTAGCACATATTACACATTTTGTATGAAATGTATCACATGCACATACTTGTATTGTATGAGCACATGCACACACATGTTTACATGTCGCATATACAGCTTTGTATTACATAGAGCACATTCACATTTTGTGTATGTATAGTAGTTCCACGTTGTGGAACTAAGTACCTCATCGTCTGTCCCCAGCTTCACCACTTTCAAATTAGGAACATAAGAAAGGCAGCAGGCCTACTGGGCCATGCGAGGCAGGTCCAAGTCTCCTACTGGCTTAAGCTAATGAGCCAACATAGTCAGGTCAGGTCATGTGATGCATGTCTGTTCCTTTAAGAAGGAGCACAGCATCAGACTTAATAGCACCAAGCTAGTCGGTCGAATCACACCCACTCAAGTATTGTATCTAACCTATTTTTTTTAAAACTTCACAGCGTTTTAGCTTCTATGACGATACCGGGAGTTTGTTCCACTCAATCCACAACTCTATTACCAAACCAGTTGCTTTCCAATATACTTCCTGAACTGATTTTCAGCTTATAAAATCCTTGCTGTGAGTCCTGTCTTGGTAGATATTTTTTTATAGCACGGCTATTCTACATCTCTTTATTTATTCCTATTTTCCATTTATACACCTCAATCATATCCTCCTAGTTCTATGCCTTTTAGAGAGTGCAGGGACTCGGGCCTCAGTCTATCCTCATGGTTAATCTTTATCATCCTGCCTTTGATACGTTTTCAGATGCATTTATTTCCGTTCTGTATTATAATACAGTGACAGAAACTGTGCAGCATAAATCTAAATGAGGCCTAACCAAAGATATGTCGAGTTTGAACAACTTGAGGATCCTATGTATTTATGCGTCCTTGATAAGAAGCCAAGGATTCTGTCGCTTTATTGCAAACTCTTTTGCACTGTTGTCATTGGTTTTAGAACTCCAAATCCTTTTCGCAATCAGTAATATTAAGATACTACATTATTTAGTTTATATGTGGCATGGTTATTTCCTGTCCAGTGTTTAGAATTTCATTTGTCTGTATTAAACTGCATCTGCCACTTCTCTGGACACTGCATCAAATCTGTTTCAAATCTTTCTGGTAGTGCTCTGTCCTCGTTGAATGAATTTAGGACGGCCTATTTTGGTGTCACCGGAAAACTTGTTATGTCGCTATTTATTCCCTTGATCTTTGTCGTTTATGTAGATTGTGAAAACAAGGGATCCCCAAAACACTGACCCATGTGGAACACCGCTTGTAACGCAACCCCTCTCGGGATTTCTTCCCCATTTATGCAAACTCTCTTTCTGCCTATCTGTCAACCACGCCTTGTCCAGGAAAAAAATTTCCTATTCCATAGACAAATTATGCTGACCTCAACTGTGGCATAATTTACTAGAGTCAATTATAGCTGAGATATTATAAGAAGCCACCTTGATAAACATTCCCGATTCCATTCTTACGTTTATCTAAGAGCACTACAGGACCCAGTTTTTGTCACTATGCGGGCCAACGTAAGACATGCAGGTTATGCAACTCGTATATGACCATTTGGGCTGACTCAGTGCTCCAGTACGCCTGGTTGTACGTATCCGGGAACTTCTCTGTGGTCCTAAGAACCGAGGCCTTTGACTGGAGACTGGTCCCTCGCCTGAACAAGGGACCTAAGCTTTGGGAGTGAGGAAGTACAACAAGAGGGTTGCGGTCTATGGTAGTGCGCCACCCTGTCGGTGGACACTACAAACGTGCCCACGCCACCTGTGGGGCATACGGAGCCTGTGGGGTTGTCACAGGAAAGTTTGCTGGGAACGTGCTAAACGTTCTCCTGGATGGGGATGAGCATAGCCCAGACGTTTCACCGGAGAGTCAAGAAGTTTGGTTGAAAGGATGATTCGCCAAAGATGGGAGACCTTGGACGTTGCCCTACAATGACACGGATGCATGTGGTGGTGGTGGAGTTCACCTAGGAGGCTTGTCTGAGTGAGTCGATGTGTGTGGAAAGTTGGTTCCCGCAAACGGACGGCAGGAGTGTCGGTATGGACGAGTCCTGACACGGGACAGCGTCCAGGGAAGAATTTGGTCGAAAGTGGCCGGAGGCGCCTCCTGCAGACGGGGTTGGGGCAAGCGCCCAGCATTGTGGGTAGGGCACGGGGGGGTGAGGGGGGCCTAGGGAAGTCAAAGGTCAAAGAAGGTCAGTGTAATTGTACATGTAGGAACGGGAAAAGACCCACAAGCATAAGGAAAAATCCTTTTGTGAATTCAAGTGTGTTACCATCAATGTAAATGGTCTGGGGCTGAGTTTTCAGTGTGTGTGGAGGGAGTGGTATCTTGCGCAGATATGCTGTGGACGTATGTTTCATACAAGAACACAATTATAGTTTGGGAGAGAGTTACGGTTAAAAGGCTACCGAAATGTATGTTTAGCAGTTCTTTAAAATTAAAAGGGTGGGGTAGCTATAGCGGTGAAAGGGAGGTCCAGCACTTGGCGTGTCTTAAGAGGGGAGGGGGGGGGAGGTGGGAGGGTGGTGAGGGTAGATGGGATTCTGGGGTGAGGTGAGTGTTTGTTATTGGCGTTTACATGCCAGCGGAAGCAACACTAAGTTAAAGTAGAATTTGTAAAGGGAGGCTTTAACGTTTTACACTCGGGTTTGCCGTTCTTTTACGTCATGGGTGGGGATGGAAATTGCGTATCGCCTGGCGATGTTGAGCGCGGGGGGCGGGGTGCGTTTTACCTGTTCTTACGGAATCTGCTGGGGGATTGCAGGGGGTTTATGTGTGGTGGGGCGGGGTGGGTGGGGGGTGGAGCATTTACGTCGTTCGTGGGGCTATGCGGCCGTCTGGATAAGACTTTATGTAACACAAGGGATTTGAGTTGGGCACGTTTACAGACCTTATGATGTGGGTTTCAGAATCAACTTGCAGTTGTGCTAGCGGACTTGAATGAGGATGGAATGATCAGGGTTTATCCAGGTTATTGGATATGAAGTGCGGCTATTGGAGGGGGAGGGGGTAGGTGAGCTTTTCAGGACTGGTGGAAGAATATTTGGGGAAACGCGGACGGGCCAGGTGATGTTTGTTGGAATGGTGGGAAATGCATGCCAAACATGAGTAGCGAGTTATTATAAGAAGCGTGGGAAAAGGTAGGAGGCGAGGTGGAGGTTATGGGCTGCAAAACTATCTGGAGGGGCAAGCTAAATGTTACTATGTGGGGGGGGGGAGTAGTAGTCGTATGACGACATTGAAATCTTCGTAGTCGACTTGCAGAAATTCACAATGAACGTTTCAATGCGGTTAGAGTCAGAGCAGGGTATATGGAAAGACAGTGCTATTGGGGTGACAAACCTTCGGGTTGTGTCTTGCGCAATTTAGGGTCACGGCAACAGGGCACGTCCCTCTTGCAATTGGAAGTATGCACGGGTTTGGGATGGTTACCTGCAGAGGTCAAGTACTCCTCACCACGAGGACATCATGAGTTTTTTTATGCCTTGATCTATGTTTGGGGGAAGCATACGGAGGGGAGTAGGGGGGGTCCCATGAGGGCGGCCTGGTGGGAGGGGATTCAGAAAAAGTTATAAGTGACAGGGATAGGACGGTATAGAAGGTAGAATTTCGCGTGGAGGATGTAGAGGGGAGGGCGATTTTTAGTTGAATAAAGGAAAGGCACCAGGTATAGTGCATTTCGAACATGATTTTTTATAGGGCGCATTTGGGAGGAAAGTATTAAGCATTGTTTTGGGTTGATGTATTAAATTGCATGCCTCACGGAGGGGAGGTTAGGTATGTCACAAAAGTTAGGGGTAGTTGTTGTGGTGCCCAAAAAGGGGGGGGGAGGGTCTGAGTGCATTAGAGCAATATCTCTTATGGGCTCTGACTATAAAATCTTTGCAAAAGTTTTAGGAAACAGAATGAGGAAGGTTTATGGGGTCGGTTATTCACGAGGGACTGCTAGGCATACCAGGTTGGAGCCATGAGGGAACGGGACATGTACGGTATTAGGGAGTTTTTTTTGGAGAATGTCAAGGGGGGGTGTCCTGGGTTGATGGTCAAAAGGTTTATGACTGTGTTGATTAGGGATTTTTGAGGCTTATTTTATTGAAGCAGGGTTTTGGAAGAGGGATTGCACGATGGGTGGATACCTTGTAGCCACGGCTATGGTACGCGTACAGGTACACGGGTTAATTTGGGTCAGCCGGTAAGTCCGTATGGAAAGGGTTTGAGGAAAGGGTTGCCCCTTCCCAGTGCTTTTGCTTGGTATGCAAAACCATTTTATGAGCTGGTGGATGGTGGTTTGAGGCGATGGAACGCTGAGCAGTGACCATGCAGCGCAGTGTGGTGGGTACGTTAGATGATACCCAATTCTGTTTAAAAGGGGAGGTGGATTTGCAGGTCGAGGGATGGAATTGTTGAGTTTTTTGGGGCAGAGTCAGGCATGTGCGTTAACAAGGCAAAAATCGAAATTATTGGAGGTGGGTACTGGGTGGGGGGGAGGTTGGGACGAAAGGTAATGGGTGGGTCAGTGTGGTTGCAACTTAGAAAATGTGGCTCGTGTACATGGCAAGATGATGGGAGAGCCGAAGGGTGTAAAACTCAGAATTATTATCGGGTGGTTAAACAAGGCTTTAGATCGACTAAGGGGTTAAGAGCTGGGGGTTGTCTCGTTGCAACAGAGGACAGTAGTGGTTAATACACTTGTTTATAGTAAGTATGGGGTGTGGGCCGCGGTTGTACCTTTAGAAGATTACGGATATTCAGGATCTGCAGAGAAGGGTCTTACGTTTGTTTGGGGTTTTCGGGAGGGGCTTGGTTAAGTCAGGAGGTTGTTCATGACCATGTTCGCCGTGGGGGTTTAGGTTCTCTTGGCTTTGGGGCACGGGTGAAGGCCCTCTATGTAAAGCAGTGGGTTCTCCTTAGGCGCGGGCGGTGAGAAGGGCATCGGGTGGGTCGGGGTAATGATCGAAATGCGTAAATGGTGGAGCGGCCAGGGATTAATCGAGTGTGAAGGACATTGCCTGCGTTTGTTGTTAAGTGAGGAAGAGAAATGCGCAACGGATCGGGTGGGGCAAATGAGTCAGCATATGTTGTCGTAGGAAATTGTACAGGGATTGTCTGTTTTTCCGCTGTATAATTGGGGGGGGGGGGGAAATATGGGAAGGATTTTGTAAACTTAAGTTGGCACCAAGGGTTCGTGAATTGGTTGTACAGATTGTTCTGGGGATTTTAGCAGAGGTCAAAATCGGTTCTTAAATAGGATGGGGTTTGGTAAGGGAGGCGGATTGCTTGCGTTGCGGTCTTGAAGAAGAAAAGTTTTCATGCTGTCTACTTTTGTGATACCTTGGACAAGTTCGTTCGTGGTTTGGGGGGTTTTTTAGATTTTTCTTGTGGGGGAAGTATTTCATCCTTACGGCCTTAACATTGCGAAGGATAGCGGAGTAATCAAGTGACGGTAACGAAGAGAATAATGTACGTTGGGTGCTGATTTCCTCTATAATCTCGTTGGGTATGCGGGAAACCGGGGGATCAGTAGGGATCAGGGCAATTGCGGCAGGCAGGTATTACAGAACTTTTGAGAAATAAACTCGTAATATGTAGAAGTTGGGATAATAGTTTTCCGGCAAAGTTCGATGTCTTACTGTTCAAATGTTGCTGCAACTGGGGTGGGGTAAGGCAAACGGGGGCTGGACTCCCCCGTGGTAGCACCAAACAGTATGTTTGAGACTTTAGGGTTAGAGCGCGGTTTTAGGGAGTGACGTGTTGTATGTAATTTATGAATGGTTCCGTACGCTGTGTGTGTATGGTTGTGGCGTGGTGTGGCACTGAGATCTTGAATTACTCATAAAATGAAGTCTTGTTGGAATGTGTGACACGTTTTGGTAAAGTTTATACGTGGGCGTGATAGATGTTATAAGGAGGTTTAGTGTTGTTTAACTTACTAAAATCATAATAGACCCATTTGGATATTACTTTTTCATGTTGTAATTCTTGGGTTCTTTAAAATGAGTACTAGCCTAGTATTGTACCGACAATATAGCATGTGGTGTATTATCTTGCATTTTGAGCCGTGGAAACTTCACGATATGCAAGGTTTTGAAAGTTTATAATTCATGGTTAACATTAAATTTGTATTATATGGTGGTGTATATTCTTCTATATTTACATTGTATGTGTATAGGAAGGTTAAATGTTTCATATCTGTTATTTAGTCTGTATAATTTATGGTTGTGTCTTGTTCATGCACTACCAACTCTTAGGTAAACACTCATTAAGGTTTTGATGAGGTCAGTGATAGGACATTCATTATGGATAATTACTGTATGTTATTTAGAACGGCGGACTGTACTACGGGGGGGGGGGGGTAGAAGTGTTCAGCTGTGTCTGCATTGGCAATAATGGATTGTAAAAGGAGGGTTTGTGGGTTATGTATATGGTTTGTGGGTTATGTATATGGTTGGGGGTTATGTTAATATGGTTGTGGGTTATGTATATGGTTGTGGGTTATGTATTTGGTTGTGGGGATTATGTTGATGGTTGTAATATGCCATAGTATCCTATGGTGTTCTTTAAATGTACCCCCAGGATTGGTGTACTAGAGGTTGTGTAATATCTAGTGTGGTTTTTAAATTTTATACTCTTATACATTGTGTATTTGTCCTTTGTTCTAAATTAAAATATAAAAAAAAAAAATTTTATTCACAATTTTTTTTCCCCTTCTTTTTACTGAATCTTGAAATGTAATACACATTTCCTCTTTACATTACTAAAATTCTAATAAAATCCTCTCCATACCCCACCAGGTCCTTGTATCCACATTAATTGTATATACTCGCATCAACTTAATCTCCACTACCCAACTATTGCGACATGTTTCAACACCCTCCATTCTTTCCAATATATCATAACTTTTCCAATTCTATAATTTCTTTTAACAATGTTCACACATTACCTTTATTTTCAGTAAAATCCCCCCATAATTTCATTAAATTTTATACAACCCCCCCATACCCCTATACATCTCACCGCATTTTCTTCACATTCACTCACCCTCTCCCAACACACCTTACTGGAACCACACACACAAAAATCCACATTTCACATCCAAAATGACATACTCATCACCCATCTCAAATCACTAAAATCACTGTAACCAAGATATTCACAACATCAATGACCAAACTAACAAAACACACACACCACTCCACACCTAACCTAAACCTAACCTAACCTAAACCGAACCGAACCTTAACCTATCCCTAACCTAACCGAACGGAACTAACCTAACCTAACCTAACCTAACCGAAACCTATCCTAACCTATCCTTAACCTAACTTAACCTAACCTAACCCTAACCAACCTTGACCTAACCTAACCTAACTTAACCTAACCTAACCTAACCTAACCTAACCGAACGAACTAAACCTAACTAACCTAACCTAACCTAACCTAACCTAACATAACATAAACCTAACTTATCCTAACACAAACCTAAACCTAACCTAACCGAAACCTAAACCTAACCGAACCTAACCTAACCTACCTACCTAACCTAACCGAAACCTAACCATAACCTATCCTAACCTATCTAACCTAAAAAAAACCTAACTATCCTAACCTTACTTATCATAATCAACCTAACCTAACCTAACTTATCCTAACCTAAACCTAACCTAAACTATTCCTAACCTAATCTACCTAAACCTAACCTTAACCTAATTATCCTAACCTAACCTAACCTAACCTAACCTTAACCTACCTAAACTTATCCTAATCTATCCTAACCTAACCTAATTATACTAACACTAACCTAACCTAACCTAACTTATCCTAACCTAACCTAACCTAACCTAAATTAACCCTAATCTAAACTTATCCTAACCTAACTAACTAACCTACCCTAACCTAACTCATCCTAATCTACCTAACCTAACCTAACTTATCCTACTTAACCTAACCTACTATCCTAACCTAACCTAACCTAAACCTAAAATAACCTAACCTCTAACTTATCCTAACCTAACCTAACCTAACCTAACTTATCCTACTCAATCCACTAAAATCACTGTAACCAAGATATTCACAAAAACTCTATGACCACCCCTAACACACACACACACACACACCACACCACACACACACACACACACCTCACTTTACTATTGAACACCTTCAAAACACTCTCATACATCATTTGAGACCACCTTTTCTCAATATCTCTCATCCACAACCTTTATCATCTCACTACAGAAGAACCCCAAAGATTACTTCGAACACTCTCATAAATCATTTGATTACTCACCATAAACACCTTTGAACATTTCCAAACAAAACTGAAGCACTTTCCAAAATATCTTTTGTATTACTCTCAATAAGGATTTATCTTCTCTATTTTATCTACCACTTACAACATTTATTAACTGAAAATTACACACATCACATACTACTCACTCAGTCACCAGACTTTACAACATTAACAAAAACTAACTCGACACTTATGACATGATGACATTTTACCAAAACTAACACAAACACTTATCTGGTATATCTCCAATAATCTAAGATCCACACCAATCAAGACGTTTTGCAATTTCTATAACCCCACCACTAAGACCACACATTTTTTTTTTTGTACACATTCTCTTAAAAAAACATTCATCATAACGAAGTTCACTAAAACTTTCTATACTTTTACTAAGATCAATAACATTTTGTCTTCTCTAACACGCCCACCAATTCACATTCTCATTCACACTTACCACATTTCATTAAATTACAATCATCCACCCAAAACTCCTCCTCCTTCTCCAGACTTTTACAAACATTCGCACAAAAAAACTAAACTCATACAACTTATGACATGAGGACATTCCATATTACACACTGAACTAACTTTGAAACAACTTGAAACACCACTGATCTTCTTCAAAAAATACTCTGCACATCATTTGAAAACACTTCAAAAAACACCATCTAACACCTCCGAATACTCCAAAACATACTGAATAATACCAAAAATCACCACTGAAATACTACCAAATCACGTCAAAATCACCAGAAACTAAGTTTAACAATCACCATCTAACATCCTTTTTTATAGAAATCCCCTCAAATACTATAACCAAAGAACTCCCTCCCCATTTGGCGCATAAAATAAAAAAGAACATTGAACACAAACCTAATACCGCAAACACTTAGTACAGGATCACCATCAAACTGAAAAAAATCTTATACAAATCATAATCTAAGGAAACCACCAACCTACAAACAACATGTTCCTTACCTCCAAAAATCATATACACCAGAAAACACTCATATTATAAACATTTCACAACACAAAAAAAATCATATTTGACTATATCTAAAGCGCACGCACCTCACTACCACCAACACACGATGTCACCACCTCACCAGGACCGACGAGCTACCTCCAGTGGAAGTCACACTCCATTGTGTTACTTGGTGGTTGGTAAAACATCACACCCAACCCACCTTGTTTCAATTACCTGTTGTTACCCTACATTATCTAAGAACACTATATCCAACGATTACCAGATTTTATGACCCACCACCAAGATCACATGAAAACACACTTTTTTAATTATTCACACAAAAATCTACGATCACCAATTCCATATCTTGTTTACCGTCATCTATCACATCATCACAGATCACCAAAATCTAAGATCATGCATCTCAAATACTAATGATCACTGCAATCACTTATTTTTTAAACATCGCACAAAAATAAGACATTACACAAAATTCCACAACACTTCCACCAACATCTATTACATAACATCGAGCACTATAACATATCATTTCACAAAAAATATAATGCACAGGGACACCCACATCTTATACATTTCAATCACAAATTTAAGACATGAGACATACAACACCAAATTATAAGACATTCACCTCCAACTAAGGACATTAACATCTGAACTATAGGACATACACAAAAAACCTATACATTGACATATTGAGATTATGAATATTCTACGCATTTATGTTGCATATCACATTTCCTCATCCACATCATCCCTAAAACATCCTTCCTTATTCATTCCGTATATCTCCTAGATGTTGTTTTTAACCCCGACGGTCCCATCATGACATTAGGAGCCAGAGGGTAGTAGGTGGGTTGGAGTGCGTGTGATGGTTCCTCTGGTACTACGTCGTGATGGCCCGTCGTGGTTAAAACAATACTCTAGGAGGATATTACGCCAAATGGGGAAGGAGTTCTTGGTTTTAGTGATTTTGAGAGGAATTTCTATAAAAAGGATGTTAGATGGTGATGTTTAAACTTAGTTTTCTGGTGATTTTGACGGTGATTGTAGTTAGTATTCAGTGGTGAGTTGGTAGAATCTGTAGTGTTTTGGGAGTATTCGGAGGTGTTTAATGGTGTTTTTTGAAGGTGTTCAAATGATGTGCTGAGTATTTTTTGATGAAGATAGTGAGTGTGCTGTGTTGGTTCAAACGGTAGTCATGTGTGTTAGATATTGGTAATGTCTCATGTCATAAGTGTTGAGTTAGTTTTTTTTGTGCTAATGTTGTAAAAGTCTGGAGAATGAGGGAGGAGTTTTGGGGGTGGTGAGTTGTAATTTAATGAAATGTGTATGTGTGAATGAGAATGTGAAATTGGTGGGCGAGTTAGAGAAGACATATAGTTATTGATCTTAGGTTAAAAGTATAGATAGTTTTAGTGATCTTCGTTATGATGATGTTTCAAGAGAATGTGTACAAAAAAATGTGGTGGTTCTTAGTGGTGGAGTTTATAAGAATTTGGCAAAAGTTATGATTGTGGTGATCTTAGATATTGGAGATATAACGATATGTGTTCTGTGTTAGTTTTGGTTTAAAAATGTCTATGTCATAAGTGTCTGAGTTAGTTTTTGTGTTAATGTTGTAAAGTTCTGAGAGTGAGGAGTAGTATGGTGGATGTGTTGTAATTTCAGTTAATGAAAGTGTAAGTGTAGATAAATAGAGATGATAAATCTTATTTGGGAGTAATCAAATGATATTCGAAGTGCTTCAGTGTTGGTTTGGAAATGTTCAAAGGTTGTTTATGTGAGTATTAAGATGATTTATGAGAGTGTTCGAAGTATCTTGGGGTTGTTCTGTAGTGAGATGATAAAGGTTGTGGATGAGAGATATGAGGAAAAAAGGTGGTCTCATTGATGTATGAGAGTGTTTTTGAAGGTGTTCAAAATAAACTGAGGTTGTGTGTGGTGGTGTGTGTGTGTGTGTGTGTGTGTGTACTCACACAGTTGTACTCACCTAGTTGAGGGTTGCGGGGGTCGAGTCCGAGCTCTGGCCCGCCTCTTCATGATCGCTACGAGGTCACTCTCCCTGAGCCGTCGAGCTTTTCGTACTCTGCTTAAGCTATGTATGGATCCTGCCTCCACTACATCGCTTCCCCAAACTATTCACTTACTGACTACTCTGTGGCTGAAGAAATACTTCCTAAAACATCACCTGTGATTCAATCTGTGGTCTTTAGTTCATCTGTGTCCCCTTTGTTACTGTGTCCAATCTCTGGAAACATCCTGTTTTTGTCCACCTTGTCAATTCCTCTCAGTATTTTGTATGTCGTTATCATGTGTGTGGGTGTGTGTGTGTGTGTGTTGTGTGTGTTGTGCTGTGTTTGTGTGTGTGTGTGTTTGTGTGTGTGTGTGTGTGATGTGTGTGGGTGTTGTGTGTTGTGTGTGTGTGTGTGTGTGTGTCGTGTGTGTGTGTGTGTGTGTGTAGGTGGTATAGGAGTTTTTGTGTTTATCTTGGTTTACAGTGATTTTAGTGGATTTGAGTAGGATAAGTTAGGTTTAGGTTTAGGTGAGGATAAGTTAGGTTAGGTTATTTTAGGTTTAGGTTAGGTTAGGTTAGGATAAATAGGTTAGGTTAGGTTAGGATTAAGTTAGGTTAGGTTAGGTTAGATTAGGGATGAGTTAGGTTAGGATAGGTTAGGTTAGGTTGGATAAGTTAGGTTAGGTTATTTTACGGATTAGGTTAGGTTAGGATAAGTTAGGTTAGGTTTAGGTTAGGATAAAAGGGGTTAGGTTAGGTTAGATTAGGTTAAGTTAGTTAGGTTAGGATATGTTAGGTTAGGTTAGGCTAGGTTAGGTTAGGGTTAGGATAAGTTTTAGTTGGTTAGTTTTGGATATGTTAGGTTTGGTTAGGTTAGGATAAGTTAGGTTAGGATAGGTTAGGTTTAGGTTAGGTTAGGTTAGGATAGGTTAGGTTAGGTTCGGTTTAGGTTAGGTTAGGTTCGGTTAGGTTAGGTTGTTAGGTTTGGTTAGGATAAGTTATGGTTAGGTTATTTTAGGTTAGGTTAGGTTTAGGTTAGGTTAGGTTAGGTTAGGTTAGGTTACGTTCGGTAGGTTAGGTTAGGTTAGTCAGGTCAGATTAGGTTAGGTTTTAGGTTAAGTTAGGTTAGGTTAGGTTAGGATAGGTTAGGTTCGAGGTTTAGGTTTGGTTAGGTTAGGTTAGGTGTGTGTGTGTGTGTGTCGTGTGTGTGTATGTGTGTGTGTGTGGGTGTTAGGCGTCATAGAGTTTTGTGAATATCTTGGTTACAGTGATTTTAATGGATTTGAGATGGGTGGATGAGATGCATTTTTGGATGTGGAAATGGTGAATTTGTGTGTGTTCAGAGGAGGTGTGTTGGGAGATGGGTGAGTGGATGTGAAGAAATGCGGGTGAGATGGGAGGGGTATGGGGAGGGTTTTGTATTGAAATTTAATGAAAATAATAGGGGGGATTTTACTGAAATAAAGGTAATATGTGAATTTTAATTTTTAAAGAAATTATAGAATTGAAAATTTATGATATATTGGAAAGAATGGAGAGATGTTGATGAACATGTCGCAATAGTTGGGTAGTGATGATTAGTTGATGCGAGTATAATATCAATTTATGTGGATACAAGGACCTGGGTATGGAGAGGATTTTATTAGAATTTTAGTATAATGTAAGAGGGAAATGTGTAGTTACATTTAAGATTCAGTAAAAAGAAGGGACGAAAAAAATTGTGAATTAATTGGTTAATTGATGAGGGTTGTGGGAAATGTTAGTTCGAACTTGAGATACAAAAAAAAGAATGATATAATGGGTTGTTTTTGTGACTTTTCTGATGAAATTAGTTAATAAAAGAGAAAAAAATTGTGGGTTGTGGTGATGTGGGTTGGGGTGTGTGGGATGTGGGTTGTTGTGGGATGTGGGTGTGTCTTAGTTTATGGTGATTTTGGTGGTGTTTTGAGTGTAGACAGTGGTGTTTTAGTAGTATTCGTGGTGTATTTGGGCTACTCAAATGTGTTTTGAGGTTTATTGAAAGGTGTGATTATAAAGTTGTGGGGTTGTTGTTGTTGTGTTGGCTGATGAAATTTAGTTTAAACGAGGAAAAAAAAAAATTGTGGGGTGTGTGGGTGATGTGGGTGGGTTGTGTGTGTTGTTGTGGTGTGGGTGATGTGGGTAGTGTGTGTTGTGGGGTGTGGGTGATGTGGGTTGTGGGGAGGAGGTTGTGGGTGTTGTTAGTTCGAACTAGAGATAACCGGAAAAAAATGATATTATAAGTTGGCTTGTTGATGTGTGACTTTTTTGATGAAATAGTTAAAACGAGAAAAAAATGGTGGGGTGTGGGTGTTGTGGGTTGTGGGTGTTGTTGTCGAACTAGAGATATACCGAAAAAGATGTTATAAGTGGGTTGTTGTTGTGGATTTTTTCTAATAAAATGAGTTAAAACGAGAAAAAAATAGTTGGGGGTGTGGGTGTGTGGGTTTTTGGGTGTTGTGGGCGTTGTGGTGGTGTGGGATGTGTGGGTGTTGATTTAGTTTATAGTGATTTTGGTGGTTGTTTGAGTGTATTCAGTGGTGTTTTAGTGTATTCAGTGGTGTTTTAGTAGTATTAAGTTTTGTAATTTGGGAGTACTTAAATGGTGTTTTGGGGAGTGTTTCAGGTTGTTTGTAAATGTTCAAAGGTGTTTTTGAAGGATGTTCAGATGATGTGCAAGAGTACTTATGAAGGTGATTCTGAGAGTATCAGAGGTGATTTTGGGGGTGTTCCGAATGATGTTTTTGGAGTATTTAAAGGCAATTGATGGTGTTTTTTGGTGTAGATGTTCAATGTAAAGTGTTTGAGTTAGTTTTGTGATTAATGTTGTGAAGACTGGAAGACTGAGGGAGGAGTTTGGGGGATGAGTTGTAATTTAATGAAATGTGTAAGTGTAGATAAATTTAGAGCTGTCAAATCTTATTTGGGAGTATTAAAAATGTTGTCTTGGAAGTGTTTCAGTGTTGTTTGGAATATGTTCAACGGTATTTTTGTGAGTATTCAAATGATTTTGAGAGTTGTCTGAAGGTGTCAAAGTAAAGTGAGGGGTGTGTGCGTATTAACTTCGTAATATGTAAATTTGTGACTAGTGAATTTATCGAAAGTGGGTTATAAGTGTTGGTTCGTGACTTTCTGATGAAATAGTTTAAAACGAGAAAATTGGGGGTTATGAGATGAAAAATTGTGAGGGTTGGTTGGACGTGTGAGGGTTGGGAGGGTGGGGAGAGAGTTTGAGAGAGAAGGTTACTTTCGTGGGGAGTGGCTGAGAGATGAAATAGTTAAAACGAAGAAAAATTTCTAGACTGTGTTGTAAAGAATTTAGGATTGTTGAGGGTTATTAACGAAAAAATGTGAAATTATTCTGGATTGACCTCGGTTAAGAGTGAAAATGTTTTCCTTATGTTGTATATGAAATGTGTAGGGGGGAAGTTGACACGATTTCAGGCCTTGTGTGCGGGGGTCATCACGTGACGTCATTGGACATAGGGGGAAGTCGACAGATTCAGCCTGTATGTGTTGAGGTCATCACGTGACGTCATGACCGCCGAGTTAAAAACCACACTTTTTAGTTCAGTAACATTAATGAGAGGAATATACGTTCACACTTGTTTTAGATGTATAAGAGAAAAGTACCATGCCTTCATAGGAGGGTTCATTTGAAGCTTACCCTGAGAGGGGGGATACCAAAAAAAAAACTCGGCCTTCCAAGGAGATGGATAAAGTCTTTGTATTATTCGAGAAATAAAAAATTTGGGGTGGGGGTGAAAGTGGGAGGGGGAACCTCAAAAGTTTGATCGAGGAGATGGAGGTCTTGGTATTATCGAGAAAATTGATTCGAGGAGAGCAAATGAAATTCAAAAAAAAATTCGAAAAAAAATCGGAAGAAAAAATTCGGCGCGCGGGGGCGATCCGGACGACGCTGCAGAAGGTGCAGCAGGAAGGCGCGGGCGGGGGCGCGAGGGGCGCAGGCGGGGCGCGAGGGCGCGGCGGGGCCGGTGGGTCGGCGCGACGAGGGGGCGGGGGGGGGCGCGGGGGGGGACTTGGGCGGGGGTTGGTCTCGAGGGGGAGGGTGTTCTCGAGGGCGAGGTGGTCTCGAGGGGGAGGTGGTCTCGATGGCGAGGTGGTCTCGAGGGGGAGGTGGTATCGAGGGGCGAGGGGTCTCGAGGGGGAGGTGGTCTCGAGGGCGAGGTTCATGTCATTAGCACATAGGTGTTGAAAAAGGTATTAGCACATATTTGTGGAAAAAGTGAGGAGTTTGCAAACTCGGAGGGATGCACTGAGAGGAGACCGCTCTTAGAAGGGATGCCTGAGAAGAAAACATCATACTTATATATATATATATATATATATATATATATATATTTATATAATATATATATATATATATATATATTTTTATATCACGAACGAGTGGTTATTGATTAGTAAACAACATTGCGACTAGCCAAGGAATAGAACCCATGCTGCTTTGCCTGCCTCATGGTGGGCGAAAACTCATGACGCCTTAATCCAAGAGACCTTACAATCCAGCGTGCATTGTACTCTGATACATAGCCACAAAGCCAGACCCTGGAGTCTGGCTTTGTGGTTAATGCGCGCGCGCACACACACATATTCGCCTATTTTCCCTCCTACCGTTTTGGAATGATGGGAAATTCCTCTTGAATATTTAATTTCTCCCGTATCGGGATTGGCTATCCTAAGAGATAGCAATTCCCAAGTGATAGTAACTCCAGCTCTACTGGAACGAAACCTTTGAAGCAGCTCCCATAGCTGATGAACCCTGGCTAGAATACTTGATAATTTCCTCATTGCCCTCCTAACGAAGTCTCCCAGCTATGGCTGACTATGTAATCTCAAACACCTTGTATGAAGCCCCATCCTGTGTAATGGAATATGCAGGGAAACACAGCTAGCTTTTGTTCCCACTGTGTAACTATCGTATATGGTAGCAACGCACTTCTAATATGTAGAGTTTAACAAAAAACAATTAGAAGCGTCTCAAACTGTAGTTTGTGAATTAACTCAATTGTTTCTTTCCATGTTCATGTGTGTGGTTATATTATATGTAGCACATATACACATTTTGTATGAAATGTATCACATGCACATATCTTGTATTATATGAGCACATGCACACACATGTTTACATGTCGCATATACTAGCTTTGTATTACATAGAGCACATTCACATTTTGTGTATGTATAGTAGTTCCACGTTGTGGAACTAAGTACCTCATCGTCTGTCCCCAGCTTCACCACTTTCAAATTAGGAACATAAGAAAGGCAGCAGGCCTACTGGGCCATGCGAGGCAGGTCCAAGTCTCCTACTGGCTTAAGCTAATGAGCCAACATAGTCAGGTCAGGTCATGTGATGCATGTCTGTTCCTTTAAGAAGGAGCACAGCATCAGACTTAATAGCACAAGCTAGTCAGGTCGAACTCACACCCACTCAAGTATTTATCTAACCTATTTTTAAAACTTCACAGCGTTTTAGCTTCTATGACGATACCGGGAGTTTGTTCCACTCAATCCACAACTCTATTACCAAACCAGTTGCTTTCCAATATACTTCCTGAACTGATTTTCAGCTTATAAAATCCTTGCTGTGAGTCCTGTCTTGGTAGATATTTTTTTATAGCACGGCTATTCTACATCTCTTTATTTATTCCTATTTTCCATTTATACACCTCAATCATATCCTCCTAGTTCTATGCCTTTTAGAGAGTGCAGGGACTCGGGCCTCAGTCTATCCTCATGGTTAATCTTTATCATCCTGCCTTTGATACGTTTTCAGATGCATTTATTTCCGTTCTGTATTATAATACAGTGACAGAAACTGTGCAGCATAAATCTAAATGAGGCCTAACCAAAGATATGTCGAGTTTGAACAACTTGAGGATCCTATGTATTTATGCGTCCTTGATAAGAAGCCAAGGATTCTGTCGCTTTATTGCAAACTCTTTTGCACTGTTGTCATTGGTTTTAGAACTCCAAATCCTTTTCGCAATCAGTAATATTAAGATACTACATTATTTAGTTTATATGTGGCATGGTTTTTTCCTGTCCAGTGTTTAGAATTTTTCATTTGTCTGTATTAAACTGCATCTGCCACTTCTCTGACCACTGCATCAATCTGTTCAAATCTTTCTGTAGTGCTCTGTCCTCGTCAGAATGAATTAGACGGCCTATTTTGGTGTCACCGGCAAACTTGCTTATGTCGCTATTTATTCCCTTATCTATGTCGTTTATGTAGATTGTGAACAACAAGGGACCCAAACACTGACCCCTGTGGAACACCGCTTGTAACGCATCCCCTCTCGGATTTCTTCCCATTTATGCAAACTCTCTGCTGCCTATCTGTCAACCACGCCTCTGTCCAGGAAAAAATTCTCCTATTCCATAGACAGAATTTATGCCTGACCTCAACTGTAGGCAAATTACTAGAGTCAATTATAGCTGATATTATAAGAAGCCACCTTGATAAACATTCAGTGGTCGCTTGCGCCTAGTTCGCCTGTAATTTCTAAATTATTAACAAGGGTTACCTTGTTTGCCAGAACCAAGTCAAGAAGGTTATTTACCCTTGTAGGTTCTGTAACAAACTGCTTTAAAAAACATTCCTGAACTGCCTTTAAGAAGTCGTTAGATTCTAAATTCCCAGTCAAGGAATTTCAATCAATATGACTAAAGTTAAAGTCCCCAAGAATTACTACGTTATCGTGCCTTGTGGCCTTAACAATTTCCTCCCACAGTAGTCTTCCTCGGTCCCTGTGTAAATTTGAGGTATGGTATATCACGCCTAAGAAAAAATTTTCGTGCCCCTCTGAAAATTCTACCCAAACACTCAGTATGTGTTATGTCAGACTTTATACCCATTTATATGCAACTATTCAAGAGATCTCAGACATACAGTGCCACCCCACCCACCTTACTGATACTTCTGTCTACTTAGAACAATTTAAAAAACCCCTTAATGTGACATTCAGCAGGTATGTCCCGATTTTTCATATTAAATTACGTCTCAGTTATGGCAAATACATCAAAAGTTACCTGCACTTGCAACTAATCTCAATTCATCCATCTTATTTCTAACACTACGACTATTAGTATAATATATATTTAGCAACCCTCCATTCTCTCTTCTCTTCCTGCTCGTTTCTGTTTCCTCCACTATTTCTTTTACTGTCCTTTTCACCCAGTGCTACTGGCTTTCCAATATTTCCAATAACCTTTTCCCCATTTTGCCTATATCTGGTTTCCCCAAAAAACCCCCTTCGTTATTCTGAGAGTTCATTGTTACCCCCATAACCCATCCACTATTTTAGTTTTAAAGATCTTTTACTCCCTCCCCCGCATTGACCAGGGTCCCCACCCCAAACCCAATAAGTGAACCCCATCCTGGCTAATGTATTTCTGCCATTGAAAGGGGGCCCCCTTGTCTATGAATGTTACTGCATTTTCCTCAGTGTTTGTCCAGCCACAATTGACACCAATTGCCCTGGAAAACCATTCATTTCCTTCTCCTCCCCTCGGCAAAATGCCACACATCAAGGATGTTAAAAAAATGGTGTTCTGGGTGCTGTTATATCTGTGGTTATGTAGTGTCTAACTTACCAAAGCTTGGGTTTCCGTTTATTTAACGCGGGTTCTTCCATTGGTCCTTCTGTCTACCCATAAAAATTATGCAGTACTAATCATCTTTCTTCTTGCTGCTTAAGTTGCTTAAAAACGAGGTTATCAGACCAGTGGTCCATCTTCCAGGATGCCATTTGAGCGTTTTAAAAGGGTAGAGACTCGTATTTGTGTAATGTGAACCGAGTTCTCCGCGCTGTCTAACAACCGCCACCATAACTGGAGAGAAACAAGAACAGACGAGATGAGAATACCACACCCCGCAACGAGGAGGAAAGCGCCCCCAAATACTAGGTTCTTATAAAAAACTTCCACACCCCTCTCTGCCGAAAGAAGTCAAACACCAAGTCCGTGAGGTTTTATCCATCAAGATCCCCCTTTACCCCACGGGTCACCTTTGGACCTAGCATATATCCTCAGACCCATGCGAAAAACTTCAGAGTTTGAGCAGTGAAGGATCAAGTGCACTGACGTTATCACAATGTCACAAACCGCAGAAAGGCTTCTCTGTGCCATCAGTGTTAGTGTTATTTATAAATGTGAGTACAGCCCATCCGTAACCCGTTAAGCGCCCCCTTTTACGGGAATTGTTTGAGAGTAGATTTAAATCTCCAGTGATGGGTTTAATGTCCCTCATAAGAGAAGTGACCGCCTCCCAAGATCCCTGCCAATCCATCGAGCAGCGCCGTATCACCATCTGACCCAGCGCCATATCCCCAAACGAGCTTTCGGAACCACATACTGAAGTCTAGTTTCACCACCAGTTGTCATTACCTTCTCGCCCTTGCATGTGCCTGCTCATTTCCAGTGATACCCACAAGTCCGGAGATCCCACTCCAAGAAGAACCCTTTGTTTCCCCATGGACCAAATATGCCTAAGTAAATCCATAACGAAGTGATGTTTACATTTCGAGTCCTCTTGACTCTGTAACTCCCTCGTGAAATTCCCGGGAAAACTACCCACCAAGTCTCCCCCGGGAAACCCCAGTTGTTAAGTATACGCAAGTGCCCTGTCTAGCCATATACGCACATAAATGTGCATATTTGTCAGTAAAAGCACAAGCCCAACCCCTCACCGGCCTTGACCCATCCGTATAGATAGACAAGTGTTATCCATTAATGCCCTTGGCGTAATTCCAGAAAGCTGTACCCCAAACCCCAATGAATTGGGGCCGGGTTTCCTTCTCTTGTGTAAATTTTTTTTTTTCCCCAGTACGGTATGCTCCCGCTCCACCAAAACTTGTTTTCATGCCGGCAGTGGTTGGAGGGAGTGGAGGGTTGGAGAGAGCCTTCAGCTTTATTATCCTTGATTCCTAACGTTGATATTACACGATAATCCTTAATTAATCTAGACATTAATTTCGTCTGTCTCAGCAGATACCCTAGGTGGGAGCTCCGCTTTTCCCATGTATTCCCGTATAACTTCTGGTGGTTACCGGGAGGTTATTCCGGGGATCAACGCCCCGCGGGCCCCGGTCCATGACCAGGCCTCCGGTGGATCAGGGCCTGATCAACCAGGCTGTTACTGCGGCCGCACGCAGTCCAACGTACGAGCCACAGCCCAGCTGAGCCGGCACTGACTTTAGGTATCTGTCCAGCTCTCTCTTGAAGGCAGCCAGAGGTTTATTGGTAATTTCCCCTAATGCTTGATGGGAGGCTGTTGAACAGTCTTGGGTGCCGGACACTTATGGTGTTTTCTCTTAGTGTACCAATGGCGCCCCTACTTTTAATTGGGGGTATTTTGCATGCCTGCCCAGTCTTTTACTTTCGTAGGGAGTGATTTCTGTGTGCAGATTCGGACCATTCCTTCCAAGTTTTTCCCAAGTGTAGATTATGATATATCTCTCCCTCCTGCGTTCCAACGAGTACAAGTCAAGTGCTTCCAAGCATCCCCCAGTAGCTAAGGTGCTTAACAGAACTTATACGTGCAGTAAAGGATCTCTGGACACTCTCTAGATCTGCAATTTCACCTGCTTTGAATGGAGATGTTAATGTACAGCAGTATTCCAACCTAGAGAGAACAAGTGATTTGATCCTAGTATATCCGCAAAGGATGATACGGTGCTGTGGCGTATATCTCTGTCTATGTCTGATATGAGGATGAGGAATAAGATGGGGGCGAGTACTGTGCCTTGTGGAACAGAGCTCTTCACTATGGCAGCCTCCGATTTAACTCTGTTGACCACTACTCTTTGTGTTCGATTTGTTAGGAAGTTGAAAATCCATCTCCCACTTTCCCAGTTATTCCTTTAGCACGTATTTTGTGCGCTACTACACCATGATCGCATTGTCAAACGCTTTTGCAAGTCTGTGTATATTACATCTGCATTCTGATTTACTTCCAGTGCACCCAAGGGACCATTCATAGTGATCCAGTAGTTGTGAGGGGCAGGAGCGACCTGCCCTAAAACTCACGTTCCCCTGGTTTGTGCAGATTTTGGGAATCCAGGTGATTTGGCAATCCTGTTCTTAGCACTCTTTCAAAGATTTTTATGATGTGGGACGTCAGAGCTATTGGTCTATAGTTCTTAGCTAATGCTTGCTGCCACCTTATGGAGTGGGGCTATATCCGTTGTTTTAAGTGCCCTGGATTTCACCCATTCCAAGTTCCTCCTCCATAGTGTACTTAGGGCACACGAAGGGGTTTCTTGCAGTTCTTAATGAATACAGAGTTCCACGAGTCTGGGCCCGGGCTGAGTGCATGGGCATGTTGTCAAAGGCTTTCTCGAAGTCTATCGGAGTTAGAGTAATATCGGAAATCTGGCATACATTTATGGAGTTTTGAGGCTCATTCGTGAAGAAATCACTTGGGTCGTCGATCCTCAGACTGATTAGTGGCTCACTTAACACAGAGTTTGTACTGGGATTTCAGTATTTCACTCACTTCCTTGTTGCATCTGTGTAAGTCCCCTCCTGTTTTGAGTAAGGGCCCGTACTAGATGTGGTATTGCCTTGTTTTTGGCACATGAAAAAAAAAATATTTCGAATTTTTTTTCAATTTCACTAATTTGCTTTAAGCTCCTGTCTCTCCTGGTTCCTGTAAGAGTCATTTAACTTAAGTTCGATAGTTTCCACTTCCCTGGTCAGCGCCTCCTTTCGTGTATCAGATATTCTAGCACTCCTGAGGAGCTTTAGTGACTCCTCATCGTCTTTCTGTGAGGGAGCGTCTTTCTCTCTCCAGTTTAACTCCTGCTCTTCTTTCTTAGGGAATATGCCTAGAACATGCTTCAGCTGCCAGGAAGTTGATCCTTTTAAGGCACTGGTTGGTCACTCCAACTTCATCTGGTCTGTCATTCCAGTTTCAGCTGACAAGTCAATCCAACTTCAGCTGGTCCTGTTATTCAAGTTTCAGCGGCAAATCACTCCAGCTTCAATTCATCTGGCCTCATTCCAATTCCAGTCATACCCTCATCCTGTTTTTGTTCAGCTCTGTAAAAAGACTAAAACTTTTTTGATGATAATGAAATATTTTGTTTCTTTTTATGTGTTCATCTTCGACAGTAAAAAGGGAAATTTTTCCCATCCCAAGTTCGACGTTTTCGGTCTGATATTTTTTTTTTACCATGACCAGTTGAATGACCATAAAAACTTTCTCTACATCCCATAATTTTTTTTTTTTATTTTTAGTTTTTGTACAAGTTTTGTAATTTCCGATATTGTGTCCTTTTTTTTTTCCAATTCTTTTCGAATGGTTTGTTAATTTACTCATGCCTTTTATTACATTTTGGTTAGCGTCCTCCTGGTGAATTAAACCTTTGACTTCGCTAAATCAGTTTTTCAATTCAATTTCAAACTGGGTTGAGTAACTTTTAACTTTCCTACGAGGCGGAGTAATAACAAAGGCTGCAGCTTCCCCCACTAACATGGCCACAGTCACAAGCTTCATCAATAGCGTTTTACAGGGCGAAAATGCAATTTCTGTTAAGTTTAGGGTCGGTGGTGGTGGTGGAAAAAAGAGACATCACAAGCAGTAGTCACTGGCAGGGGGAAAGTAAATAGTAGTAATAGTCACAAGCAAGAGTAGCAGTTGCTACACAAGAGGAGCAGCAGTAGTCACTGACAGGGGAGAGCAGCAGTAGCCCAAAAAAACATAGGGGAGAGCAGCAGTAGCCACACAGGGAGAGCAGCAGTAATCATGAGCAGGAGTAGCAGTTGCTCACGAAGAGAGAGAGAGCAGCAGTTTGCTACAGACATGGAAGAGCAGTAGGAGCCACAGGCAAGAAGCCGAAGTAGTAATCACAAGCAGTTAGCAGCAATAGTTAGCAGGGAAGAGTAGCATTTGCCACAAGCAAATTAGAATAACATTAGTCACAAGCAGTAATAGCAGGAATAAGGAAGGAGAGTAACAGTAACCACAAGCAGGGTAGAGTAGTAGAAGCAGTAGTAGAAACAGTAGCAGGCCCCAAGCAGTAATATCAACAGCTACACAGAGTAGAATAGAGACAAGTGGACTGTGGACTAAGGATAGAAATCATGACGGATAGAAAGGGGGGGAGAGGTGTGGATGGAGGGGAGGAGTTACGAAGGGAGAGAAGGAAAGGGATTGATGGAGGAAGGGAAAGTGGGAGGGAGTTATGGAGGGAATTAAAGTTTGGGATGGAGGAAAAGAGGAAAATATGAATGGATGGAGGGAATAATTCATGTTTAAAAGGAGGGAGAGGAGGGATGGATGGGTAAAGGAAGAAAGGGGGAGGTTTATAGGGGGATGGAGGGAGAAAGGGGAAGTAGCTGGGGATGAATGTTAGGGGAGGGAGTTATGGATTAATGGAGAGAGGGAGGAAAGGAGATTAGTTAGGGGATGGAATTAGTGGTATAGGAGAAAGGAGGGAGGAAGGCATGGAGAGAGGGGAGTTGACGTGGACAGAGGAGGGGATGGTGAGATGGGCGGAGGAGGAGTGAGGTATGGAATGAGTAGGGGAGGGAGGGAGGATAGCATGTGAGGAGAGACGGCATGAGTAAGGAGGGAGAGAGGTATGGGTGGAAAGGAAAGGGAGGGAGGGAGGTAGGGATGGAAGGAAGAGGGGGGGGTGGGATGTGGTATGATGGGAGGGAGGGAGTGAACGTGAGGGCGAGCGAGGGTAAGAGAGGTGGGTGGGGGAGGGTGTGTCATAAGGTGGTGAAGGCCCGGGAGAGAGGGGGTAGTGCGTGTCTCCGTGCTGGTACTGAGGGACAAGCCTCTCTCTACGGTGTCAATAGTGATAACCTCACCCCAGGAGAAGCCCTCTCGCTGGTGCTCTACTGGTGCTCTGCTGGTGCTCTGTCGCTCTCATTTAGCTTTGTCGGTGTCTATTACTGGCAGATATTGTGCTGGTACTGCGGAGTTAAATCTATATTGGCGTAAACTGAAAAAAGGTGCTCATTTATTTTAAGAAAGGAAATTCTGACAACTTAACTCATTACGGACGCGAGTCGCGCAAACATCGGGAAATACAAACTCTTGTGTGGTAATATCCGCGACTTTAAAACTTGTGTTCGCGCGAGGTGAGGTACCTGACCTGACAAACGAGGTGACCTTGAAGTACTGATCTGCCTACTAGGGGACCTGGCGGCCCCCCAACTTTCTGTCAGGTGACCTGGAGGTATCGGACTTGACTACCAGGTGATCTGGAGGTTCCTGGCCTGACCAGGAGTTCCAGAGCCTACCTCTTCATTACCAGGTAAAGTACCTGATTATGCCTCTCTCTCTCTCTCTCTCCATCTCTCTCTCTCTCTTTTCTCTCTCTCTTCTCTCTCTCTCTCTCTCTCTCTCTCTCTCTCTTTCTCTCTCTTTTCCCCTCACTCCTCACTCACAACACACCACACACACACACACACACACACACACCACACCCCAAAACACACACACACACACAACACCACACACACCCCAAAACAATACACACACACACATCACCACACATACACGCACAAAAACTCTCCCCCTCCCTCTCTCCCCTCTCTCGCCCTCTCTCCCATTCTCCCCTCTTCCCCCTACGTACCTGCTGTAACCAAGTTTTACTTACTGTCCCCAATTGTGTAACTAACGAAAAGACTTCCGCTGACTACCATGTTACATATATTTTACAATAGATGCTCTCTTCAGTAAATTCATCATAACACAACTGAGAAATTCAAAGAAATTTTAAGTGCTCTCAGAGCTGTTGCTGTGGCTACGCTGCCAATTGAGGCGCTAAACTAAGAATAGTAAAAATGCAAATCATAGCGTATAATAGATACGTAGTTGATTATATTGCACATATTATTAGCTGAAGAAAAATTTCTTCGACCCTTGACGCTAATGTAAAACGTATCCTACAGAAATATATTTGGCTTTTCTAAAACTCTCAGGATCCTAAATATGAGGAAGCAATTTTTTTTTTGTTCTCGGAGTGAAAGATGTGATGATTGAGCTCGACATGAAATTTGTTATTAAACTGTTGAGAAATGACAAACAAAATATTACTGTATGCTAAAAGTAATACAGGTACAAAGAGAAAAAAAAAAGGTAATGATAATTAACCTTGTAATCCGCATAAACTTTATCATTATATCACTAGTTCACCCCTTCGTGGAAAATGTATTAATTTTAAATATTTTTGAAGCATCTAACAAGAAGACTCTTACCAATATTCTCTTAAATTTTTTTTGAAAGGGGAGTTTAAGAGTTGATAAATTTCTCACCCTGTTCGTAAGTAAACATACACACTGATTACTAAAAATATGCTCCCGACCTGGACTGCGTCTGTGGTTCTTACCACCTCGGGTAAGAACTAGAGGAAACATGTTGATTTGGCATAAGAATTAGAAACTGAGTTTTTACATTACAATTTAACCCCCTTCAAGAGGGGTGCCTTGTTTTAGAAATGCTCTTGATCCGGGCTTCCTTCCCTTTAACCCTTAACATTCCCCAGGCATGGTATACCCTAATGGCTTTAGTGCTTCTCGGCGGCATAACCAATTGTAATACAAAGTCAGCTGTTTGCCATCCTAATGACACTGACATTAACTATAAAATGAATGCTGAGTGAATGTTGCCACTGTATACATTTCCCCGCATTATGAATAAGCATGTTCACTGGAGAAGCCAGGTAAAAATATTTAATGCCGAAGAGGAAATTATTTTATTTTTATCGTTGATCCTGTCTCTTTACATAATAAAGCTCAAAAATTTAAACCCTGAGAAAGTGCTTCGAAAGAAGTTGATATAATCTTTCTCTGTCCTTATCAAGTACTAGAAATAATGGGAGAGAAAAAAGTAATTTAGTTTTTAATACCATTAAAAAAGAAGGTAGAAGTCTGAGTACATCTGTAACTTGTATAACAAAACGCAGGTAACTACAGTTATGGACTAATGGTTGTAGTAGTGGCCGCAGACAAGCATGGTTGCAGAGTACTTTGGAAGTTTGTCATATAAAACAGGTGACCGTCAGACTAAATGCAGGGTATGCAGTCCAACCTTATGGGCACTTTCTTCAACACGCGTGCTTTATTGCCACTTACTGAGGAATATAAAAATCAGCAGGCAGTACACCATCCTTGACGACAAGGTTTCTTATTAAATGAAAATAAGTTACCAGAAATTCGAGCAACTAATATAAACTTTTTTGTAATAATTAAAGAAAAAAATAGTAACAATTTGTAATCAGTATATTATTTAAAAATGAATTTTGTATTATAACGAAATGAATTCTTATTAGCTTTTAGTGTGTCCCTGGACTCCCGCGTTGTCGCCCCCATGATGAATTTGTGGGGCAAAACAAACTAGCCGCTTAAGCGGCAAAATCTAATATGCTATGTTCACACGTAGTTCACTGCCTGGCTGCATAGATAGCTGTCATGCTTGTTAGATGGATGTTTTCTAGATACATGCCCGGGCAGTTAAGAAATTTTGTGTGTGTGTGTGGGATGTATGTCGTGCCGAATAGGTAAAACTGGTCAGTTAACAAGAACTCAATTAAAATCAAGTCCTTTCTAAAAAATTTCTTTTTATTAGTTTAAAGATATACTTTTTCATTTAGTTAATGTAAAAATTTATTTTGTACAAAAGAACCTAGAAAACTTACCTGACCTTATTATAACAAGCACAATTTAATTTAATTTAATCCAACTAAATATATTTTAGGTAAGTTTAGAGTATTTTAATAATAAACAAACACAATGAAATATATTTTTTTTGTTAGGTTCAGAATGATTTTTGCGAAATTGCTGCATACACAAATTTTCGCTTGCCTTGTTCGGCAAGAAGAACATTGAAGATTGAGATATTTATGCAACATATGGGAATCTTTATTGAAGAAACGTTTCGCCACATAGTGGCTTCATCAGTCCAATACAGATCAGAAGGGTGTAAGGACAGGAGGAGTTTGAGGTAATCAGTCCCTCAGCCTGGAGTCGATGTGTTCAGTCCATTTTGTAGAAATTACAGCATAGAGCCGTAGAAGTGGCTTATATACTGTAGTCAGGTATAGCGAAGCAGGAGGAGGCGGGGTCATAGTGGTACCATCCACTAGTCGAAGTAGGTCTTTGCCCAAAGGTTGGACAAGGTTGAAGAATTCTTTGTATCAAGATGAAGCCACTGTGTGGCGAAACGTTTCTTCAATAAAGATTCCCATATGTTGCATAAGTGTCTCAATCTTTAACTTGTCTGTTTTAAACAAAAATTTTTTCACAAAAAAAGAGCATTTCTATTAAGCCAAAATCGCAAGTTTACACACCAAAACCAAAACACACACACACACAACACACACAATATTATTTTAATATATATAATATATATAAAATATATATATATATATATAAATATAAATAATATTATATATATTATATAATATATATATATATGCAAAACAACCACTCGAAAGAATAGAGGAAATTCCAGCGCTTTCGTCACGAAAGCGCTTGGAATTTCTCTATTCTTTCAGAGTGGTTGTTTTGCCCTATCTGAAATCACCTGTTTACGTGATCTTATGCACACATATATATATTATATATATATATATATTATTATATAATATATATAAAATATATATATATATTATATTAATATATTATATATATTACATACATAATAAAATTATTGTACACTGACGAGGGGTATTTAATTTAAAAACAGGGACTACCAGGACTCTAAACCCCGTTTTTTCCCGCTTATGGTGAGCGAAAATTTACTAACGCTGTAATCCCAGGGAAAACCCAAACCTACAAGGATATGCATTCCCCGCAGAGAGGTGTTTACCTTATCCAGCTAGGGGGTGTGATGCCCCGAGCTAATTTTATTTTTACTCCTTGTTTGGGTACTAGCCTCCCGAGCGGTAGTATATTTAAAAAGGACACAAGTGCAACTAATGTGACATTTTATTGTGGCAACGTTTCGCTCTCCAGGAGCTTTGTCAAGCCGTTACAAACAGTACATGGACACACAGGGCATATATAGGCTCAGAGTGAGGCGCAATACTTGTGGTAGTAGTAGTAGTAGTAGTGATATAAGTAGTAGTAGTAGTAATACAATATGTTAGAAATATTTGTCTAACCAATTTTTGTTTCCCAAGTAATAGCTTTTATATCCTTTACTCATGTGCAAGTTAATTGTTCTAATATATTGTATTACTACTACTACTTATATCACTACTACTACCACTAGTATTACACCTCACTCTGAGCCTATATATACCCTGTGTACCCATGTCCATGCAATTCTGGCAATACTAGCTCGGAAGGGAATCAAAGGACGCCTCCTGGCCTGGATAGAGTCTACCTTACGGCAGGCAGGCCTGTGTCAGCTTTCAGGGACACTACTCTTCCTTTAAATCCCTGGAAAACGGTACACCACAAGGAGGTGTGCTCAGTCCTACCCTGTTTAACATCCTTATGCAGGAACTTGTGAGCCTTCCCTTTCATAGTGGTACACAGCTCCTCAGCTATGCTGATGATCTTGCACTCTGTAGTGAATGGGAAAGGCAATTTAGAACGACAGGCTCAGAGAGCTTTGGACCTAATTACGCAGTCCTTGCAAGGAACTAGGCCTCAAGATCTCGGCCGACAAATCTCTTGCAATGATGTTCAAGGGACCAGATCCTGTGAATAGATTACGTATTCAGGATATAGAACTTGAGTGGACAGGCTCCTACCTGTACTTGGGAATCTACATTGATAAAAAGCTGACCTTTCAGAAACAGGCCGAGTATGTCAGATCACGTGCACTACTCAGACTCAACGCCATGAGAGCCATGACGAGGCACCGTGCAGGGGCAAGCAAAGAGGTACTTCGCTTGTACTATATACAAGCTATACGCTCGCTCATTGACTACGGTGCACCGGCGTTAGCTCATCTCTTCCCGCAGAGCAGGCAAAGGGTGGAGGTCGTACAAAATCAGGCGATAAGAACTATGCTTGGGGCCCCCATCTGGACCAACACAGTATGTCTCAGATCTGAGGCCCGGCTTCCTTCCTTGGCTGACAGAGTAAGATACATAAACGCCTGCAAAGTGGCCACGATTCTGCACAGGCAGCAAGGTACCCCACTAAGGAGACGGATATTGACAACCATGGCACAAGATCCCACACTCTTCACGGACTACTCCTGGATTCGTTCGTTTTGTGCTGCTGGGCGGAAGCTGCTGCCTATAAAACTACTACTTGAGAAGAGTTGTGACCTTCCTGTTGCTGGGTACCATCCACCACCTCCCTGGCGCCCAGATCCAGCCGATGTTTGCATCATGCAGCTACCCATCTCAAAGCGTCTCTGCAGTCAAGACACCCTCAGCAATCATGCTGAGACAAGCATGGCACTGGCAGAGGGAGGCACATGTACAGTGTATTTCACAGATGATTCTGTCGACCCTGACAGGAAGAGAGCAGCAGCTGGACTGTACCACAATGGTCACACACAAGGCTGGCGACTCCCTGACCACTGCACGATCCTTCAAGCTGAGCTGGTGGCGAT
Organism: Cherax quadricarinatus; assembly: GCF_026875155.1. Lineage (NCBI taxonomy): Eukaryota > Metazoa > Arthropoda > Malacostraca > Decapoda > Parastacidae > Cherax > Cherax quadricarinatus. Next base: position 102,300,527 of record NC_069402.1, read on the forward strand.
TCAGCAGGCATTGTCACATGCCCTACAACATCGACTCCGACCTGTCATACATGTTGATTCCACCTCTGCAATCAATGCCCTCTCCCATCCTCAACTACAGGACAATGTTCACCTCATCACATCGATCCTGAGCATAATGACAGCCTTAGAAGTTCAGGGTAACAGATCGACATTGAACTGGATCCCCAGCCATGCTGGCATCCGGGGAAATGAGGCGGCAGATGATGTAGCCAAGGCAGCAACAGACTATCCACATGTTGGGATTACTGTCCCAATCAGCCTACGACAGACCAAACTGGTGGCTGCCAGAGCCATGAAACTTATGGGGGAGGTCTTAGGTGATACCCCATCTCAACAGTGGTACCGAGCAGCGACTCAGGCAGTGTACCGCCATCCATCGGCTTCATTTGGGCTTTCCCACAGCCAAGATGATGGTAGACAAGGCTGAGGAGATGTGCCAGTACTGTCAGCACGTTGTCCAGCGGCCCCTAACACACTATCTTCTGGAGTGGGAAGTTACTGAGACACTCCGCAGGCAACTAAGATTGATATTCCCCCCCTAAAGAGGAACCAGAGATGACTGCGGCCACACTAGTGTACCATGGAGTCAACGAACCAGACAAGCTGTTACCTGTGATAACGACATATCCTCCTCCTCGCTAGTATCCATAGTTAGGAGTACATACGGTGTTGTTGCTTATGAGATGCACCAGTTGAACTGACCAGAAGAGTGCTTGAACAGCATATGTCGCATCATTGTAGAAACCTTTCTCCCTCGGGAGCCAGAGATGGGTCATCGCAAGATTGAGACCCGTGCCAGGATTACGGTCTTGGTGAACATTATACATACATACATACTGTTTGTAACGACTTGACAAAGCTCCTGGAGAGCGAAACGTTGCCACAATAAAATGTCACATTAGTTACACTTGTATCTTTTTACTTTACATATTGTCGGTAATTCTACCAGCTTTATTACAGTATGTATATTATTGTAACCACGGACAAGTGGTATTTAATCAATAACACTGCGACTAGCCGAACCTATGTCGTTTTGGCTCGCCTCATGGTGAGCGAAAATGACATGACGCTCTGCTGGGTGCTTGGTTCTTGTACGATTTGGTGGTCCTGTGAGTTAGAGCATCATGTGATTTTCGCTCACCATGAGGCGGGCCAAAACGACATGGGTTCGAGTTCTCGGCTAGTCGCAGTGTTGTTTTGTGTATATATAATATATATATATATATATATATATATATATATATATATATATATATATATATATATATATATAAATATATAAGTAGTGATGGAGGCGGCTCAGTGGCTTCTTCTACAGAGCGGTCTCCTCCTGAAAGGGCTGCGGCTCAGTGGCTTCTTCTACAGAGCGGTCTCCTCCTGAAAGGGCTGCGGCTGAGTGGCTCCTTTTCACACCTATGTGCTAATGACCTTTTTCACACCTATATGCTAATGACCTTAACCCCGCCCACGACCCCCACCGCGCCCCCCGCGCCCCTACCCGCCGCCCCCCGCGCCCCTACCCGCGCCCCCCGCGCCCCCCCCCCCCCGCGCCCCCCCGCGCCCCCCACCCACGCCCCCCCCGCGTACCCCTGCCTGTCGCGCCGACCCACCGGCCCCGCCACGCCCTTGCGCCCCGCCCACACCCCTCGCGCCCCGCCCTGCGCCTTCTGCAGCGTCGTTCGGATCGCCCCCGCGCCCCGAATTTTTTTCCGATTTTTTTCAATTTTTTTTTTAATTTCTTGTGCTCTCCTCGGATCAAATTTTTGAGGTTCCCCCCTCCCACTTTCACCCCCATCCCAATTTCATTTTCTTATGATCTCCTTGGATCAAGTTTTCTCGATAATACAAAGACTCCATCTCCTCGGATCAAGTTTTTTGGATTCCCCCCTCTGGGTATAAGCATTCAAAATGGACTCCCACTTGCATCAAGGTTTTCTCGATAATACAAAGACTCCAATTCCTCGGATCAAATTTTTTTTCTCGATAATACCAAGACTCCATCTCCTCGGATTAAGTTTTTGGATTCCCCCCTCTCAGGGTAAGCATTCAAATGAACTCCTCCTATGGGGCATGGTACTTTCTCTTACTACAGGTCTAAACAAGTGTGACGTCACCCCACCTGTGTTTACTCGGCGGTCAGTGACGTCACGAGATGACCTCACACATACAGGCTGAATCTTGTCGACTTCCCCCTATGTCAGTGACGTCAAGCGATGACCCCACACACACAGCTGAATCTTGTCGACTTCCCCATCTCAGTATTACACATTTCATATACAACATAGGGAAAACATTTTCATTTTTAACCCAGGATAATCCAAATAATTTCACATTTTTTCGTTAATACCCACAACAATCCACAATTTCTTTACAAAATACAACACATGTCTAGACATTTTTCTCGTTTTAACTATTTTATCTAAGCTCACTCCCCAAGAAGTAACCTTCTCTTTCTCCTCCCCACCCTCCCGAACCCTCACACTCCAACCAACACCTCACAATTTTCACTCATAACCTTAATTTTTCTCGTTTTAACTATTTCATCAGAAAGTCACCACAACACTTATAACTACTTTTCGATAAATTCACTACTCACAGTTTTACATATTACGAAGTTAATACGCACACACACCTCACTTTACTTTGAACTCCTTCAAAACACTCTCATAAATCATTTGAATACTCTCAAAAATACCTTTGAACATTTCCAAACAACACTGAAACACTTCCAAAATATCATTTTGAATACTCCCAAATAAGATTTGACATCTCTAATTTATCTGCACTTACACATTTCATTAAATTACAACTCATCCCCCCAAACTCCTCCCTCAGTCTCCAGACTTCACAACATTATCACAGAAACTAACTCAAACACTTTACTTTGAACATCACCAAAAAAAAAAAAACACCATCAATTACCTTTAAATACTCCAAAAACATCATTCGAACACCCCCCCAAATCACCTCTGAATACTCCCACAACACCTTCATAAGTACTCTTGCACATCATTTGAACACCTTCAAAAACACCTTTGAATAACCTCAAAACACCATTTGAGTACTCCCAAATACACCACTGAATACTACTAAAACACCACTGAATACACTCAAAACACCACCAAAATCACCATAAACTAAGATCAACACCCACATCCCACAACACCCACAACCCACAACACCCACATCCCACATCATCCACAACCTACATCACCCACACCCCACAATTTTTTCTCGTTTTAACTAATTTCATCAGAAAGTCACAACAACAACACACTTATAATCACTTTTCAACAACTCTAGTTCGACAACAACACCCACAACCCACAACACTCACAACACCCACACCCCACAATTTTTTCTCGTTTTAACTAATTTCATCAGAAAAAGTCACAACAACAACCCACTTATAACATCTTTTTCGGTATCTCTAGTTCGACAACAACACCCACAACACCCACATCCCACAACCCACATCACCCACACCCCACAACACCCACAACCCACATCACCCACACCCCACAACACACACAACCCACATCACCCACACCCCACAATTTTTTTTCTCGTTTTAACTAATTTCATCAGAAAGTCACAACAACAACAACAACCCACAACTTATAATCACACCTTTGAATAACCTCAAAACACCATTTGAGTACTCCCAAATACACCACTGAATACTACTAAAACACCACTGAATACACTCAAAACACCACCAAAATCACCATAAACTAAGATCAACACCCACATCCCACAACACCCACAACCCACAACACCCACATCACCCACAACCCACATCACCCACACCCCACAATTTTTTCTCGTTTTAACTAATTTCATCACAAAATCACAACAACAACAACCCACAACTTATAATCACTTTTCAACAACTCTAGTTCGACAACAACACCCACATCCCACAACACCCACAACACCCACAACCCACAACACCCACACCCCACAATTTTTTTCTCGTTTTAACTAATTTCATCAGAAAAAGTCACAACAACAACCCACTTATAACATCTTTTTCGGTATCTCTAGTTCGACAACAACAACACCCACAACACCCACATCCCACATCACCCACAACCCACATCACCCACACCCCACAACACCCACAACCCACAATTTTTTTTCTCGTTTTAACTAATTTCATCAGAAAAAGTCACAACAACCAACTTACAATCACTTTTCAGCATCTCTAGTTCGACAACAACACCCACAAACCCACAACACCCACAACCCACAACACCCACATCCCAACACACCCTCAACCCACAACACCCACATCCCACAACACCCACAACCCACAATTTTTTCTCGTTTTAACTAATTTCATCAGAAAAAGGCACAACAACCCACAACTTATAACCACTTTTTCGGTATCTCTAGTTCGACAACAACACCCACAACACCCACATCCCACAACACCCACAACCCACATCACCCACACCCCACAACACCCACAACCCACATCACCCACACCCCACAACACACACAACCCACATCACCCACACCCCACAATTTTTTTCTCGTTTTAACTAATTTCATCAGAAAAAGTCACATCAACAACCCACAACTTATAACCACTTTTCAGCATCTCTAGTTCGACAACAACACCCACAAACCCACAACACCCACAACCCACAACACCCACATCCCACAACACCCTCAACCCACAACACCCACATCCCACAACACCCACAACCCACAATTTTTTCTCGTTTTAACTAATTTCATCAGAAAAAGGCACAACAACCCACAACTTATAACCACTTTTTCGGTACCTCTAGTTCGACAACAACACCCACAACCCACAACACCCACAACACCCACAACCCACAATTTTTTTCCTCGTTTTAACTAATTTCATCAGAAAAAGTCACATCAACAACCTACAATTTATAACCACTTTTTCGACATCACTAGTTCGACAACAACACCCACAACCACCAACACCCCACAACCCACAATTTTTTTTTCTCGTTTTAACTAATTTCATCAGAAAGTCACAAAAACAACCCACTTATATCATCTTTTTTGGTATCTCTAGTTCGACTACATTACCCACAACCCTCATCAATTACCAATTTATTCACAATTTTTTCCCCTTTTTTTACTGAATCTTAAATGTAATACACATTCCTCTTTACATTACTAAAATTCTAATAAAATCCTCTCCATACCCCATCTCCTTGTATCCACATAAATTGATATTATACTCGCATCAACTAATCTCACTACCCAACTATTGCGACATGTTTCAACACCCTCCATTCTTTTCCAATATATCATAACTTTTCAATTCTATAATTTCTTTTTAAAATATTCACACATTACCTTTATTTTCAGTAAAATCTCCCCATATTTCATTAAATTTCTAATACAACCCTCCCCCATACCCCTCTCCATCTCACCCGCATTTCTTCACATCCACTCACCCATCTCCCAACACACTTCTTCTGAACACACACAAAAATCACATTTCACATCCACAAATGCATCTCATCACCCAGCTCAAATCCACTAAAATCACTGTAACCAAGATATTCACAAAACTCTATGACCACCTAACACACACACACACACACAACACACCACACACACACACACACACACACACACACACCACACACACACACACACACTACACATACTGGCCGAAGAGCCAGAAACGACTATGCACAGATAAGAAGGGAGGCTCAGAGACAATATGAAAATGACATAGCATCAAAAGTAAAGACTGACCCGAAGCTGTTGTACAGCCACATCAGGAGGAAAACAACAGTCAAGGACCAGGTAATCAGACTGAGGAAGGGTGATGGGTAATTCACAAGAAACGACCGAGAGGTTTGTCAGGAGCTCAACACAAGATTTAACAGGGGGGGCACACCAGCAAGTGCTGGATGAGGTACATATAACCAAGGAGGAGGTGAAGAAGCTGCTATGCGAACTTAACACCTCAAAGGCGGTGGGACCAGACAACATCTCTCCATGGGTCCTTAAAGAGGGAGCAGAGATATTGTGTGAGCCATTAACAAAGATCTTCAACACATCATTTGAAACTGGGCAACTCCCTGAGGTATGAAAAATGGCAAATGTAGTCCCAATTTTTAAAAAGGGAGACAGACATGAGGCACTAAACTACAGACCTGTATCACTAACGTGTATAGTAAGCAAGGTCATGGAGAAGATCATCAGGAGGAGAGTGGTGGGGCACCTGGAAAGAAACAAGTGTATAATTGACAACCAGCACGGTTTCAGGGAAGGAAAATCCTGTGTCACAAACCTACTAGAGTTTATGACAAGGTGACAGAAGTAAGACAAAAGAGAGAGGGGTGGATCGACTGCATATTTTTGGACTGCAAGAAGGCCTTCGACACAGTTCCTCACAAGAGGTTACTGCAAAAGCTAGAGGACCAGGCACACATAACAGGAAAGGCACTGCAATGATCAGAGAATATCTGACAGGGAGGCAACAACGAGTCATGGTACGCGACGAGGTGTCAGAGTGGGCGCCTGTGAAAAGCGGGGTTCCACGGGGGTCAGTCCTAGGCCTTTGCTTTTCCCTTGGTATATGTAAAACGACTTTTAGGGAAAGGGATAGACTCAAAGTTCCTTTTTTGCAGATGATGTGAATTTAAAGAGAAGAATCAAATGGGACGGGGGGTTGGGCGGGACTAAAAAAGAAAACCTGGACAGGTAAAAAACCCTTTGGTCCAGCAATGGCCCCTTTAAATTTTAAACCCTCCCAAATTTGAAAAGGCCCATGAAGGGGGGGGAAAGGGGAAAAGAAGACCGCAGACACAATATAGTTTAGATGGCCAAAGCCCGGCAAACCTCACTAAAGGGAAAAGATCTGGGGGTGAGTAAAACACCGGGGCATATCTCCTGGGCCACATCAATCGAAAAATGCTGCAGCAAAAGGGGCCCCTGGAAAACCCCTACGGTGGGCTTTCCCTTTCCTCGAAAGGGATTCTTTTAAAGACTCTGTATACCATCTATTCAGGCCCATACTGGAGAACCCAGCCCCCATTTTGGGGAATCCAAACCTTTCAAGAAACCGTCAAGAAATTAAGGGGAAAGGAAAAGGTTTGCAAAAAAAAAAAAGACTAGTCCCAGAGCTAAGGGGATTGTCCTATGAAAAAAGGTTGGGGGAAAATTTGGGCCTGAGGGACACTGGGGGGACAGGGGGGGGGTAAAGGGGGGGACATGTAACGACTATAAAAAAACTGTGGGGAATAGACGAGGGGGGAAAAAGACGGGATGTTCCAGAGTTTGGGACACAACAAAAGAGGTCAAAAATTTGGGAAGTTGAAGACTCAGTTTAATAAAAGGGGAAATTTTGGGGAAGTATTTTTCAGTCATAAGTATCAGGCCCAAGGGGGAATAGCCTAGAAAGTGATTTTGGGGAAAGGAAAGGAAACCCCCCCCCATAGTTTTAAGGCCGAGGTATATAGAGCTCTGGGGCGGGGGAGAAAAGAGGACCAGTAAAATCAGCGAAGAGGCGGGGCCAGGAGCTGTGAATCGACCCCTGAAACCCCAACAAATAGGTGAGTCCACCCCACACACACACACACACACACCTACCTCACTTTACTTTGAACACCTTCAAAACACCCAAACATCTTTTGAAAACCACCTTTTCTAAATTATCTCCCCACCCCCCAACCCCTTTATACCCCCTCACCCCCCCGGGAAGAACCCCAAGATTACTTCAAACACTCTCAAAAATTTTTTTGAATACCCCATAAACCCCTTTAAAACTTTTCCCAAACAACACTGAACCCTTTCCCAAAAAAATCTTTTGTTTACTCCCAAATAAGTTATATCTCTAATTTTTTAATTTAACATTTTCTTTAAATTTGAAATTAAAAACAAAATCCACCATACTACTCCCCCACTCCCCCAGACTTTACAACATTAACAAAAAAAATAACTCGGGACACTTATGACATGAAAATTTTTCTACCAAAAACAAAAAAAAAAAAAAAAATCTTTTTTTATCCCCAAATTTACCCAAAGATCACCTCAAAAAGACGTTTCCCAAATTTATAACCCCCCAATTGAGTTAAACACTTTTTTTTTTTGTACACTTTTTTTGAAACTAAACAAAGGGAAAGATCATTTAAAACTAGGGTATTATTTTTTACTAAGATCACATAACTTTTTTGTTTCTCTAACTCACCCCCCAATTCACATTCCCCTTCACATTTACCCTTTTCATTAAATTAAAAACTCTTTCCCCCCCAAAGCTCCTCCCTCATTCCCCCGACTTTAAAACTTTAGCAAAAAAAAAAAACTAACTCATAAAATTTTATGACATGAGACTTTTCCATATCTAACCAAACTGACTAACTTTGAACCAACTCGAACACCACGATCATTTTCAAAAAATACCTGCACACCCTTCGAACCCCTTAAAAAAAACCCCCTTTAAAAACCACCTCCGAATACTCCCAAAACACTCTGATTACTCCCAAAATCACCCACCTAAAATACTACCAAACACCGTCAAAATCACCAAAATAATTTTAAAAACATCCCCAATCTAACATCCTTTTTTTTGAAATCCCCAAATCATTTTAAAACCAAGAACTCCCCTTCCCCATTTGCCGCAAAAAAAAAAAAGCATGAACAAAAACCCAAAATAGGGCAAAAAAATAGTACATGATCACCATCAAACTAAAAAATTTATTTTGGTACCACACATAATCAAAGGGAAAACCACCAATTTAAAAAACACCCATGTTCACTTATAAAAAACACTAATATCACCAAAAAACACTCATTTTATAAACTTTTTCAACCAAATTTAAATCATATTTGAAAATTTTTAAAGCGCATTTCACCTCACTTCCACCAACAAAACTTTGTCCCCCACCTCACAGGACCGACGAGCTCACCCCATGACGTAACACTCCCATTGTGTTATTGGGGGGTTGGTAAAAATCACCCCCAAAACCCACTATACCAAGACGAAAACCCAAAAATTTTATGACCCCACCCCCAAAGATCACAAAAAACCCCCAACTTTTTTTATAATTTTTTTAAACAAAAAAAACCGATCACCAATTCCAAAATCATTTTTACCAAAAACTATCAACACTCATCCCCCAAGATCCCCCAAAAGTCAAAGATCTGCATCTCAAAACTACTTTGATCACTGAAAAATTTTTTTTTTAAAACATTCGCAAAAAAATAAGACAACAAAAAAATACCACAACATTTCCCCAACATTAAAATAACTGAGCCTAAAAACATATATTTTTACACAAAAAAAAATAATAAAACAGACACCCACTTTTTATAGATTTAAATTTAAAAATTTTAAGACGTGAGACTTACAAAAAAAAATCTAAGACTTTCCCCCTCCAACAAAAGCTACACATTTTAAATAAGAAAATACCCCAAAAAAACCAAAACTTAAACAAAATTGGGGATATGAATATTCATACCGCTTTATTTTGGGCAAAATCACATTTCCTCATCCCCTTCATCCCTAAAACACCCTTTAAATTCCCTTCCGTATATTTCCTAGAGTTTTTTTAACCCCGACGGGCCCATAAACAAACGTAGGAGCCGAGCAACCTTTACCATTTCCAACACCCCCAACTACACCCCCTGGCCCCTAATGTATGAGGGGCCCGTGGGGGTTAAAAAAACAACTCTAGGAGATATAGGGAAATGAAAAAGGGAAAGGTTTTTTGGGGGATGATGGGGATGGGGAAAAGTGTTGGGAAACATAAATGCGGTATAAAATATTCTTACCGCAAAATGTCAAGTGTGTGTGTGTGGGTTTTGGTGTTAGGTGGTCATAGAGTTTGTAAATATTTTTGGTTGCAGTGTTTTTTAGTGGATTTGAGCTGGGCGATGGAGAGCATTTGGGGAATGTGAAATGTGTTTTTTTGTGTGTTAAAGAAGTGTTTTGGGGAGAGGGGTAAATTGGATGGGGAAAAAATGGGGTAAATGGGAGGGGTTATGGGGGGGGGTTTGTATTAAAAATTTTTTTTAAAAGGGGGGAAAAAAATTTTATGGGAATTTTACTGAAAATAAAGGTAATTGTAAAATTTTTTAAAAAAGAAATTTTTAGAATTGAAAAGTTATGATATTTTGGGGAAAAGAATGGGGGGTTTTTGAAACATGTCGCAATAGTTGGGTAGTGGTTTATTTGATGCGATATAATATAAATTTTATGGGGGGATACAAGGAAAAGGGGTATGGGGGAAGGAAATTTTTATTAGAATTTTGGGAATGTAAAGAGGAATGTGTATTACATTTAAAAATTCAGTAAAAAGAAGGGGGAAAAAATTGTGGGAAAAAATTGGTAATTGATGAGGGAGTGGGTAAATTTATTTGAACCCAGAGAAACCCCAAAAAAATGATATAAGTGGGTTGTTTTTGTGACTTTTTCTGAGAAAAATTTGTTAAAACGAGAAAAAAAATTGGGGGGTTGTGGGGTTTGGTGGTTGTTTGGTTTTTGTTGTCGAATATTTATGTCGAAAAAGTGGTTTTTTAAGTTGTGGTTGTTGAAATTTAAATTTTTCTATTAAAATTTTTTAAAACGAGAAAAAAAATTTTTGGTGTTGTTTGGGGTTTTGGGGGGTTTTTTTTGTCAACTTAGAACTAAAAATTTAAAATTTTTTTTTGTTTTGCCCTTTTTTTTTTGATTTAAAAAATGGTTTTAAAAACGAAAAAAATTTTGGGTTGGGTGTTGGGGGAATGGGGGGGTGTTGGGGGTTTTTTTGTGGGGGGTTTGGGGGGGGTAGGGGTGGGGGTTTTGGGGGTTTTGGGGGGTTGTGGGTTTTTTGGGTGTTGTTGTCCCAACTAAAATGCTGAAAAGTGGTTATTAAATTTTTGGGTTGTTTTATGTTACTTTTTTTAATGAAATTAGTTAAAAAAGAGAAAAAAATTGTGGGGTGTGGGGGATGTGGGTTGTGTGGTTGTGGGGTGTGGGGGGATATGGGTTTTCCCGGTTGGGTTTTGGGGGGTTGGGGGATGTTTGGGGTTTTGGGTGTTGTGGGGTGTGGGTGTTGTTTGAAATGAGATACTAGGGTTTTTTTAGGGTGTTGTGGGAATTTTGGGGGTTTTTGGGTTGTGGGTGTTTTGTGGGTTTATGGGGGTTGTTGGCGAACTAGAGATGCTGGGAAAAATGGTTATAAGTTGGGGTTGTTGATATGACTTTTTCCCAATAAATTTGTTAAAACGAGAAAAAAAAAAAGTTTGGGGTGTGGGTGATGGGGTGTGGGGGATGTGGGTTTTTGGGGTTGTGGGGTGTGGGTGATTGGGTTGTGGGGTTTTTGGGGTGGGGTGTTGTCGAATAGAAAATACCGGGAAAAAGGGGGTTATAAGTTGTGGGTTTTGTGTTTTTTTTGATGAAATTAGTTAAAAAGAAAAAAAAATTTTGGGTTTTGGGATGTGGGTGTTTTGGGTTGAGGGTTTTTTGGGGGTGTTGGGGGTTTTGGGGTTTTGGGTTTTTTGGGTGTTGTTGTCGAACTAGAGATGCTGAAAAATGATTGTAATTTTGTTGTGACTTTTTTGATGAAATTATTTAAAAAAGAGAAAAAAAAAATTTTGGGTTGTGGGGGTGGGGATGTGGGGTTTTGGGTGTGTGGGGTGTGGGTGTTCTTGTTTTGGGTTTTTTAACTTTGAGATACCCAAAAAGGGTGTTTTAAGTGGGTTGTTTTTGTGACTTTTTCTGATGAAATTAGTTAAAACGAAAAAAATTTTGGGGTGTGGGTTTTTGTGGGTTTTTGGGGGTTGTGGGGGTGTGGGTGGGTTTTTTGTCGAACTAGAGTTGTTGAAAAAATGATTATTTAAATTGTGGGGTTTTTGTTTTTTTGTGACTTTGTGATTTAAATTTGTTAAAAACCCAGGAAAAAAAAATTTTGGGGGGGTGGGTGATGTGGGTGTTGTGGGTTGTGGGTGTTTTTGGGATGTGGGGTTGATCTTAGTTTATGGTGATTTTGATGGTGTTTGAGTGTTTTTCAGTGGTGTTTTGTTGTATTCATGGGGTATTTGGGAGTCTCAAAATGGGTTTTTAGGTTTTTTAAAGGGGTTTATTATTAAATTTGGGTTTTTTTGGTTTTTTGTTTTTGACTTTCCCGATGAAATTAGTTTTAAAAAGTGGAAAAAAAAAATTTTGGGGTGTGGGTGTGTGGGTTGTGTTTTTTTTGTGGGGTGTGGGTTGTGGGTTGTGGGTGGGGGTGGGGTGGGGGGTGATGTGGGTTGTGGGTGTTTGGGGGTGGGTGATGTGGGTTGTGGGGTTGTGGGATGTGGGGTGTTTTTGAGTGTTGGGTTTCAAATAGAGATACCGAAAAAGATGTTATAAAATGGGGTTTTTTGTTTTTTACTTTTTTTTTGATGAAAATTTGTTTAAAGCGAGAAAAAATTGTGGGGTGGGGGGTTTTTGTGGGGGTTTTTGGGGGTTGTTGCGAACTGGGGTTTTTTGAAAAATGATTATAAAATGTGTTTTTGTTGGGACTTTCTGGAAATTAGTTTAAAAAAGAGAAAAAATTGTGGGGTGTTGGGGGGAGTAGGTTGTGGGTGATGTGGGGTGTGGGTGTTTGGGGTTGTGGGTGTTGTGGGATTTGGGGGTTGATCTTAGTTTTTGGTGATTTTGGTGGGGGTTTTTTAGGTATTCAGGGTGTTTTTGTAGTAATTTTGGTTATTTGGGGGTACTCAAATTTTTTGTTTTGAGTTAATTTAAAGGGGTTTTTGAAGGTGTTCAAAGATGTTGGGAAGAGTGCTTTTTGAGGGGTTCTGGGGGTTATTCAGGAGGTATTTGGGGGGTGTTGAATGATTTTTTTGGGGGGGGATTTTTAAAAGGGAAATTGGGTTTGGGGTTTTTTTTTTTTTTTTGATGTTTAAAAATAAAATGTTTGAGTTAGTTTTTTTGATAAAGTTGTGAAGTCTGGAGACTGAGGGTTTTGGGGTATGTGGGGATGAGTTGTAATTTAATGAAAAAGGGGTTTAAATGCAGATAAATTAGAGCTGTCAAAACTTTTTTGGGGGGTATTCAAAATGATATTTTGGGAAATGTTTCAAATGTTTTTTGGAAAAAGTTCAAAAGGTATTTTTGTGATATTCAAAAAGATTTATGAGGTTTTTGAAGGAGTTTCCAAATAAAATGAGGTTTTGTGTGTGTATTAATTCGTAATATGTTTAAAAATTTTGGGGTAGTAATTTATCGAAAAAATGGTTAAAGTGTTTTTTGGTGACTTTTTGATGAAAAAGTTAAAAAAAAAAATTGGGGGGTTTTTTTTTTAAGTGAAAAATTGTGAGGTGTTTGGTTTTGGGGTGTGAGGGTTCCGGGGGGGGTGGGGAAGAGGGAGATGAGGGAAAGGTTTTTTCCCTTTGGGGGTGAAACTGAGTGAAATAGTTTTAAAAGAGAAAAAAAGTCCCAACTTTTTGTTGTATTTGTAAAAAAAATTGGGGGATTGTTTTTTTGGGGATTAAAAGAAAAAATGTGAAAATTTTTTGGGTTGTCCCCTGGGTTAAAAAGGGGGAAAATGTTTTTCCCCAAAGTTGTTTAAAATGTTAATCCCGAGATGGGGGGAAATCGAAAAAGATTCGCCCGTGTGTGGGGGGTCTCGCGTGACGTCAGCAAAAGGGGGAAGTCGACCCCCATTCAGCCCGTATGTTTGGGGGTCATCACGTGGGCGTCCCCTGACCCCCGAGTAAACACAGGGGGGTTTAGTCCACTTGTTTTGACCTGTAGTAAGAGAAAGACCATGCCCCATAGGAGTTCATTTTTAATGCTTTTCCCCCGAAAAGGGGGAAACCAAAAATTAATCCCAGGGAAAAATGGAGTTTGGTATCATCGAAAAAAAAATTTGATCCGAGGAATTAGTCTTTTGTATTTTTCGAGAAAATCTTGATGCAAGTGGGGGTCCCTTTTTAAAGCTTATACCCAGAGGGGGGGAAACCCCCAAAAAAATTGATCCGAGGAGATGGAAATCTTGGGGATTTTCGGAAAAACTTTGATCCAAGGAGATGGAACTTTTATTTCGAGATAATCTTTATCCGGGAGAGGGGTCTTGGTATTATCGAGAAAAAAATTTGATCCAAGGAGATGGAGAAATTTGTATTAAACGAGAAATCTTGATTTGGGAGATGGAGCGTTATTATCGGGGGAAAAAAAGTTGTAAGGAGATGGGACTTTGTAAATTAAATTGGGGAAAAAACTTGATCCGAGGAGATGGGAAATCTTTTGGGATTATCGAGGGGAAAATTTGGGGGTTTTTCCCAAAGGGGATCATAAGAAAATTAAATTGGGTGGGGGTGAAAGTGGGAGGGGGGGAACCTCAAAAATTTGATCCGAGGAGAGCACAAGAAATTCAAAAAAATTTTGAAAAAATCGGAAAAAAATTCGGGCGCGGGCGATCCGGACGACGCTGCAGAAGGTGCAGCAGAAGGTGCGGGGCGGGGCGCGGGGGGCGCGGGCGGGGCGCGAGGGCGCGGCGGCCAGTGGGTGGGGCGCGCGGCCGGGGGGTGGCGCGTGGGTGTGGGTGGGGCGCGGTGGGGGGTCGTGGGCGGGGGTCGTGGGGGGGTCGGGGGCCCGGGGGTCGTGGGCGGGGTTAAGGTCATTAGCATATAGGTGTGAAAAAGGTCATTAGCACATAGGTTTTAAAAGGAGCCACTAAAGCGCAGCCCTTTCAGGAGGAGACCGCTCTGTAGAAGAAGCCACTGAGCCGCAGCCCTTTCAGGAGGAGACAGCTCTGTAGAAGAAGCCACTGAGCTGCCTCCTCACTACTATATATATATATATAAAATATATATATATATATATTTTATTATATATATTTAATATATATAATATATATAATATATATATATCTTTCTTCTTTCAAACACCGGCCGTATCCCACGAGGCGGGGTGGCCCAAAAGGAAAAACGCAAGTTTCTCCTTTTTACATTTAGTAATATATACAGGAGAAGAGGTTACTAGCCCCTTGCTCCCGGCATTTCAGTCGCCTCTTACAACACGCATGGCTTACGGAGGAAGAATTCTGTTCCACTTCCCCATGGAGATAAGAGGAAATAAACAAGAATAAGAACTAGAAAGAAAATAGAAGAAAACCCTGAGAGGTGGGGTATATATGTGCTTGTACATGTATGTGTGGTTTTGACCTAAGTGTAAGTAGAAGTAGCAAGACATACCTGAAATCTTGCATGTTCATGAGACAGAAAAAAGGACACCAGCAATCCTACCATCATGTAAAACAATTACAGGCTTTCGTTTTACACTCACTTGGCAGGACGGTAGTACCTCCCTGGGCGGTTGCTGTCTACCAACCTACTACCTATGATATATATATATATATATATATATATATATATATATATATATATATTTTTAAAATATATATAATATATATATATATATAATATATAATATTTTATATATATTATATATATATATATGGGATGGTTTTTGTTGATACATAGATTTCTGGCTGGATGTATATGTTTGACAGGGTAATTGGATTGATTGCTTAATGGATAAGTGGCTGGGTGACTAACATGACAGCTGGCTGTTTGGCTGGGCGGCGAGCTGGCTGGGAGATATGTGACCTTGAGTGGTGAACAGTGTGTCCCATGCCCACTGGGATGCTGTGTGAAGCTGAAGCTGAGAGTTGGGACACGTGCGAGTGTCTTTATGTCTATGACACCTGTGTGTGTACCATATGCTTCATTTTCGTGTACATGTACGAATCTTTCTTGTAACCAGTGTACGTATCGTATGCGTTATGACATGGGTTATGACATGCGTTATGAATGGAACAAACTCCCAAGTAGTGTCATTGAAGCTAAAAGCTTGTGTAGTTTTAAAAATTAGTTAAATAAGTACTTGAGTGAGTGTGAGTTGGACTTGCCTCGCATGGGCCAGTAGGCCTGTTGCAGTGCTCCTTTCTTATGTTCTTATGTAGTGCTCTTATTGCCAGTGTGTGACTTGTAAGTTACGCCACTGTGAGTGTATGCGTACATTGCGTGTATATATATCACTCCAGGCACGTATATCTGTTGGTTTAGAAAGACACGTAAGCAAACACTATAACATATTTATTAGAAAACGTTTCGGTCCTGGGACCTTGATCAAGGTCCCAGGATCAAGGGATCAAGTGATCAAGTGAATCAAGTGATCAAGGTCCCAGGACCGAAACGTTTTCTAATAAATATGTTATAGTGTTTGCTTACGTGTCTTTCTAAACCAACTTGTCGGTATTTATTACCAAGGTTTATACCACGTATATCTGTATATTCTTCGTACATAACATGAGGTAGAGTGCTACGACCGATACTACACCTCACTCGGTCGTGAAAGACCGTTGAGTCTGGATGGCCACCTGGTCTCAGCCACGGGCTGTCTCCGAGACGGGAATACCATATAATGCAAATATCGAATATACGTACACGAGTGGTATATATGCACATTAATAATAAACATACATAAACTGAATGTTCTTACATCAATGTAGTGAAGACGACGAAAACAAAGAAGACAATCTTATCAAGATTATTCAACTGGAAGGCTAATAACCCAGGATAACCCAGTAAAGTCACTCTGGATTATTTTTAGTTTTTTATCCTGTTTCCCAGTATGTGACCCATTAAGTTCCCTAACACCAAAGTACCTACTGTACATACTGTTAGGTGAAAAGGAGCAGCAGGTGTAAGGAAACATGCCCATTTGTGGTGTGTGTGTGTTGTGTGTGTGTGTGTGTGTGTGTGTGTGTGTGTGTATTCACCGTTCACTGATTGCTGAAAGATAAATATACATACATTGATACAAGAGATCCAGTAATACAGTTGCTTGTTTTTCTCTTCCGCTCCACAATAAACAAAATTTCACAATGGTAATAATGATAATTTTTTGTGTCGATTCCCGATATTCATTTATTTACTAGAGATATGTAGTTTGCTGTTTATGCATTGAAGGGAGGTAAAGCAGCTCGCCGATAGTGAGTCTCCGGACGCAGTATTAGGCGAGTTTGCTGGAATTATGACGGGATGTGTGGGACTGGCTTGTGACACTGGCGTATGGGACCGACGTGTGGCACCGACGTGTGGCACCGACGTGTGGCATTGGCTTATGGCACTTGCGTGTGGTACTGACGTGTGGCACTGCAACCCATACTCGCAAATTTTATGTGAATTTCTCAAATGCAATTGCCAGCAGTTGGAGGGGTGCGTTCAATCTTGAAAATTTAGATATTTTTATATTTGTATATTTCTTAGATTCTTCTGTTTGTTTGAAATACTGTATATTAAATTAGTTATAAGTCAAAGTTGGCTAATTTTAAAATATTTTACGCAGACCTTCTTACCGTACATCTCTATTGATAGAAAAAATGTTATGGTACACCGTAAAATTCTTAGATATCTAGTCAGAGGTTTGTCCAATGTGGGAAATTGACTGAACAAGACACAATATTATGGGCACAATATTAATGGTGAAGATATTTCCCTGGTAAGATATATTGTAACTAAGCACACCATCTTTGGCAGGAGGAGCTTTAGGCTGGTAGACGAGAATTATTCAGTAAGGTAATATCGTCCTGCCTTCGGAATGTGAAACGAAAAACTTAAACATTTTGCAGTCCGTCTCAAGAACATGTAAGATGTCTGATAAATCTTATACACTTCTGACATTCACTACACACTTATCATTACTTTTCTGTATGTTTCTTAATGATTGTTATTAATTTAATATCTTGTTAGGTAGTCCAGGTCTGAGACCGGGCCGCGGGGTGATGCCCCTAGAAGAATGATTAGAATAGTAAGATACATAATTGTTCACTAGCCTGATTATCTTGTATAGATATTTCTCTCTTATGCTTTACTTAGTTACTCATAAAGACATCCTCAATATGAGGTTGAAATGTAATATGGTAATGGCCCTATTTTTCAGTTTTTACCTTAAAGGTGCAGGAAAGCTTAATAATAAAAAACTCCCAAAGTCTCTTTCTTCTCTCCTGGAATGGGGCCTCGTAACATTATCTAAAGTGGAAACTCATCAGATATTACCTTATTGTAATGTACTTCCGTATTACATCTGTTAATAGTTCCTGGAATCATCGTCTCCACTGCCTGGCCTCAGACTTGGTTTCCTCAATGGGAAATGAAAGCTTAAAGGAGTGAGAACTATTAAGAAATACACAGGAAAGTAGAGGTAAGTTATCTTTCCAGCACGTAAAAAGAAATTGATATTTACCAGCGACCTTGTTGAAGAGACACACAAAAGACTAACAATCTTGCCAGAGAGTAAAACGTTCAGCAGAGTACATCTCACAATCTTAGGAGAAGACTGTAGTACCTCCCTAGATAGTTGCGGTCTACAAATTCAACAATTGTTGTGATGCGATGAAATAACCTTTTAAATTTTTAACACGAATGTTTTTGGGGTTTAATGAGTAGAATCACTTGCTCCCAGTGCCAGTTTTTTCATAAATTTGGGGTTACAACGTCTGTTTGGTGTTTACCATACGGGAAATTTCACTTCCCTGGCTGGGGTGGTGTTGCTATAAGCATGCATATGGTGTGTGTGTATATATAATATATTAAATATATATATATATATATATATATAAAAAATATATATTAATATATATAAATTTTAAAAATTATATATATATATATATGTAGGGTATATAATAGAAAGGCCCTGCCGAATAGGTAAAACTGGTCATTTAAAGCAGAAACTCTTTAAAAAATTAACCCCTTTTCAAAAATTTTTCTCTTATCTTTTAAAGATATTTTTTTTAATTTATTTTAATGCAAAAATTAAAAATTTTTTGTCCCAAAAAGTCCCTTAGAAAACTTACCAAACCTTTAAAATTATAAAAAGGCAATTTTTTTTTTACCCTTTAATCTAACTAAATATGTTTTAGATACTTTTACAAAATTTAAATAATAAACAAAACACAATAAATATTTTTTTTTTACGTTGGGTTTTGGAATGTTTTTTTCCCAAAAATTTTTGCATACGAAAATTTTTCGCTTTGCCTTATTGGGCAAGAAGAACATTGCTTTTTAAACCCCAAAATTCAAGGTTTTACCTATTCGGAAACGAGTTATAAAAAATATGAAAAAATAACAAACGGGGGGAGTACAATGATAGTTTCTAGGCCTTTTCCCGTTTGGGCAAACATCATAAGGAGCTTGAAAAATTGCAGAAAAGAGGGGGGTTTTCCACGCAAAAATACGTTCCCAGAGGACCGCGTTAACATGGAACGCGGTGGGCCTCTGGGAAAACGGACTGAACACATCGACCCCCAGGCTGAGGAGGATTACCTCAAATCCTCTCCTTACCCCTTTTTCTGCTTTGTATTGAACTGATGAAGCACGTGGGGCCGAAAAATTTTTCTTAAAAAAAAGTTTTCCCATAGTTGCATAAGTGTCCCCCTTTCTTTTTAACACCCCTCGGGGATCCTTTTATTTATATATTTATATATATATATATATAAAATATATTAAATTTAAATATATATATATAAAAACATATAAAATAAAAATATATATTATATATTTATATATATATTTTTAATATATATATATAAAATTTTTTATATATTTTATATATATATAAAAAAATGGGATCCTCGACTTTGTAGAAAAAAGGGGGGGGGTCTCGACTCTTTGTTAATAGGTGGTTGTGAAAAGTTTACGACCGTGAGGGGACCAAGGAGCATTTTTTTTGGCACGGGTTTGGGTGGGAATTAACGAGGGAGTTTAAAAACAAACACATACATAAGTCCCAGTAAACAGGTTTAAAGCAAAAGGGGCAAAAAGCAAAAAAAAGTGATCGATGCACACAGTACAAGAAAAATTTCAACACGTGAAATCCAACATTCACATTGCTTTAGAACAAAAACCCCTCTCTCTTTTCTCTCTTCTCTTTTTCTCTTCCCCTTTTCTTCTCTCTCTCTCTCCCCCTCCTCTCTCTCTCTTTTTCCCCACAAAACACACACACACACAAAACCCCAAAACACACACACACAACAAAACACACACACACACACACACACAAAATAAACAGGGATTTTGGGGAAGATTTCTTCAGCCACAGAGAAAGTCAAAAAGTGGAATATTTGGGAACCCCGATGTAGTGGAGGCGGGATCCATACATAGTTTTTAACAGAGGAAAGTTTAAACCTCACGGCCCCGGAGAGTGCCCTAGTACCGATCAGTGAAGGGGGGGGGGCCGGGAGCTCGGACTCGACCCCCCCCAAACCCTAAAATATGGTACAACTGGGTGAGTAACACACACACAAAACACACACAACACACACACACCACACACACACAAACCAATACACACACCCCACACACGCAGAATCATTGGGATAAAAAGAAAAGTCACTCCACCCCGACAGGAAAACTAGGTGGGGTTAAATCAGGAAAGTGTGTGTGTCCCTTGGATAGGGGACAGAGGATCAAGTTTCCCATCACCTTCCCACGTATGACTAACGGGGGTTTTTAGCGTTTAAACATTAATATGTTTAAAAAAAACCCAATGGGCAGGAAACGTTGGGGGAAAAAGAAAAAAATTGGGATGGGAATTTAAAAAAACAAGTAAAAATCCCCCAAAGGAAATTTTAGAAAATTGTGGCCACTACGGATCCAAAATGCCCTTCCGAGAAAATTGACTTTTTTTTATTTGTATTAAAATGAGTGAAAAATAACCCAAAGGGAGACCGGGACAGATTGGACGTTGGGTCATTTTAAGTGTCTATAAAAGCCCCATTCCGAACATATAAAAGGGCCGTAAAGGATAGATGGAAGGAAAATCAGAAATAGAACCCTACCCATAGGGGAAAAAAAAGAAGGCGCCCAGGAAAATAATAACTTTTGGGGGGGGGGGGAGTTTATTTAAACCTCCCAAAAATTTTGGGAAAAACCCATTCAAAAACACAAACAAAAATGTTTTTGGGGCCACTATATATTACATATATCAAACTTTTAAATAATAAAAATTGTAGAGCTCCCTATGTTTCAAGCATATTCGGGGGTTTGTAAAAAGGTTTTCAAACCCTTTCCAAAAAAATTTAACCCCGGGGGAATGCAGAAGAAAATTTAGAAGGGAGCAAGACTTTTAAAAAAATGGGGAACTGAATGGACAGATATAAAAATTCTATTCGGGAAATTTTGGGGCCAAGACAAGGGTGGCATAGACGGAAGCTAAAAGCACTCATGTGCCCTAGGAACATTAAGAAGTACTTATTTTAAAATCTTCCCTGCTACTTTTGAGATGTTTAATGATCTGCAAAGGATATGGCGTAGGCAAACTTCTACACAACTTCAGGAAAAACGACAGATACTCACACAAGGGTTATAAAACAGAAAAGCCCTTTCCTTTCATCAGGAAAAGTGGAAAGAACCCGAGGAAGATAACGCCTTGAATCTCCCGTCCGGGGGTGCAAAATTTAAAACCCTTTTTTGCCCTGCCCGATGGACGTTTAAAAAAATTTGGGAGAAAGTGAGAAATGCCTTTAATACCCAAACAAGGAATAATTTTTGTCGCTGTAAGTTTTAAAAAAATCAGGGCCAGATAGCTGAAACTCAACCCCTTTCCCCCCTCGCAGACAAAACTAGAAGAATACGTCACGACAGAGTTGTTACTACAACATTTTTTCACAGGTGCAGGGCCCCTTTTCACCTGGTATGATGTTACACACTAAAGATAACATGTGATCAGGGACCCTGTTCCCGGGGACAGTTTTTTTTTGTTTATTTTTACTTAGTGTAAAAGGGGGGGAGTTTGAATCTCACAATTTGGGAGTTTAATGATGGAAAAGGGGCGAAATTTTGACTTGTTGGGAAAAGGGAGTTTCAGGGGACCAGTCAACGAGAAGTAATTGGGGGGTGTTTTTTTTGGGCAAGGTTTTGGGTCCCCGAGAGGATTGAGCCCATGCTTAGCTTTGCTCAGACGGGTACCCCGAACAGCAGTTAGGGGTCCTGGTATGGCAGTTTGGGGTACCTAATGTGGTAACGCTTTCTGGAGTTGTTTTAATTTGATGTAATAAATAGTTGTACCCTGGTCTTAACTTTCGTGGTCTGGAAGTTTTTCATTAAAATTAAAAGTTTTGCCCTTTTTAAAAATTTTATTGTCACTGGTCTGGTATTTTAACGCAAATGTCTCCGCTTGTTTTGGGTTTATTAGCCCCCCAAGGCTGAGGTCATTAGGGAGAGCAATTTGAGCGTTGGTGTCTCCGTTTGGAATTAGACGTTGAAGCTACTTTTCCCAGGGAGGCTGTTTTGGGGAAAAGGGTTTGGAAGACATCAATGGATGTTTCAGCAGTTTGGTTTTTCTCGTCGTGGAGTCAAGTGTTTTGGGACCTGGGGGGTCGCCATTTTACTACAATCTGATGCTACTCCCAAAACAAATCAGCCGCAAGACCAAAGATAGTATCATAGACAGAGGGTCAAAGATCCTAGGGTCAAAGATGGGAAATTAAAAAATCTAGAATCAAAAATGATAGAAAAAAAATGAAAGGGAAACAAAAAAATGAAGGAAAAAAAAAAGTTGATAGAATATAGGGTTTATAGAATCAAAGTTTTATAGGATCGAAAGACGACAGATCCAAAAAATGACAGGGTCAAAGAGAAGGGGTCAAGATTTATAGGACAAAAATGGGAGAATAAAACACAAATATAGGATAAAAAATGAAGAAATAAAAATTTAAATTTTAAAAAAAGATCTCAGATGGAAAAAATCAAACCACATGCTTTAAATATGATAAATAAAAAAAGGGCATAGGGAACACAGGTTTAATGATCAAAAATCATGAATCGACGGGCCCTTTCATCCAAAAACCACAGGGAAAAGAAAGGGTCATGGCATCAAAGTTCATTTGGGTCAGTTATCAGGGGTTAAAAGACCATAAAAACCCAAAAACGTAGGATGAAAGATATTGGATCAACGATCATTTGGGTCAAAAGATGAAAGTCATAAAACCAAAGAAAACCCTAAACAATAGGATTTTAAAGATCATATTATCAAAAAAAACCCTAAGGGTTATAAAAAAAAAATTTCTATGTCGAAGGGTTATACAACAAAACCAACATTCAGTTGAAAAAGAAAAATCAAAGGGAAAACACCAATAAAGGGTCAAACATCAAAGATCAAAGCAACAAAAAATCAAAACAAACAAAACTCAAACCATCAAGGACCCAAAAAAATCAGAGATTCCCTAGAATTAAAGTTCACAGGTTCAGAAGGTAAAGGTCAAGTTAGTCACAGTCATAGGGTCATATCAAGGTCAGATTGAAAGTCGAAGGAACTTGAAGTGACAACTGCGACAAAAACAATGAACGGAAGTCTCAGTCACAATCAGAGAAAGTTTCGAAGGTCTCGATCGTATAGCCAAAAACAGAAGTCACAGAGTCGAATATGGTCACACACTAGTTCTTGGTCAACACGCAAGGCCGGAAGTATTCTTGCTGAAGCAGTGCTAATCTCTAATACGGTTTAAGTTAGTTTCCGGAGAATAAACATATTCCCGTTGGGTTAGTGGAGGTTTTGTGTGTGTGTGTGTGTGTGTGTGTGTGTGTGTGTGTGTGTGTGTGTGTGTGTGTGTGTGTGTGTGTGTGTGCGTGTGTGTGTGTGTGTGTGTGTGTTACCATTTTGTCCTAGGCACATGTCGAGTAGACACTAGGCCTGTTGTATAGTGTGTGTGTGCATGTGTGTTAGTTACCATTTTGTCCTAGGCACATGTCGATTAGACACTAGGCCTGTTGTATTTGCGAGTGTGTGTGTGTGTGTGTGTGTGTGTGTGTGTGTGTGTCTGTGTGCGTGTGTGTGTGTGTGTACTCACCTAATTGTACTCACCTAATTGTGGTTGCAAGGGTCGAGACTCAGCTCCTGGTCCCGCCTCTTCAATGATCGCTACTAGGTCCTCTCCCTCTCTGCTTCCTGAGCTTTGTCATACCTCTTCTTAAAATTATGTATGGTTCCTGCCTCCACTACTTCACTTGCTAGGCTATTCCACTTCCTGACGACTCTATGACTGAAGAAATACTTCCTCACGTCCCTGTGACTCGTCTGAGTCTTCAGCTTCCAGTTGTGACCCCTTGTTTCTGTGTCTCCTCTGTGGAAAATCCTATCTCTGTCCACCTTGTCTATTCCCCGCAGTATCTTGTATGTCGTTATCATGTCTCCCCTGACCCTTCTGTTCTCAGTCCGATTTCCCTCAACCTTGTGTGTGCGTGTGCGTGTGCGTGCGTGTGTGTGCGTATGTGCGTGTACGCGTGCACGCGTGTGCGCGCGCGCGCGTGCGTGTGTGTACTCACCTAGTTGAGGTTGCAGGGGTCGAATCCAAGCTCCTTGCCCCGCCTCTTCACTGGTCGCCACTAGGTCACTCTCCCTGAACCATGAGCTTTATCGTACCTCTGCTTAAAGCTATGTATGGATCCTGCCTCCACTACATCTCTTCCCAAACTATTCCACTTCCTGACTACTCTGTGGCTGAAGAAATACTTCCTAACATCCCTGTGATTCATCTGTGTCTTCAGCTTCCAACTGTGTCCCCTTGTTGCTGTGTCCAGTCTCTGGAACATCCTGTCTTTGTCCACCTTGTCATGTCCCCCCTATCTCTCCTGTCCTCCAGTGTCGTCAGGTTGATTTCCCTTAACCTCTCCTCGTAGGACATACCTCTTAGCTCTGGGACTAGTCTTGTGGCAAACCTTTGCACTTTTTCTAGTTTCTTTACATGCTTGGTTAGGTGTGGGTTCCAAACTGGTGCCGCATACTCCAATATGAGCCTAACGTACACAGTGTACAGGGTCCTGAACGAATCCATATTAAGATGTCGGAATGCTGTTCTGAGGTTTGCAAGGCGCCCATATGCTGCAGCAGTTATTTGGTTGATGTGCGCTTCAGGAGATGTGCCTGGTGTTATACTCACCCCAAGATCTTTTTCCTTGAGTGAGGTTTGTAGTCTCTGGCCCCCTAGACTGTACTCCGTCTGCGGTCTTCTTTGCCCTTCCCCAATCTTCATGACTTTGCACTTGGTGGGATTGAACTCCAGGAGCCAATTGCTGGACCAGGTCTGCAGCCTGTCCAGATCCCTTTGTAGTTCTGCCTGGTCTTCGATCGAATGAATTCTTCTCATCAACTTCACGTCATCTGCAAACAGTGACACCTCAGAGTGTGTGTGTACTCACCTATTTGTACTCACCTATTTGTGGTTGCAGGGGTCGAGTCACAGCTCCTGGCCCCGCCTCTTCGCTGATTGCTACTAGGTCCTCTCTCTCCCTGCCCCATGAGCTCTATCATACCTCGCCTTAAAACTATGTATGGTTCCCGCCTCCACTACGTCACTTTCTAGGCTATTCCACGGTCTGACTACTCTATGACTGAAGAAATACTTCCTAACATCCCTTTAATTCATCTGAGTCTTCAACTTCCAATTGTGACCTCTTGTGTCTGTGTCCCCTCTCTGGAACATCCCGTCTTTGTCCACCTTGTCTATTCCGCGCAGTATTTTTATATGTCGTTATCATGTCTCCCCTGACCCTCCTGTCCTCCAGTGTCGTCAGGCCGTTTTCCCCTCAACCTTTCTTCATAGGACAATCCCCGTAGCTCTGGGACTAGTCTTGTTGCAAACCTTTGCACTTTCTCTAATTTCTTGACGTGCTTGACTAGGTGTGGATTCCAAACTGGTGCTGCATACTCCAGTATGGGCCTGACGTAAAATGGTATACAGAGTCTTAAACGAATCCTTACTGAGGTATCGGAACGCTATCCGTAGGTTTGCCAGCGCCCCGTATGCTGCAGCAGTTATCTGATTGATGTGCGCCTCAGGAGATATGCTCGGTGTTATACTCACCCCAGATCTTTTTCCTTGAGTGAGGTTTGCAGTCTTTGGCCATCTAAACTATAGTGTGCCCGCGGTCTTCTTTGCCCTTCCCCAATTTTCAGGGCTTTGCTTTTGGGCGGGGTAAATTTTCCCAAGGACCCAGTTGCTGGACCGGGCGGTAGCCTGTCCAGGTTCTTTGTGGCCTGCCTAAATCCCATCCGTTTTGGGGGTTCCAAATTAAACTTCGCTTATCTTCCCCAAAAACAAGGACACTTCTGAGTCTACCCCTTCCTTTTATGCCCGTTAAACATATCCCAAAGAACAGCACAGGCCCAGGACGGGCCCCCTGGGGAACCCCGCTTGCCCCACGGGCGCCCACTTAAACACCTCTCGCACCATGACTCGTGTTGCCCCCCTGTCAGGTTTTCTCTGATCCATTGCAGTGCCTTTCCCGTTATTTTGGTGCCTGTGGGGGGTTTTGTGTGGGTGGTGTGGGGTGTGTGGGGGTGTGTGTGTGGTGTGTGTGGGGGTGGTGTGTTTGTGTGGGTGTGTGGGTTGTGTGTTTGTGTGTGCGCATTTTTATGTGTGTTTTGGGCATTTTGTATGTGTTAGTTCCCAAAATTGTCCTAGGCACATTTCGTTTTAAAAACACTGGCTTATTGAAAATGCTGCGTGTGTGGGTGCGTGTGTTTTTGTATTTGTATTTTTAATTACCTTTTTGGGGGCCGGCACATGCGATTAGACATTGGGCCGGGTTGTATTTGCGCGTGTTGTACAAACCCTGTTGTGGCTGCAGGGGTCGAGCACAGCCCCCTTTGGCCCCCCGCCGGGTTCCGGGCCCCCTGCCGGTACTTCCTGCTCCAGGGGGGAGCTTCCCAACTTTTCCCATTTCCTGAAAAAACTTTGTTACTGAAAAAATATTTCCCAAAACATCCCTGTGATTCATCGGGAGTCTTCCCCTTCAAAACGTGACCCTTTGTTGCTGTGCCCCAAATCTCAAAAACATCCGTTTCTGCCCCACCTTTGTTTCATTCCTCTCAGTTTTTTGTTGGGGGTTTTTATTTTACCTTTTTGTCCTGGCACATGTCGATTAGACACTGGGCCTGTTGTATATCGGGATGTATGTATGTATGGTGTGTGTGTGTGTGTGTGTGTGTGGGGTGTGTGTGTATGTGTGTGGTGTTTGTGTGTGTGTGTTTGTGTGTGGGGTTGTGTGTGTGTGTGTGGGGGTGTGTGTTTGGTATGGGGTTTTGTGTGTGTGGGGTGTGTGTTTTGTGTGTGTGTGGTGTGGTGAAAGCGTGGGGTGTGTGGGTTGTGTGCTTGTGGGGTGTGTGCCGTGCGTGCGGGGCGGGGTTTGTTTTGTGGCTTTGCGTGTGCGTGCGTGTTTGTGTGGGTGTACGCGTTGTGCCCGGGGTTTGGGGCCTACGTGCTACCAATTTATGATGGGCTTTTAACAGGGGTTTTCAGCTCGGGCCTGTTTCCCTAAATTGGTTTGTTTTTGGGGTTTTTTTTCTTTTTTCCTTGTAAGCCCGGGCTTAGAAAAATGATATTATTTTGAATGAAAATGTTTTTTCCCTAGTAAACGCCGTCCACTTTGCATTATCGCTTGACATGCACCAAAAAGCCACTTGTCATCATTTTTGCACCAAAAGCCATTTGGGTCTTCTTTATGCACCAAAAACCCACTTTTTCATCGCTTAATAACCATAACCATTGTCATCATTTTAACTTTTCCCCATAACCCAACTTTTTCCATCCCCTTAACTTACACCATAAGCCATTTGGGCATCACTTTAACATACACATAAGCCCATTTTTCATCCTTTAACTTTACACCATAAGCCACTTGTCATCGTTTAACTACCCATAACCATTTCCTTTCATTTTAAAACATACCCCAAATAAGCCATTTGTCTTTCGTTTAAAACATAAAATAAAAAAGCCATTTTGCATCACTTAACTTGCACCATAAGCCACTTGTCTTCTTTTTAACTTTTACAAAAACCTCTTTTTTAATTTTTCCCCTTTAAAGCCCTTTTTTTCTTCTCCCAGGGTTTTCGGGGGATAACTTGAAAAAAGGCCTCATCGTTTGCTCCCGGGACATTTCAACTTTTTCCTTCCTACTTAGGGGAAGGGTTTGGGGTTTCTTACTGAGCTCTGAAGGCCCCCAAATTTTTTTAAATGAAAATAGAGAAATTTTTTTTCTGTGTGAATTTTAAGAATGCATCTTGTGATCAACTTTAAATTTTTCCCTTTTTCCCCTTCTTTTTTCCTCCCTCCCCCCCCTCCCTCCCCCTTTTTCCCCCTACCTGTTTTTCCTATTCCCCTACCCCCTTTTTTTCCTCTTTTCATCCCTTTTTCTCCTACCTCCCTGCCTTTTTTTTAAAACCCCCCTTTCCTTTTCGTCCTTACTTACCCCCCTTTTTTTTACTTCTCCCCTACCTTCCTCCCCCCTTTTCCTCTTTTTTACCTGTTTTGCATTTCTTCTACATCCTTTTCCCCCCCATTTTCCTCCTATTTACCTCTCAAACTCATTTTTTTTTTTTTTAAACCCCCCCTTTTTAAAAATTTTCCCCCTACATACCTACTTCCTCCCTTCCACCTTTTCCTTTTTCCCCTTTCCCTCTTTTTTTACCCTTTTCCATTTAAACCCCCCTTATTTTTCTTTTTCCCTTCTTTCCCACTTTTTTCCGTTTTCCCCCCCCTTTTCTCTCTATTCGTACTTGTCCCCTTTTCCCTTTTCCCCCCCCTTTTCTACTTATCTCCCTTTTTTTCACTTACACTTCCCTTTTTTTCCCAAACTTCACCCCCCCTCACTCCCTACCTCCCTTACCTTTTTCCCTCTTTCTTTCCTACCTTTTTCCTCTTACTCCCTTTTTCCCCCCCCTTCCCCCCCTTCCCAGTAGGGTGCCTTTTTCATTAGTTTGGTTCCCCAGACAAAGGACAATCCCCCCCCCTTTTGTCTTGGCTTGACGCATAAAAATAAACCCCAAATTTTCCCCCCTCTTTTCCTGGATTGACTTGCCGGGGAAAGTCGACCCCAAAGATGTCGCCCCCCCACGAACCTGAAAGAAAACCTTCCATGTGTGAAAATTAGACCCCTTTAAAGAAATAGCGATTTGGGGAAGGCTTTTTTACCCCTTGCCATTCCTTTTTTTCCCTTTTCCTACGCGTATCCCTCTAGAGCAGTGGTTTTTAAACCCTTTTTTACGATTTCACCCCCCTCAGTGGTTGCCCAAGATGTTCCCAATACTCCTTTCGCCAGACGGGTCGAAATGTCGTCATCCCCGGTCTTATTTTGGGGTACCAGAAATGACTTCAAAAGTTTAAAAGTAGTTTGGGGTTTTAATTTTATTAGGGGAAAACAGGAAAAGAAAAGGAAAATTTTAATTCAAATTTCTGACAACTTTTTTTTTTTTGGGGGCAAGACGAGCCCCATACCCCATTTTTTGGTTTCCCCTTTTCCCCTTTCAAGGGGTATGGATCCCCCTCGGTTTTCAGAAATCCTGCTCAAGACCACATACTTTTTTCTTTTGAGTTAAACTAAATATAACTATGTTTATTTTTATCACTTTCAAAGCACGGGTTTTTTAAATTCAGACACTGAATCCCAAAACTCTGGAGAGTGATAAAACCCAGTAGGGCCCACTTAGTTTTAGCCGGGGGAAATGGGGACTTTTTCCCATCCCCAAATGGGTAATCATTTGAAAAATAACCCCCTTAAGAGGCGCGTGAGTTTCTCTGTCCCCTAATTTTCATATATATATTTTTCCGTGTAATCTACCTTGTCCTAATTATATCGAAATTTCCCTTGTCTGTTTTCCCCGTAAGGTGAAGGTTTAGGATTTTTCCCCTTAAATTCATTGTAAAACCAAAAAAAAATCTCTGAGGACCTCTCCCATAAAAACATTTTTTGAAGGCCCAAGGGAACTGACCCCACTTAAGGTTTTTAAACCCCTTTTGTAATCAATTTTTTAAATTTTAATTTAAGGACTAGTTAAAAAAGGGGGTTAAATCAAGTAGACATATGTAAATTTTCCCTTTTACTGCCCTAAAAAATGGAAATCCCCCTTGAAAAAACATAATTTTTCCCAAAATAAATTTTTCAAAAATGTCATTGAGGGGAATATTTATTAATATGATTAAATTGGGTTTGAATGAAAGATAAGGAAAAATGAGCCATTGAATGAATGAAACAGAAAAACTTGTATTAAATAAAAAAATAAATAAAAGAAAAACACTCCAGCTGATATCCCAGGGACACAGATGAAGAAAAAACTTTGAGTACAGCCTTGACCAGCCACCTGTGGGCCACAACCCAGTTCACCCCAAAGGGTCTGGGTTGTTTTAAGGTATGTGTACACAACCACACAAAAACACACAAACAACTAAACACTCACACTCACATTTCTCACACTCACATAACACTGGGGAAAATTTTATGGATACGTCAATGGTATTTCCACTTGTCCTTTCAAAAATATTGTCTGTATTAAACCCACCTTTTTCCTTGTAATTTCCCCGAAGTAGAAAAAATGTTCGAATTTGTAACCCCCGGGGGGTTTATACCCTGGATGACCCAAAAAAAAGTCAAGCAGTGTGGGTTATTTGCATTTCGGTTCCTTTTTGCATCCTTTTTCCCCGGATGCTACCCACCTCCCTTCCCATTTTCCCTAGGTATTTTTTTACTGATAAGTTTAAATAAATCCTAGTTTAATATAGATTTTCAGGTCAATAGATACCAAAATTAATTGTATCCAGGTAAATAGATTCTTGGTAATTGAAGACGAGCCCAGCACCCCTTTTGCTCAGGATTCGATTGGGTTTTTTCCCCTTGTAGCCCAAAACGCTAAAGACTGTGCTTAAAAAAAATTTAAAAATTTCCCAAAATTTGGGCTCAGTGGGTCTTTTCCCCTTTTTTTTGGGACAGATTCCCCCCCTCCAATTTATTTCCCCTTTTTTTCTTAGAAAATAAAAACTCCAGGCAAACCTCGACTTTTTTTCCAAGGCCACTCGCCCTTTGACAAGTTTATAAATCATTGGGCGACAGGTTTTTACCTGAATTATGGCTATTTTTGTCAGCTTCAATTTGGGTCTTGCGTTTAATTGATTAAAAACTTCCACAACAGTTTTTAGACAGGGAGTTTACAGGCCTTAGTTTATTTTCAAAAAACCGGTTTCCGATAAAATTTTAAATGCCCCCCTTTTTCGACCTATCGTCTTTTAGATGGGAAACTCTTCGGGCATTTCCCCTGCTTCAAACCCTCCCATTTGACGGACCCCATCGTTCTTGGGCGGCCAAAACCCCTTTAGATACTCCGTCCCCCGTGAACTGGCAACCCCCTCAGTTTAAAAAAGGGCCCCTTTTGGGCCCCTGGACTGGCCCAAACCACTCAATCGACAGCCACTTCGCCGTGGACTGGTAACCACTCGGGTTTAACGGTCCCCATCGTCCTTTTAAACCCCGCACCACTCAGTTCCCCGTCCCTTGGTCCTGGATTGACAGCCTCTTTCCCTTTCAAAACAAGTCCAAACGATTGCCTTGTAAAGGA
The DNA here is from genome assembly GCF_026875155.1 of Cherax quadricarinatus. Classification (NCBI taxonomy): domain Eukaryota; kingdom Metazoa; phylum Arthropoda; class Malacostraca; order Decapoda; family Parastacidae; genus Cherax; species Cherax quadricarinatus. The sequence goes on from NC_069402.1 coordinate 102,331,908, forward strand.
AATGTGACTTTCCCTTTTTTTTTTGTGTGGGGGGAAAAGCTTCGGGCTCCCAAATACCGTTTTATCTTTCGCGGAGGAAGGAGGGAGAGGTAAATGGTTGAAGTTAGCGGACCAGGGGAGGGGGAAGGTAGTGTAAAAATGTTGGAAACGGGGAAAAGGAAAGAAAAAAATAGTAAAAGGGGGTAGGAAAAAATGGGAAAAGAAGAGGGAAAATTTTTGAGGTAAATGGCGTGCCCGCCAAAAATAAAAAAAAAAAAGGGGTTCCGGGAGTGTTCTCCACGAATTTATTCACCTTTATTTAACTGAAAAAAATCCCGCGCTCAGGGGAAAAGTTTTTGGACATTAAAAATCCCCCAATTTTTGCACATGTGTCTAAATGAAAGAGCCCAAACTTTGATTTGGGGGCAAAATTTTTTGATCACTTTTGATCTTGATAAAGATTCAAAATTATTGAAAAGTTTTTTTAAAAAAAATCCCACCTACAAAGGTCTTCAAAAATTTAAAGGGGAAAACAAAAGAGGAATCCGAAAGGATGGGGAAAAAAAGGGAAAAAACAAGTTTGTCAAAGGGAAAGTGCATAAGGGGGGGGAGAAGAAAGAGTAAAAAGGATAAACATGGCCCCAATCGATTGGGAAGGGAAAAGGAGATTTAACTTAAGTAAAACAAATTAAAAAAAAAAAGGGGGTGCGATAATTTGAGGTGAATCTAATACCCAAAAATTTGGGGAAGGGGGGAATATGGGGCCCGCGGAATAATTTCAGAGGGGGGAGGAAGAGGGGGAGAGAGAGAGAAAAGGGAGGGAGAGAGAAGAGAGAGAGAGAGAGAGAGAGAGAGAGAGAGAGGGGGAAAAGAAGAGAGGAGAAAAAGAGAGAGGAGAGAAGAGAGAGAGGGGAGAGAGGGGAGAGACAGAGGGGGGAGAGGGGAGAGGGGAGGGGAGAGAGAGGGGGGAGAGAGGGGAGAAGGTTTTAGTCCCAGGAAAAACTTTCCCCCCCCCCAGATACATAATCATCAGGGGTCACCAGAGGCAGAACCTACTGATAAAACAGCCAGCGAAACACAGGAGGGGCCCCCAGATGGGGTCCAACTTTTCCTTTTTTCTCTGCTTGTATGTTTTATAGCAATAAAAAAAGCTTTTTAAAGAAACTTTAGGGAGGTAAAAGCCCCTTAGCTTTTCAAAAAATTAGGAATCCCTTTTTGTTTAATAGCGTGTCAATAAAATTTTGGGATTTCCCTTTAAACCCAACCTTGGGCAAATCCTGAGTTAAAAGGGGGAAAAGGGAGGAGAGGGAAAGAGAGAGACGGAGAGACAGACAGAAAAGACGGGGGGGAGGAAAGTTGGCAATTCAAGCCCATTTACCTGAATGACTTAGGGGTTTACAGTCGGGTCCCCCAAATTTTTTTCAAAGATCGAAATAATCTTGGTTTTTTTGCTCCTTTTTTTATAACAGTGCCCCCCTTCTCTCCATTTTTCCTTTACCCCCCACCACCCCCCGCAACCTCTCGCCCCCACCCCCCCCCATCCCACCTCTCTCGCCCCCCACCACCCCCCTCACACCCCTCGCCCCTCACCACCCCATCACGCCCCTAGCCTCATCACACCTCTCTCGCCCCTCCAACTTCTATCCAACCCCCCCTGAGGGGGCCCAATTTTGCGGGAGAGGAGAAACTCTCATCCCGTTCCCTTAAAAAGTTTAATGGAAACTGGCGAAACGGTCATTTTACCCTAGCTCTCAGCGTGCCCCGCTAGCCTCAAACCCTGCCAGCTAGCTCTCAACCGGCCAGCTAGCCCCCAAACCGTGCCATGGGATGGCTGAGGGGAAATAGCTGGCCCCTTTTCAAAACCCAGCTCTCAGCCGTTTCCCGTATTTTTTTTACCATTTCCCGCTATTCTTTGCCATGCCAGCTAGCGGGTTTACGACACCCAGCTCTCAAGGGTACGCCCCGCTAGTCCCCAGTCCGGGAGTTATTTTCGCCAAGCCAGCTAGTTTTAGCTCTCTTGTGGTCCCCATCCAAATCCCCGCTAGTCCTCAGTCACCCCCGCTAGGGCCTCAGTCCCCCCAGCTAGTCCTCAGCCAAAGCTAGCTAGTCCCCCGGTAACTTTTAAATCTGGCAGTTAACCCCCAAACCTCCCCTCATCTTTTCCCTTACCACTCACTATTTAGGAGGGGTTTTTTCACCTACTTTAATTTTAAAAAAAAATTGTATCACTTAATTTTTTTTCCCGGGCCCCTTTTTTTTCTTTCTGAGGGATGGTTGGTCCCCCCTGAGATGCTTGCAAACAAGCAATTAAACAATTAAAAACTTCGTTTTTTATTTAAACCTAAAAAGTTTTGCTCAAGAAGGCATTTTTTCAATACAACGTTTTGTTCAAGCAAGCCAAAAATTAACGTAACATTTCCTTTAAAAAAGTCATACATGTACGACTTGGGAAAACTCTTTCCCTTTTCTTAATTTAAGGCATGGGTTTGATTAAAAAGTTTTTTGGGGGTTTCTCAAATAGTCGGCAAGGGGGGAAAGTAGACACGTTTACAAAAACCTGGGTATCCCCTTTTTGTAGACTTTCGCCATCCCTGTTTGGGTTTTTTTTAATTTCAAATTCAAGGGGGCAAAGTTTTGGGGACAGTAAACTTTAAAAACAAAAGATGAGGTAATCAGTACTTTTAACTCCCCAAGGGTTTAGGGATCGTTACCCCATCTTTTTTATACAGTTCTATGTCTTCCCAAATTTCTGTCCTTGGGAATTTTTGGTTCTTCTCTTTTCTTCCCCGGGTCCCTTTCTTTCTAAAACTTCCCTTTCCTTCCGCACAAATTGGTTTTTGTCTCTACACCTTTTGGGGGAACCTTTAAGGCCCTTTGTCCCGCACTTCTCCTTATTATAGTCTCCTTATTATAGTCACTGGTGGCGGGAAAGTCAAAAAATTAAGATACCCCGATGTTGACATTTTCCCAATTCCTCATCTTGTCGGGAATTTTTGTAAAAATTTCATGTACAATATTTCGGGACTTGCCTTCCTTCTTTTTATGGGGGGGCGTTAGGGGCCAAAGGGGGTTGCAACAACGCTGGGTTTGGGGGGGGAACAGGGTTTTTCCCCCTTTGTTGTGAAAATTTTTATTTTGGTTTGCTCTAAAAATTTTGCAGCTCGGGTTTGGAAAAATGGCACTTGACTCTTTTTAATTTTTTTTTCGTTTTTAAATTTTTTAGTTGCGCATGTACCCACACCTCATTCCGTTTCCCTTCCCCTTCGTTTAACTATAAGTTCTTTGGTCTTGATGTGAAATTCGCACATATATCCTAAAAGCTGCGTGTCTTAACAGGCTTAATTTATCGCATTTTGCCTTGGGGGTCGATGGACGACACTTTCTTTGTCATTATTCGGCCTTGGTCTCATTTCTCCTCTAACATGGAGACCAAGTATAATCCTCGCTTCTGCAGGATTTTTTTTTTTAACATGATATCATCCATCGTCAGATATTTAGGTTGTGTGGAAGGTTTTCGCTCATCTCGTGTCGAAAGACAGCATGTAGTCCAATATTCCTTCCCTGTAAGATCACTGAGACACCCACTGTCTCCGTTATCTAGTTCGTTTCCATGGTCTTCGTGATACTGATACCAAGAGAATTGTTGCTAACGCTAATAAGATTGATACTTTCAATCGTCCCTCTTTTACAATCTCTTGACACTCTTGTTGATTATTTCTGTCACTTCTGTTCACTCTGTTCACTATTTTCTCCTCCCACATGTGGGAGGTCCTGGTTGCCCGATATGTTCCTTTCATATTCCGTTTCCATAGTCCCGTGAACCTGGAGGCTTTCAACTTTGGTTAACAAATTTCAGCATTGTGTGTGACCAATCCTAGGTTATGTAATGTGACAGGGGAAATATAGCTAGCTTTTGTTCCCATTGTGTATATTGACTAGAGGGTAGCAGCATACTACTGATGTATCCAATTTTGCTATTTAAAAAAAAATCTTCCAAATGGTCCCGTGCGCCTTCTGTTATTGAACATTTTCATTTGCACTTACATGCTACTGCTGGTTCCGAATCTGTTTTGGTGTGGGATTTGCGGTTGTTTTCCTGACAGAGTTTACAAAGATAATGAATATAGGAACAAACATAAATAATTTGTACAAAAAGTTTTGTGACATTCTTAATTGGAATTAAACAGTTTCTTCCGAAATCGGTAATATGATATACATGATAAAGAATGGTTTAATTCAAGAAAAGATGATGGAAACCTATGAAAAGATAGAAAGAAAGGGCTTAGGAGGAATATAGGAAGCTGACCACTCAAGAAACTTACCAGAGACTCAAGCAGGTCAGAAATGAATTTACAAGTGTAAGGAAAGATGAAGAAATGTACTTAGAAAAAAGAAATCGTAGGTAAGAACAAGGCAGAACTAAAGAAAAATTATTCAGGAATGAAAAGGTAAACTAAATGTGAAGAAAAACTACAAAGAATACAGGACAAGAGGAAAATAATTGAAGTAGAGGAAGGAAATGTGTGAAATATTAAATGGAAAGTTTCAGATTAGTTGTAAAAGAAAATATTTTAGTGTAGCGGATTTTAATCCTAAACGAGCAGCGGAAATAGAGGATATTGAAGTAACCGAAGAGGATATAAAGAAGCTAGTGCTGCATTCTGACAAGAGAAAAAAAAACGATAGGACCAGACGGGATAGCACTTTCTGTTTTAAGAGAATGTGCAAAAAAGTTATGCTGTCAACTTTGGAAAAAAATAAGATTTCAGTACAGAAAGGTAAATCCCAGGTAAATGGAAGATAGTAATCATTGTGCTGCTGCTCCTGTTTAAAAAAGTGTCAGAGATGAGTTTTAAACTACAGACTTGTTTAAGGGACAGTTGTTGTAAATATATCATTAAAAGCACTGAGGCAATGTGGACTAAACACTTGGTTTTTAGTCTGCAAATTCATATATATATATTATATATATATATAAATATCTATTATATAGTATATATATATATTGTATATATATTCTATATAATATATATATATATATATATAATAGGTACGAATTCTTCAAGAAATGGATGGGCAGATTGTATTTACTGAAAGCTTTCGATAGTTTCCCATGAAAGACTAATCTGGAAACTGCAAAATACAGGCTCAGTAAATGCTAAATTATTAAAATGGATGGGTTTTTTTTTTTTTTTTTTTTTTTTTTTTTTTTTTTGAAAGAAAAATGTTCTCTTGGGGAAATGTTACAAATGGCGTGCCACAAGGATCAGTACTTGCCGCAATAATTTATATCAATGATTTACAAGAAGGATTAAAAATCTGCATGAATATATATTTACAAGTGATGCAAAAATGTTATTTAAAATAATACAAATTACTGTAAATTGTGCAAAATTATTAACTTAGCACATAGTGATGGAAGGATTATGGATTTTAATACGTATATATAAATGTCATATAATGGAAATGGGAGAAAGCAAAATCAGACCACATGACCAAGATTTTGAAAGTAGACAGAGAGAGAGAAAGAGAGAAAAGGACGTAAGAGTTATTAAAATAATTGTCACAAAGACCTTATAAACGAAACTGTGCTACTTCTATGCAAATTATAAAATGGCGTTCAAATATAGGATAGAGAAATTCTACAAAGGCTGTAGGTGCTACACCTGAGTAACTTATAGGTATATTAGAAAAGGTCCAAAGAAGAGCTATAAAATGGCTTCCACAGTTAAAACAAAAGTTATGGTGAGAGGCTGAAAGCACTTAAGATGGTTACTTTGACTAAGAGGAGGAAACGAAGGGACAATACAGTCGTAAACGGACGTGAAAGAATAGATAAGGGATAACAAGAGATTACAGTTGTAGATTAAGGAAAAAATGGAGCTAAAGGGTATTAGACATTTTGTTTCAAACTGGTGGCTGACCAATGAAATTATTTAACATAGGATGCAAGTTATTGAAGATGGGACACCAGTATCATAGCTGGCCTACCGTAGCTATAATAAGGTAATTACTCACAACCCACCCTCCCCCACACACTCACACGTACATACACATGCACACACAACACACGCACATACACATATACACACATACATACACATGCGCACGCACACTACACACACACACACACACACACACACACACACACACACACACACACACACACACACACACACACACACACACACACACACCACCACCCACACACCACACACACACACAACACACACACACACACACACACACACATAACACACACAGACACGAAACAAGGGGTCACAATTGGAAGCTGAAGACTCAGACGTGAGTCAAGGGATGTTAAGAGTATTGTTCAGTCATAGAGTTGTCAGGAGTGGAATAGTTCTAGCAAGTGATTAGTGGAGGAAGAACCATCTATCTACTAGCTTTAGATGGGTTTGACAAAGTCGGAGGGAAGGAAAAGAAGGAGATTTGGTTTAAGAGTGAATAAAGTCATCAGTAGAAGAGGCGGACAGGGCTGAGTCTCGACCCTGCAACCACAATTAGGTGAGTACACCACACACACCACATTACATCAGCAGCATATAACAACGGCCTATGTCTAATCGACATGTGCCTAGGAAAATGGTAACGTTTCCTAACCACACAAACACAACACCACACAACACACCACACACCACACACACACACACACACACATCTCACACAACATGTATTAACGCTTAGTGTCAATTCGGAATGCTAGCAAAATAGTAACTAACCAGTACTCACAACTCGCTAAGCACAAGCAGATGGATGATAAGAAAGTGGACATTCAGGATGGAAGGGTAACGGGTAGTATTCTGTTTGGATTAATATTAAGACAATTAGTATTATGTTAATAACCTCTTAGAGGGGACTGAAGCCTACTTATTGTGTTTGCCAATGACGTGAAGCTGAAGGGAATAATTAAAACGGAGTTTTTTTTTTTACAAGGTTGAATTTAAAGGTTAAAACTGTTATAATACCTCGGCTTATTTCAAAACCCACTCCTGTTTAAGATTTACTAACACAATTTCCTGAGATGCCACCCACAACAGTCGACTAACACCCAGCTACTTACAGTGCTTACTGCTATGTCAATGGTGTCATCAGTTGTAAGGAAATGTGTCCAACGTTTTCCCTAGTGCTGTGAATCAAAGCCAGAGTTGGACATGTTTCCTGGACAGGCTGCAAACTGTTAAAACAAATATATACTTCAGTGCAACCCAAATGAGTGCAAGGTTATGCGAATTTCGGAGAGAGAAAACTTGATGTAGAGCTCAGTCTGTGAGAGCAGCAACAAACTTCGCACAAGAAGAAATATTTGGGAGTAAACAACATTCCGAATATTTCACTAGAGGCGCACATGTACCACATAACACAGGCAGCAAAGCGAGGTTATTCTCAGAGGTGTCCAAGAAGGACTTTAAAGAATTCTTTAGGACTCTGTATACGACATATGTTAAGTATCAATGTGGCCCCCACATCTGGGTAAGCATGATCAGAAATTTTTAAAAGGTTCGGAAGTGTGGAACAAAACCACTTAAGGCGTTCAGGAGATTAAGTTTAGAGTAGTGTCTATAGGAACTAAACGAACTTTAGGACAGAAACTGATGAGACACGATTACGTTGTGCAAGATACTCAGAGGACTAGGCAGAAGCCAAGGCTGTAAGCTAAAACATGAGTCAGTGACGATAAAAAAATACTTCAGTCTCATTGTAGTAAGGAAATGGATGAAGCAGCAGTTTAACCTACGTCTATTCACAGTTGCAAGAGTAGGAATGATAGGAACTAAGAATCCGGATGCCGCTAATGCTGGTGGAAGCCAGGAGGAGAGACTTGAGCCAAGTTTACAAACTCGGGAACTACACGTTTGGAGGTTCGAAGTTTAATTTTAGTGGGAGTGTTGTAGGACAGTAGCATGTACGTGTGTTCACACCCGTGGCATGTGACTAAATGTAATTTAACAGGAGAGTGCTGGTGTATATTTCGTTTTTTTTTAATTCCTATTGCATCACCAGTATAATAGAAGTCACGGTAGCGGCGCTGCAACAATAAACAACAAAGCCACAAATTGCAAATGAAAACTAAACGACTTTTATGTGGATTATACAGACGAATTCCACATCAACATGACTGTGGAATGTTCTTGCTCAAGTCCCTTCAAAGCCGCCATCATGGCTCACGAAATCGTAATAACACGATTGCCAACAGATCACAGAACAGGTGAGGCTCGAACACATGGAAGGCGAGTCCTAAAATTCATAGGCCATATCTCGTATTATGACGGTTTCGTGAGTCACGATGGCGGCTTCGAAGGGACTTGAGCTAGAGCACAACACAGCCATGCTGGTGCGGGATTCGTCTGTAAAAACTTGCATTTGTGGTCACACGGAGACTTCCGCTAATCTATTTGGATTAATTTATAAATCAGCTGTATGATTAAACGAATCTCTAATCTTGGTTGTTTAAACCACAATTTCAGTTACTTAAATCACCACTGTAGTATCATGAGTTACTAGTATAGTTACTACGAATCACCAGTAGACCCACATATATCGCCACTATAGTTACATATATCACCATTATAGTTACATATATCACCAGCATAGTTACATATATCACCAGCATAGTTACATGTATCACCAGTATAGTTACATATATCACCAGTACAGTTACACACATCACCAGAAAAGTTAAATTGTTTAAACACACCGGCCTTCTCCCACCGAAGGAGGGTGACCCGAAAAAAAAGAAGCGTAAAGTTTTTCTCCTTTTTTCATCTAGTAATTTATACAGGAGGTCGGGTTACGATCCCCTTACTCGAGGCATTTTATATGTTTCTTACGACACCATGGATTACGAAGGAAGGCTTCTCCACCTATATCACCTGTGTTAGCAGCGTATCACAGCATTAGTACACTAATCATCAATTTAATTATATGCATCATCAATTATAGCTATATTCATCACCAGTTGTGGAAGAGATATTCCTACTTTAGTTATACATATTGTACCTGATATACTCAAGTTTTCCTTTCATAAAGTTATCTCGTAACCTTCTCTGTATGTCATCAGATATATACACAAGGTTACATTTTTTTTTCAAGTATATATTGAAAAACGATGTTTTTGGTCAAAAAAAAAAAATTAGTTTAGAGCAGAAGTACCTAATTAGATATATTTTAATGGACTTTCATTTTTAATTTAAACATTTTAAAAGGACAATTCAATTCGGTTTAAACAATAAAGTGCTGAGTAGGAAAAATTAAGTTCCATTGCAGCAACGTATGGAAATAAATTTGCGTGTCTGTTTATGTAGGTGAGTATGGATGTACCTGCGTATGCCTGCATGCGTTTGAGTGCCTATTCATGCCTATGATTATGTAATTTGTACGCATGCGTGTTCGAATATGTATGTACAGATGTATATTTGTGCATATGTATGCTACATGTGTTTGCATATGTATATGTATGCTTGTGCATTCGTATGCATATGTGCGAGTATGGATGCAAGTGTGTATATTTATTTGAATGTATTTTTCATGTATACGTGTGCATAAGTATGTGTATACATGTATTCGTGTGAATACGACTGCGTATATATGAGATAACATGCGAGCTGAATCCAATCTGTAAGAACATAAGATAATAACTCAGCGATAATTAGAGAGCGATTCCCATATATATTATGTGACCTATTTCGAAAGTTCTACTCTTGCAGCCCATCCAGGACTCTTTCAACCAGACTGTTGCTGTTGGAGGCCCAGCGCCCCACATAATCATCACAGCCTGGTGAATCTGGTACTTGATGGAGGTAGTGATCCAGTATCCTCCTGAAAACTTCTACATTTATTCTAGCAGTATTTTTGATGTCGGCTGGTAGCAAGATATTGTGACGCCTGTCAGCCCGCTGTTCACTGGGTCTATTTGACATTTCTTCCCATACCTCTCATTCCAGTACGCTATGTTAGTGTGTTGGTTTGGGGCTAGGCCCACGTCTTTATTATCAGGTATCTCTTCTCCGTTCCAAAGAGTGTCTTCCCAGTGCACTGATGCAGGCAACTCCGATATATCTCCTGTCTTGAATGGAGCCGTCAGCTCAGAGCAGCTCTCTAAGCGATAGACACAAGTTATTTGAATAGCGTCGCTAGTGACATTATTTTTTTTTTTAAATTCTCATTATCCTCCTCATTATTTTTCTGGCACTTGTAGCATTTGCCAACATATTTTTTTCGGATCCAGTAACAATCTTATTTCCATAGATTTCAATAAATTCTCAAGGGACTCCATATTCATCGAGAATTGTACGAACTTACTCTCAGAACACTCTCCAGGTAGGTAGGCAGAACATTCCAAAACCTTTCCTTCCTTCGTCCATTGTGATTTGTTTCATGCTTCTTAAGCCCATCTGTTGACACATTCACTTTCAAATATTATATGAATACATTCATTTATTTCATACAACCTTCCTTCTTATATCTATCTTTCATGACCCATAATTCAAAATACTCTTATTATCTGGGTAATTTCTGCATGCGCTTTGCATTTTTACATATGAAATTCTACTAGCTGGAGTCTGAATTTAATAACTTGACCACTTTAAACAAACCCTAACAAATGTCAAGAAACATCTCCATAAAAAGTTAATATGCCCGTTTAATAAAATCAACTGTACCAATGTTACCAGTAGTATTGTATCATTTGAAAACAGCAGCTGCAAGAACTCAATCTTTACAACAGCTTAGTTATCTTTTATTACTAAATATCTCTCAAACATTTTAATATTCACTTTTTTATATAACTCCTTCTAGAACAGCTAAAAATTCTGTCTATAAAACATTACATTTAAAACACGTTTCAACTCTGCAAAAAACCATTAAACAATACATCTTGTACTTTCAAAAGGGACGTAGTATTTGCTTTAAAAATTCCAAAAACGCTAAGTTCGTAGGGTTAAGGGAGGAAATAGGTTTGTTTGAGGATGGAAGGAGAATTACTTGTTTGGAAAAACCCCAAAAAAAACCCCCCCCCCCCCGGCCAAAACAAAAAAGGGAACCACAAAAAACATTCCCAGGAACATAAAAAAAAGTTTCCCAATTTCCCTCGTTTCACTTCCCTGGCCCCTAAAGGGAAAGGTTCCTGAGTTTGAGGGCTCTTGATTTGGGGAAATTTGGATCTGTGCCCCAGTTCCCGAATTAAGCCTGAAGGCCTTCCACACCCCCCCCCCCAGGCGCTGTTAATCCTGGGGGTTTAGGCTTCCCCTTGATTATAATTAATATAGCTGTCCCAAAAAAATTTAACAAAAATCTTATTTTTTTGTGAACTTTTTTGTCTTTTCCCACAATATTGAAATATTTGACTTATTAATCCAGGCTTTTCCGCCATTCCTTTTTTTTTTTTTTTTTTAATAATTTAAAAAGTCTTTCGGTTTTTTCTGCAATCATTTGTAGGTTTTCAAATAAACAATCACAGTTTGAGTTGTTGTATTGATTACTCACTACACTATAATTCACTCATGTTTTTTTTTTTCCAATATAATAAAGCCCACCTTTTTATTAGTTACCCCTTTATCATTTCACCTGATCCTAATTCCCCCATTTCTCGGCGAAAATTTTTCCCAACCTTAATAAGTATAATGAACCACAAAAAAAATAAAAAAAAAAAAAAAAGTATTGCGTAGGGGTTTTTCTGGGGAAATTTCATCACACATGGGTGATGTGAGGAAGGTTGGCAGTCATTGGCCCAACTATTCCTTTTGTTTAAAACACATTAAAAAAAAATGTCAACTATTCCCATATATTCTCACCCGCTTAAAAATTTCAAAATTTCCCTCCATCCATTTTTTTTTTTAATTATTTTGGTTTATACTGTTGAATTTTTTTCCTTTTTCGCTTTTAAAATACATCAATTTTTTTCTAAATTTTCGCATTTGCTCTTTTGTAGATCGAATTCCTTTGTTCCAAGCTGACTTTTTCTTTAATTTTTTAATTAATATATTACACAATGTTAAGAAAAATTCTGACAACCCCCCTAATGGTTTTGGTTTTAAAGGAACTTGAATGGTTCGAAGTTATGATTATTGATGTGTGATTTTTAAACTGGACTGCCTGCTGCAAGCACCAACTGCTTGAGTGATCAGACCGGCAGTCAGGAGGCCTGTAAAGGACCGGAATGTCGGGCAGTACCACGTAAATTATCAAAGGTAGTTAAAATACTCACCCCCTTATCTCATTTTCACTTTTCAACCTCAGGATATCCCTGTCCTCTTAGCTCTACACAACAGTTTCTTATTATGAATTCAGTTTTAAATTCTTCACTCGATCCTTTAGTCTTTCACAGCTTATTACAACCTTTCTTTTCCTTTCCCTGTAAATATTTTATACACTGTTGTAAAATTATTAGTGCTTCAGAACTCGGAAACCCATATTTTGGCTTGAATTGCAGGCAGATTTACCATTTTGGATATGATTCAAACTGTGGTTTATCGCCTTATTTCTTTTATTTGATTATGATTGCTATGTCTTTAACGTGACAGTAAATTAGTCATGATAACGGTAAACTGGTATTAATAGCAGCAAATTGCAAAGATTATCTGAAAATTGATTATCATAGCAACAGCGTTTTAATTAGGATGTTAGCAACTTTTTACATTAAAAGAAGTGAATATTCAAATGGCTAGAGTGATTTGTAGTGCTGCAAGACCCCTACAGGTTTAGTGCTTCCCCATGAACATATAGTGCTTTACGACTTTAAAAACTCTACACTAAAAATAAAAAACCTGTCATATGCCATTTTTTCAATATTTAAAAATTTTCACCTCATTCCATCTACCCTCCAATAATGAAAAATCTTTGCTGCACATACAGTACTAACACTTCTCAAATCCACGCAGCAGCTTCACATCCTCCTCATCACTATCTCTCACGCTGTTTAATCTTTCTCATACTTCTCACTAAAAGTCTTTCCGTTTAGTTCATCATTAATCTTAAAATTTCTCCGTCGTATTCTTACTCTAATCAGTGTTAAATAAAGATAAGTCGTACCAGCTACTCTAAAATCATGTATATAAACAAATCTCTTCTACATTTTATCCACTAGTTTATGGTCAGGTCATTTGTTATTACTGTACACTTCATACCATCTATCAATATATGAGGCAATCCTCGTTGTCAGAGTAATAAGCCTATTAGTGGTTAGAGTATAGTGCCTACAACACTAACTGGACTGATTGATTCACTCGGGTTTGAATTCATGTATACATTTATGATAATTTTTCTTAATATAATTCAATTTAGCATTTTCCAGTGTCTTTTATATATAATATTCCAACTGTTTTTAAAGGTTGGAAACCTATCTGTGGTACAGCAGTAGTTGCTTAGCGAGCGGATCATTCTCGGATCAGCTTCAGTAAATATTTTCCTGACGAAAAATGCATTAACACCACTACCACTCCCCCATCACCCCTCCACCCATTACCCTCCACACATCACCACCATCATGTCTTGGATTTAAGTCTGTAACATCCCCTACTCAGGTGTCCAACGACATTTCCAGCTTAGTTGAGCGACAGTGGTGAATGAAACCTAGTCTGTGTGTGTATGTACTCGCCTATTTGTGGTTGCAGGAGTAGAGTTACAGCTCCTGGGCCCGCCTCTTTACTGGTCGCTACTAGGTCTACTCCCTGCTTCAAGAGCTGTGTGTGTGTACTCACGTAGTTGTACTCGCCTAGTTGTGGTTGCAGGGGTCGATTCATAGCTCCTGGCTCCTCTTCACTGTGTGTGTGTACTCACCTAATTGTGGTTTCAGGGGGTCGAGACTCAGCTCCTGGATCCGCCTCTTCACTGAGTGCTACTAGGTCCTCTCTCTATCCCTGCCCTATGAGCTTTATCATACCTCATCTTAAAGCTATGTATGATTCCTGCCTCCACTACCTCACTTGCTAGGCTATTCCACTTCCCGACTACTCTATGACTGAAGAAATACTTCCTAACATCCCTTTGACTCATCTGGGTCTTCAACTGCCAATTGTGACCCCTTGTTTCTATGTCCCCTCTCTAGAACATCATGTCTCTGTCCACCTTGTCTATTCCACGCAGTATTTTGTATGTTATCATGTCTCCCCTAACCCTCCTGTCCTCGAGTGTCGTGAGGCCGATTTCCCTCAACCTTTCTTCGCAGGACATTCCCCTTAGCTCTGGAACTAACATTGTCGCAAACCTTTGCACTTTCTCAAATTTTGTGACGTGCTGTGTGTGGGTGTGTGTGTGGGTGTGTGTGTGTGTGTGTGTGTGTGTGTGTGTGTGTGTTGTGTGTGTGTGTGTGTGTGTGCGTGTGTGCGTGCGTGCGTGCACTCGCCTAGTTGTACTCATTTGGTTGTGGTTGCAGGGATCGAGTCACAGCTCCTGGCCCCGCCTCTTCACTGGCCGCTACTGGGTCACTGTGCCTGCTCCATGAGTTTTATCAAACCTCTTCTTAAAGCTATGTATGGGTCCTGCCTCCACCACATCACTTCCAAGACTATTCCACTTCCTGACAACTCTGTGACTGAAGAAAAGCTTTCTAACATCCCTATGATTCATCTGAGTCTTTAATTTCCAACTGTGACCCCTTGTTGCTGTGTACCATCTCTGGAACATTGTCTCTGTCCACCTTGTCAATTCCTCTCAATACTTTATATGTCGTTATCGTACCCCCCCTATCTCTCCTGTCTTCCAGTGTCGTCAGGTCGATTTCCCTTAACCTCTCCTCGTAGGACATACCCCTTAGCTCCGGGACTAGTCTTGTTGCAAACTTTTGCACTTTCTCTAGTTCCCTGGGTGCTTGGCTAGATGTGGGATCCAAACTGGTGCTGCATACTCCAATATGGGCCTAACGTACACAGTGTACAGGGTCCTGAACGATTCCTTATTAAGATGTCTGAATGCTGTTCTTAGGTTTGCTAGTCGCCCGTATGCTGCAGCAGTTGTTTGGTTGATGTGCGCCTCAGATGTGCCCGGTGTTATACTCACCTCAGGATCTTTTTCCTTGAGTAAGGTTTGTAGGCTCTGACCCCTTAAACTGTACTTCGTCTGCGGTCTTCTTTGCTCTTCCCCAATTCTCATGACTTTGCACTTGGTGGGGTTGAATTCCAGGAGCCAGTTGCTGGACCAGGCCTGCAGCCTGTCCAGATCCCTTTGTAGTTCTGCCTGACCCTCGTCCGATTGAATTCTTCTCATCAACTTCACATCATCTTCAAACAGGGACACTTCGGGGTCTATTCCTTCCGTTATGTCGTTCACAAATACCAGAAACTGCAGTGTGTGTGTGTGTGTGTGTGTGTGTGTGTGTGTGTGTGTGTGTGTGTGTGTGTGTGCGTGCGTGTTGCGGTGCGTTGTGTGTGTGTGTGTGTGTGTGTGTGTGTGTGTGTGTGTGTGTGTTGCATGAACGCAGGTAGAATTGATTTTTCACTGAGTAATATTGAAATAATAAATATTATATTTTCCTATATTTCCAAAATAGATTTGATATAATATTTTCGCACAGTTAAACGAAATAAAATTCCGACTCTGGGAGTCCTCCCCAGCAGCCTTGTTGTGTGCTCTTCATTTAATTATCTATTTATCTATCTCGTTAATTTTTTGGGCGATTAAATTAGCCGAGACTTTTCTGCTGGATTATTAATGAGGGGAAAACCCGATTCCGGTGTGATGGGTAAATATGTTGAGTGATATACTGTGGATGCCTCAGTGATATACTGTGGCTGCTTCAGTGATATACTGTGGCTGCCTCAATGATATAGTGTGGCTGCTTCAGTGATATACTGTGGCTGCCTCAGTGATATACTGTGGCTACCTCAGTGATATACTGTGGCTGCTTCAGTGATATACTGTGGCTGCCTCAGTGATATACTGTAGCTACCTCAGTGATATACTGTGGCTGCCTCAGTGATATACTGTGGCTGCCTCAGCGATATACTGTGGCTGCCTCAGTGATTACTGTGGCTGCCTCAGTGTTACTGTGGCTACCTCAGTGATATATTTGGCGCCTCATATATGGTTGCTCCCTCAGTGATATACTGTGGCTACCTCAGTGATTTACTGTGGCTACCTCAGTGATATACTGTGGCTGCCTCAGTAATATACTGTTGCTCCCTCAGTGATATACTGTGGCTACCTCAGTGATTTACTGTGGCTACCTCAGTGATATACTGTGGCTGCTTCAGTGATATACTGTGGCTGCCTCAGTGATATACTGTGGCTACCTCATTGATATACTGTGGCTCCCTCAGTGATATACTGTGGCTGCCTCAGTGATATACTGTGGCTGCCTCAGTGATATACTGTGGCTGCCTCAATGATATACTGTGGCTACCTCAGTGATATACTGTGGCTACCTTAGTGATATACTGTGGCTACCTCAGTGATATACTGTGGCTACCTCAGTGATATACTGTGGCTACCTCAGTGGTATGCTGTGGCTCCCTCAGTGATAAACTGTGGCTACCTCAATGATATACTGTGGCTGCCTCAGTAATATGCTGTGGCTCCCTCTGATTTATTGCGACTATTTCCAAGATGTGGTGTGACTGCCTCCTTGATGTGGTGTGATTGTATCTGTGACATAATGTGACTGCCTCTCTAATGTGGTGTGACTGCATCTGTGACATGATCTGACTGTATCTATGATGTGGTGTGACTGCCAGAACCAAGTCAAGCAGGTTATTTCCCCTTGTAGGTTCTGTCACAAACTGCTTCAAAAAACAATCCTGAACTACTTCTAAAAAGTCGTTAGATTCTAAATTCCCAGTCAGAAAATTCCAATCAATATTACTAAAGTAAAGTCCCCTAGAATTACAACGTTATCGTGCCTTGTGGCCTTAACAATTTCCTCCCAGAGTAGTCTTCCTCGGTCTCTATCCAAGTTTGGGGACGATATATCACGCCTAAAATCAGTTTTTCACGCCCCTCTGAAAATTCTACCCAAGCAGACTCAGTATGTGTTTCAGACTTTATACCCGTTTTTATGCAACAGTTTAAACGATCACGGACATAGAGTGCCACCCCACCCCCTTTTCCCAATACTTCTGTCTACTTACAACAATTTAAAACCCTGAATGTGACATTCAGCAGGCATGTCCCTATTTTTCATATTAAACCACGTCTCAGTTATGGCAAAAACATCAGTGCTACCCGCACTTGCAACTAATCTCAATTCGTCCATCTTATTTCTCGCACTACGACTATTAGTATAATACTATATTTTTAAAAACCCTCCCTTCTCTTTTTTCTTCCTGCTGATTTCTGTTCCTCCAGTATGCCTGTTACTCTCCTCATCACCTAATGCCATTGGCTTTCTTATGTTCACCAATAACTCTACCTCATTCTGCCTATAACTGATTTCCTTAAAACTCACACTATCGCTACACTCAGAATACATTGATTTTCCACGAAAGCCCATACCACTATATTTCTAGTTTACAGACCTAACAGCTCCCTCTACTGCGTTGGCCAGTGCTCCCACCCCAAACCTAGATAAGTGAACCCCATCCCTGGCATACATGACATTTCTGCCATAGAAGAGGTGCCAGTTGTCTATGAATGTTACTGCATTTTCCTTACAGTGTTTGTCCAGCCTGCAATTGAAACCAGTTGCCCTGAACAACCATTCATTTCCAACTCCTCTCCTGGGCAAAATACCACATATCACAGGGTTCCCACCCTTCTTCCTAATTATCTCTATTGCTGTCCTATACCTGCTAATCAGGTCTTCACTCCTACGTCTGCCAACATCATTGCCTCCCGCACTGAGGCAGATAATAGGATTGCTCCCATTACCCTTCATGATATCGTCCAGACGGCTAACAATATCCCCCATCCCAGCCCCAGGAAAACATACCCTCTGCCTCCTCTTCCTGTCCCTAAGACAAAATGCCCTATCCATAAATTTCACTTGACTGTCCCCAACTGAAACAATGTTCTTACCTTCACTGGTGGAGTTTGTAGTGACGTTGTCATTGTTCACATCGCTATTGGGCCGTGCGGACGTGCTGCGCAGTAGCTCCTGATTGAGTTGGCTTTTGCGCAGTGGTGACGTGTACTTAGCTCTGTGAAGACCTGTTTGCACGCTCTCTACGAATTGAAGCAAGATGCCCTCCATCGAGCAACTTTACCAACAGCTTAAGGAAGAATTGAGGATGGCGAAGATGGAGATTCGGCGACTGACCGAGGAAAACAAGAAGATTCGTAGTAGTCCTCCTGTTTTGAGTCCTCAGGTCAAGAAGGGAAACTGGTCATGTGGCTGGACAGCAGGGAACGAAGTTGACGATCAAGAAGACGAATGGAAAGGTAGAAACGATGAAGAAGAAAGAGACTGCCGTGGAAACTGTTGTGGAAACATCTAATACATTCTCAGTGCTACCCGACAATGTGAGTTGATTACTGGGAACGTCACGACGAAAGACATTAAGGAAGGTAAGAATATTGTTGTTGTTGGGGATAGCCAAGTTAGATATATGGATAACATCATGAGAGGTAATGGGAGCAATCCTATTATCTGTCTCAGTGCTGGAGGCAACGATGTTGGCAGACGTAGGAGTGAAGACCTGATTAGCAGGTATAAGTCAGCAATAGAAATAATTAGGAGTAAGGGTGGGAACCCTGTCATATGTGGTATTTTGCCAAGGAGAGGAGTTGGAAATGAATGGTTGTCCAGGGCAATTGGTGTCAATTGCTGGCTGGACAAATACTGTAAGGAAAATGCGGTAACATTCATTGACAACTGGGACCTCTTCTATGGCAGAAATGACATGTATGCCAGGGATGGGGTTCACTTATCTAGGTCTGGGGTGGTAGCACTGGCAACTGCAGTGGAGGGAGCAGTTAGGACTTTAAGCTAGGAATAGTTAGTGGTATGGGTTTTGGCAGGAAAACAGTGAAGTCCCAGTGTAGTAATATTACGAGTTCTAGGGGAACTAGTAATAAGCAGAACGAGGTAGATATTGAAAAGCCAGGGACTTTGGGTGATAAGGACAGTAATAGGTTTAGTAGAAAAACAGAAATGAGCAGGAAGGGTAAAGAGAAAGGAGAGTCTTTCAATGTTTATTACGCTAATTGCCGTAGTGCTAGGAATAATATGGACGAGTTGAGATTAGCTGCTAGTGCAGGTAACATTAATGTATTTGCCTTAACTGAGACGTGGTTTAATTAAAAAAATCGGGACATGCCTGCGGAATGTCATATTCAGGGCTTTAAATTGTTCCAAGTAGATAGAAGTATCGGGAAGGGGGATGGGGTGGCATTGTATGTCCGAGATCGCTTGAACTGTTGCATAAAAACGGGTATTAAGTCTGAAGTAACACATACAGAGTCTGGATAGAATTTTCAGAGGGGCATGAAAAACTGATTTTAGGAGTGATATACCGTCCCCAAACTTAGATAGGCACCAAGGGAGACTACTGTGGGAGGAAATTGTTAAGGCCACAAGGCACGATAATGTAGTAATTCTAGGAGACTTTAACTTTAGTCATATTGATTGGAATTTCTTGACTGGGAATTTAGAATCATACGACTTCTTAGAAGTAGTTCAGGATTGTTTTTTGAAGCAGTTTATGACAGAACCTACAAGGGGGAAATAACCTGCTTGACTTAGTTATGGCAAACAATGAATCCTTTGTTAATAATTTAGAAATTTCAGAGGAACTGGGTGCTAGCGACCACAAATCAATTACATTTAGCATTGAATGGAAGTACGATAGTACCGATAACTCAGTAACAGTCCCAGATTTTCGCTTAGCAGATTACGATGGGCTTAGAGAACACTTATCATCTGTTGACTGGGGTAACGAAGAGAGCTATCAATATGACAGTTTTCTGAACACTATACATGCTGCTCAAAGAACGTTTATCCCATATAAAGAAATTAGATCAAATAGAAATGACCCAAAATGGATGAATAATAGGCTCAAATATCTACTAGGGCATAAGAAAGGAATTTATAGGCGTATCAAAAGAGGTGAGGGTCATCTTATGAATCAGTATATTGACATTAAGAGGGACATTAAAAAGGGGATAAGAAAAGCTAAAAGGGACTATGAAACTAAAGTTGCTAGGGATTCTAAAACTAATCCAAAAAGTTTTTTCCAGGTCTATAGAACAAAAGTTAGAGATAAGATAGGTCCCCTTAAAAATAACTATGGGCACCTTACTGACAAAGAGAATGAAATGTGCTCGATTTTAAATAATTATTTTCTCACAGTTTTTACACAGGAAGACACTAACAATATTCCAGTAATTAATTTTAATAGTGGGCTAGAAGAAGATAAATTATGTAACATCACAGTCACTAGTGAAATGGTTGTGAAGCAGATAGACAGACTGAAGCAAAATAAGTCGCCGGGTCCTGATGAGGTTTTTTCAAGGGTTCTTAAGGAATGCAAAATGGAACTCTGTGAACCATTAACTAATATTTTTAATTTATCTCTTCAAACAGGTGTAGTGTCTGATATGTGGAAGATGGCTAATGTAATTCCTATTTTTAAAACAGGGGAAAAGTCTTTACCGTCAAAAAACCGCCCAATAACTACCTCAATTGTGGGCAAATTACTAGAGTCAATTATATCTGAGAATTATAAAGCCATCTCGATAAGCATAGTGATAATGATATTTTATTCACAAAGTCGGTCTGTCTAATAATTATTAATTCTTTTTAAACAGGGACTGTGGCCAGATCCCCAATAGTCTAATTTTAGAATTTTAGTAATGATTTCTGAGATTACCACCAAGACCTTTGAAAGAAAGTGCAGAGTAATGGCATGGGGAACAAGGGCTCCGTGGATCGAGTCATGCTCACTGACAGGAAGCAGATAGTGTCCTAAATGAGGGTTAAATCCAGAGTGGGATTTTTTACAATGCGTTTTCCAGGGATCACTTTTGTAGGGTCTGACTTTGGAATATGGATCGTGCTCCAGTTGCCCCGAAAAGCCTGAATTCTTCCACATCCCCCCCCCCAGGCTGTATAATCCTCGGGTTTAGGGTTCCCCCTTGATTATATAATAATCCACAGGGATCAGTCTTGGGCCCGTTGGTTGTTTATAATATATATCAATGATCTTGAGGGAATTACTAGTGATAATGAGCAAATTCGCCGATGACACAAAGATAGGAGGATAATTGATTCAAACGTAGATGTGGAACTTCAGGAGGATTTAAACAAGCTCTATTCTTGGTCAGAAAAGTGGCAGATGCAGTTCAATGTAGATAAATGCAAGGTTCTGAAGCTTGGGAGTGCCCATAACCCTAGTACTTATAAGTTAAATGATGTAGAACTTAGCCATACAGATTGCGAAAAGGACTTGGGGGTTATGGTGAGCAGCAACCTTAAACCAAGACAGCAATGCCTAAGCGACAGGTCCTTGGGATTTATATCAAGAAGTGTAAGCAACAGAAGTCCAGAGGTCATACTGCAGCTTTATACATCATTAGTAAGGCCTCACCTAGATTATGCAGCTCAGTTCTGGTCTCCATATTCCAGAATGGACATAAATTCGTTAGAAAACATTCAGCGTAGGATGACTAAAATAATACATAGCATTAGAAATCTTCCTTATGAAGAAAGATTGGAGACTCTTAAGTTAGATTCACTTGTTAGACGAAGAATGAGGGGAGACCTGATCGAAGTGTATAAGTGGAAGATAGGTATTAATAAAGGGATATTAATAAGGTCTTGAGGATGTCTCTCCAAGAGAGAACCCGCAGTAATGGATTTAAATTAGATAAGTTTAGATTTAGAAAGGACATAGGAAAGTATTGGTTTGGAAATAGGGTAGTTGATGAGTGGAACAGTCTACCTAGTTGGGTTA
Source organism: Cherax quadricarinatus (assembly GCF_026875155.1). Classification (NCBI taxonomy): domain Eukaryota; kingdom Metazoa; phylum Arthropoda; class Malacostraca; order Decapoda; family Parastacidae; genus Cherax; species Cherax quadricarinatus. Next base: position 102,353,729 of record NC_069402.1, read on the forward strand.
TTGAGGCTGGGACTTTGGGTAGTTTCAAATTTAGGTTGGATAAGTACATGAGTGGGAGGGGTTGGATTTGAGTGGAACTTTCACATCAAAGGTTATTTCTTGGGTGGCATTGAAAATTGGGTTGGGCAAATGTTTTGTTAGTGGGATGAATTGTAAAGGACCTGCCTAGTATGGGCCAACAGGCCTCCTGCAGTGTTCCTCCTTTCTTATGTTCTTATGTTCTCGATGGTCTTCGTTGGGGTTTCAAGGGATGTCGACTCACCCACCTCAGCCAATGATTCCTTGGTACTCATTGTGACGTTTCCAGTCGAGAATACACATTCGTCGGGTAGCACTGAAAATGGGTTTGGAAGTCTCCACAGCAGTCTTCTGAATCTTCGTTGTTTCCGCCACTCCAAGTCTTCTTGATTTTCAGCTTCATTCCATGCTGTCCGGCCAGTTATGGTGTAACTGCCTACATGTTACGGTGTGACTGCCTACAAAACATGAGACAGGTCCTTAGCTTCAAACTATAGACAAATAAGCCTAACCTCCATAGTGGGAAAATTTATGGAATAAATAATTGCGGAGGCAATTGGTAGATATCTTGAAAAACAAAATGATTAATGGATCTATAAATGAGAGGGGTTGGATTTAAGTGCGACTTGCACATGACTAATAGATTTATCAAAGCTTATTGCTTGGGTAGCATTGAAAATGGGTTGAGCAAATAGTATTCTGTTAGTGGATTGGATTTGTGAAGGGCCTACCCGGTATGGGCCAACAAGCCTGCTGCAGTGTTCCTCCTTTCTTATGTTCTTGTGTATTTTGGCAGACAGGAAAGAAGGATCGTTGGCGGGCAGGCAATGCAAGGAGGCTCGGAGAAAAGCAAGCACTCATAGAGGGTGGCAATCAAGCCGGCAGGCAAGCAAGCATTATAGCAGTGGATTGGTAGATTGCTGGGTTGACTGATTTAAGATAATGGGAATGTTGATAGCTTGATCGAAGGTGAGGTGGGTAATGAATTGGCTTCCCACAAACATAGGTTTGTGGTTGCTAGGAAAAATAATCAAAAGGATTCATGGGTACATGGACGGACGGTTAGATGGTTATATGGTAGAGGATGTGATGAGTTGTAAGGTGGTTTCATGAAATGAAAACACAACAGTTAAAGGGTGGATAAATTGTTCCGTCAGTGTACGAACATCTACGTGGTACAGAGAACTGCGGGCGCAGAGTAGCCTACACGTCAAAGTGCTCCTTAAACATGACAACTACCTTCCCACGATGTGGGATCTAGTTATTATATTCATGTGGAAGCTCAAAATCAGTAGGGGTCGCACAGCCCCTTGAGAACGGGAGATAAACAGATTTGCCCCAAGGAAGGGTGAGGCTAGCCCATACAACTTGGATCAATAGCCTATCACCAGCATCATGACGACCCCAGTCCCTCCTTGAAGGGATGTTATCATGGCGTAGGAGGAAGCGTGAAATAGCAAGCTTATCTAGTGCCAAAGTTTCAAGAAATTGTGCCCAATTGTCTTCGAGATAGAGGGCCAGCAAGTCGACCTTGGACACCTGATGTTCAGAGGGAGGGAGAGATGGGGAAGAAGAAGAGGGCCGAGGGCGATGCAAGAAATAGTTAGATTGCAAGTTTTAATAGGTTCATCGCTGTCTCAGTATCTTGTCGTTAGCCAGAGAGGCTGGAAATTGCTTTGGTTATTACTTTGGTACTTACTTTTCCTTAGTTTATATGTATATTTATCGCAGTCTCGAGTGGTCCCCGTGAGTGTTCACTGATTCTAGTTTATTTAACTATATTTTCTCAAGAGGAAAAAATGATGTTAATTTAGAGACAAGGGAATTTCACTACCTTTGATCGGGCTGTTGTATCGAGATGGTCCTAGTCACAGTCAATGGGAGAGAGAGAATAAGATAACACACGCGAGCGCACGCATGCGCACGTACGCACGCACACACGCGCATGCACACACACACACGGACACGTACGCACGCACACACGCACACACACACACACACACACACACACACACACACACACACACACACACACACAACACAACTACACACCACACACACACACACACACACACACACACACACACACACAGGAGCTCGGACTCGACCCCCGCAACCTCAACTAGGTGAGTACACACACACACACACACACACACACACACACACACACACACACACACACACACACAGGAGCTCGGACTCGACCCCCGCAACCTCAACTAGGTGAGTACACACACACACACACACACAAAACGCGCGCGTGCGCGCACACACACACGCACACACGCACACACGCACACGCACACACACACACACACACACACACACAGGCAGAGGGGAGGAAGGAAGGAAGGTGTCCATCTCCTTAAGTTCCTGGACATAGAAAAGGCTTTGGAGTCGGATGTGCCAACCAGTTGGTATGACCTCTCCTTTACCTCTGTCTCCTTTAGGAAGACAACAAATGTTGCAACTCCCAACCACATTAATTAACTCATTCGTTACTTCTAAAACCAACCAAAGTAATCAGTCTACCTGACCTTTCCTATTCCTCTTTTCTTGCATACCCGCACTCTTTTTCACTGCTTTATCCTATCCGAGTTCTTGGCATCCCTCATATGTTCTAAATAACAGTAAAAAGGCGCAGGCTATCAATTACATGCCCATGTCACTATTCTCACTGGCTGATACAAGTTTTGAGATAGTATTCCCAAATGAAAGCCTTTTATTCTGACTTTCTTTTGTATAGCCATCGATACGGGGTCGGAAAAAAGTGGCTTTGCCTTTGATCTGTAGAACCTCTTAACTGTGTGGTACCAGTCGCACTGCTTAAGCACAACAGTAAACTACGAATCTTTGGATCCAGTTTACACCTGAACAGTTACCTTGAAGTTGGGCAAATATTTTGTTAGTGGGAAGGATTGTAAAGGACCTGCCTAGTATGGGGCAACAGGCCTGCTACAGTGTTCCTCCTTTCTTATGTTCTTATGTTCTTAAGTAATTGTTAATAGAAAAAGTCCTTGAATTAATCAGGACCACCATAATACATGGGAATGTGTTTTTCCCTTACTATTAAATATCTTCCTTCAAGGAAGGTGTCTTAATGCTTTTGATGGGATTGTGATCCATGGCATTAGAGTAATTCTCATCTTCCTCAGATCAGACTTGATTTTCTTTCATTTCTGTATCGTTATATGCCTAGAAAAAATAAATCTGTGGCACTTGAGGTCTGCTCAAGGCACATTCCATTAAAAAAAAGAAAGAATGTGTTAACTAGAAAGAGAGAGACATTCCCTATACAGGCGAAGGCAAAGAATCACAGAGCTGCTGAGAGGGGTCAATATATCTGTAATACGAAGGGAAGCACTGGTCAGAGAAATAGCAATTATCGAACTTAAGCTTAAGGAATCTTACAGGAGACAAGAATCTCAGGAAGAACTAAAGGCCATAAAGGAAACTGAAAAAAAAATCTTCTCTTATGCCAGGTCTAAGGGTAAAACAACATCCCTGCTTAAGCGAGATGAGACCTACACAGATGACAGCAAAGAAATGTAAAGTAAAAGGACACAAGTGCAACTAATGTGACATTTTATTGTGGCAACGTTTCGCTCTCCAGGAGCTTTATCAAGCCATTACGTAATGGCTTGATAAAGCTCCTGGAGAGCGAAACGTTGCCACAATAAAATGTCACATTAGTTGCACTTGTGTCCTTTTACTTTACATATTGTCGGTAATTCTACCAACTTTATTACAGCAAAGAAATGAGTGAGATACTAAAGTCCCAGTACGACTCAGTTTTCAGCAACCCGTTAACCAGACTAAGGGTCGACAATCGAAATGAATTCTTTGACTGAGAACCAAAATTTGGTCATCTCAAAAATCACTGATATTATTCTAACACCATAAGACTTTGAACAGGCAATAAATGACATGCCCATGCGCTTGACCCCAGGCTCAGACTCATGGAACTCCGTGTTCATCAAAAACTGCAGCCCCTGTCACGTGCCTTCAGCATTCTGTGGAGAGGGAGCATGGACACAGGGGTCATCCCACACTCGCTAAAAACAACAGGTGGCAGTAAAGCAATTGCAAAGATCTACAGACCGATAGCACTAATATCCCTTATCATAAAAATCTTTAAAAGTGTTCTAAGAAGCAAGATCGCCAACCACCTAGATTCCCATCAGTTACACAACCCAGGTCAACACGGGTTTAGAGAAGGTCGTTCCTGCCTGTCAGCTAATGGACCATTATGACAAGGTCTTGGATGCTATAGTGGATAAACAAAATGCAGATGTAGTATACACTGACTTTGCGAAAGCCTTTGACAAGTGTGACAACGGTGTAATAGCGCACAAAATGTGGGATAAAGGAATAACAGGAAAAGTTTGTAGATGGATCTATAACTTCCTAACAAATAGAACACAGAACACAGAGAGTAATAATAAAGTCTGAGGCAGCTACGGTGAAAAGGTCTGTTCCACAAGGCACAGTACTTGCTCCCATCCTATTCCTGATCCTCATATCTGATATACAGAGATGTAAGTCATAGCTCCGTGTCTTCCTTTGCAGATGATACCCGAATTGCCATAACAGTGTCCTCCATCGCAGACACTGCAAGACTCCAAGCGGACATCAATCAAATCTTCAAATGGGCCACTCAAAACAATATGAAGTTCAATGAAGAGAAATTTCAGCTACTCAGATATGGAAAACTTGAGGAAATTAAAACTGTATCAGGGTATACGACAAATTCTAACCATACAATAGAGCGAAAAAATAATTTGAAGAACCTGGGAGTAATAATGTCAGAGGATCTCATCTTCAAAGATCACAACACTGTATCTACCGCATCTGCTAGAAAAATGATAAGATGAGTAATGAGAACCTTCAGAACTAGATATGCCAAGCCCGTGATTCTCTTCAAATCGTTTGTTCTTTCTAGGTTGGAATACTGCTGTACACTAACTGCCCCCTTCAAGGCAGGCGAAATTGCTGACCTGGAGAATGTACAAAGAACTTTCACGGCACATATAAGTACGATAAAGCACCTAAATTCCTGGGAACCGTTGAACGTGATAAGGTGTTTGATGGACCTTATACGTGCAGTAAAGGTTCTCTGTACATTCTCTAGATCTGCAATTTCACCGGCCTTGAATGGGGATGTCAATGTACAGCAGTATTCCAGCCTAGAGAGAACAAGTGATTTAAAAAGGATCATCATTGGCTTAGCATCTTCTTGGTGTGTCTTGTAGTGCTGAGGGCTATTGATGTGTCTCGTAGGGGTGAGGACCTTGTATGTCTTCCATTGGTGAAGGCCGCCTGTGTCTTCCGCTGCAGTAACAGACTTGTAAAGTAAAAGGACACAAGTGCAACTAATGTGACATTTATTGTGGCAACGTTTCGCTCTCCAGGAGCTTTATCAAGCCATTTATCAAGCTTGATAAAGCTCCTGGAGAGCGAAACGTTGCCACAATAAATGTCACATTAGTTGCACTTGTGTCCTTTTACTTTACATATTGTCGGTAATTCTACCAACTTTATTACAGTAACAGACTTGTTATGCTTTACATTAAATTCATTGTTTGTTTAATCAGTTTCAGCGTGCTAATTAAGTATGAAAATAAAATTGTGCATCTAATTAACTTGTTTAAAGAAATGGGCAGAAAATTCATTCCCATATGAATCAAAACTGATTAATTAGTATAAGCGCGGACATTTCATGGAGCTCTAACGAGGTACTAGAGGTCAGAGGTGAGTGCAATGGTTAATAGGAATAAAAAATCTGTGAACATGGATACTGCAGCATCAGGAGGCGAACCTAGGTCGTGTATGGAATATTTTGTGAGACCTTTGATGCTGCCATCAATGAGTACGCTCGTTGGAGACACATCAGAGGATTGGTTGTGAAACTCTAGATTATAGTTAGAGTTTCAAGCCTGTGGAGGCAGGTGGTAGGTGTGAGATGTGTGCTGGAAGCAGTGTTGATACATCGAGCTGGAAACCTCTTTCATCTATTTCCTTTCAATCGATCTTCAGTTATATTCTGAATTGCAATGTTTAATTAGTAGCGCTCTCTTAAATTGCCTGTGTGGCAGCCTAACTGGTGAGCAAGAATGACTAATACTGGTGTTTCACGGAGGTAAGGTAGCAACTCGGCGTCCAGATAGGACATTAGTTTTCGCATGTATTACATTAACAAATTTCTACCCGACCCAAACACCAAAAATTAAATACTTGTTACTCGAGGCTAAATTAGATTAATCCAAATAAACTTTGATTTTCGTATAGTCAACAGTCAACAACGAAATAACGTAAAGGAGCGATTAACGTCTGGCATCACCGGGCAGTTTCACGCACGATTTATTTTTTTTAGTAGACAGAACGAAGCCAGTAAATGCTAAGTGACCCAGAGCCTAGGACACTGGTGATTATATCTAAGTAAATTAGCCCTGTGAAAAAGTGAAATCAGAATATTTTTAACCCCTAGCAGTCCATTAAGTGTGAATATATCTACGATTACACCTGTTAAAGGTTCTGAGAATCATCGCACCAGCAGTCTTGTCTCATACCAGGCAAATAGTAGTAGCAGTAGTTATCCTTGGATGGTCTCTTACCTTCGCCTTATTTTCTTCAAGAATTCCTGTATCCGCTTTAACAGCAATCCTGAAGATCTAACTGAACTTAGAACTATTAAAATATGGAAAAGTAAAAATGAGCGTTTGTTGTATGCACTGTATTAAATTTTTTTGCAAGAATTGCCAATCGTCTTGCATGTTCTTGAGAAAGAGAAGACTAGCTGTCCTGACAGAGTGCAAAACATTTAACAGATTTCTGTTTCACACTCATATGACTGGACAGTCATGTAAGTGTGACAGAGAAATTTGGTAAATGCTGTGCACCTCGGCAGGATTGTAAAAGTTTAACAGCCTTCAATTTTACTAAATCTGTACAGTACTACCCAGCCATAGGATGATTTAGAGTAAAAGGATTCAGGTGTAATTACAAGAATTGCTGCATTTTTTTAATTGACAAAAATTGGTTAATTACCGGGTAATTATAGACTGCAATATACAGGGCCTTACACAGTGGAGTCCATTGTTGTGGTGAGTACTGTTGGTGCTACCCATTGTGGAGATGACCATTGGTGCTACCCGTTGGGGTGATGATCATTGGTGCAACCCATTGTGGTGAGGACCATTAGTGCTACCTATTGCAGTGAGGACCATTAGTGCTACCTATTGTGATGACCATTGGTGCTACCTGTTGTGGTGATGACCATTGGTGCTACCCATTGTGGTGGTGATCATTGGTGCTGCCCATTGTGGTGAGGACCACTGGTGCTACCTATTGTGGTGATCATTGGTGCTACCCATTGTGGTGAGGACCATTGGTGCTACCTATTGTGGTGATGACCATTGGTGTCTTCCGTTGTGGTGAGGACCATTGATATCCCCTGTTGTGGTGAGGACCATTGATAGCCCCTGCTGTGGTGAGTATCATTAATGTCTTCCGTTTTGTTTAGGTCATTCGTGCCTTTTAGTGATGTATGTTATTAGTGCCTTGTAGTGATATAGGTCATTAGTGCTGTGGAAAATAATTTCCCAAAATTATGCTGTATATTTTTTTAGTGTAAATATACCTGATTAACACATTACTATTGCTCTGAAGTGTATTTTAAAGAAGTGAACCGACAGGGAAGCTCTGCGCCTGCGCTGACGAGCAGGGAAGAGACGCCATTGTTTTTTAATGTAGTACAGGCATGTTAATGTAATGTGCATAAATTTTCGTCGCTCTAGGGGTTATATTGGGCTTAAAACCTCTCAAAAAGGAGCCGAAATTGTTGGATTTGCAGTCCTGCATAACATGAGCATTAAGCAGATGGACAGGACGGTTTCAGAACCCCAGCTAAGTTGTCTATGTTGAGATTCTGGCCGTATTTTCTTTATATTTAGGCAGGGGGGGGGGATGACACACCGTAATCTCCAGACTAATTGGTGAGTCTTATGATTATAAATTCTCCTTCTGTTACCTAAATGTGTATATGTAATCACATTTTAAATTTAATGTACAGTCCACATATTTATTAATTTTTTACCAGAATTCCTGGTGATGTATATTTCATTTGAAATTAATATAAGTCCAGAGTGACTTGTGGAGAGATTGATTATGGTAGGTATCGAAGGGGGACATTTTTTGTGACCTAGGTGTCCTAAAATTCCTACTTGTCTCTGTAACTTTAATAAAGAATAATTATCTTTGTTACCATTTACTGGTGTGTATCTAATGAGATTCATCCAAGTAAATTTAATTTTCCGCAAGTGCTTTGTAGTGATATAGGTTATTAGTGCTTCGTAGTGATGTAGGTCATTAGTGCCTTGTAGCGGTGTAGGTCATTAGTGTTTTGTAGTGGTGTAGGTGATTAGGTAGTGTCTCTGTAGTGGTGAGAAACATTGGTGTTTCTTATAGCAATGAGGACCTTTGGTATCTTTTACAGTGGTGAGGACCGTTGGTGTCTACCATAGTAGTGTGGGCGTGGGCGTGTTTCAGATGTATGGGTCATTATCTTTCCTGGTAGTGGAGCGAGAGTGGGGGGCGAGGGCCATCTATGTCCCCCACAGGAGTGTGGGCGGGGCCATAACTCCATCACCCAGGCCATTGTAGACCAAGATGGCTATTTAGCCTCTCAAGCAACCCTTCTTTTCTCCCTCTCTTCTGTCCCGCTCTTTCTGTTTACTGCTCTCTATCCTAATCTCTCTATCCCTTCAGACCCTGAATCAGAAAGTCTTTTCCTTTTTTACCTGTGCTCTCAATTTCCATCCTCTCTCATTCCCTTCCGATTCCTCAGAAATTTTCCTGTCATTTCCATATCCTTTTCCTAGGGTATGGAAGGATGATGGTGTCTGCTGCATATACAGTATGAAGTGCGGATATTGAACTAACTTCTAGAGTGGAGATAGAGGGAAGTAAAGAGGGAGGATGAAATATTGAAGGAGGGAAGAATTGAGCAAGCAGAATAGTATTAAGGGAGGAGGGAAGTATAGGATGGCAGTATATAGGAAAGATTACCAGTATAGAGAAAGGATCGTAGTATAGAGGAAGGAGAGCAGTATAGAGGAAGGAGAGCAGTATAGAGGAAGATCGCAGTATAGAGAGAGAGAGAGAGAGAGAGAGAGAAGGAAAGGTTCAAGGGCCAACATTAGTGGTCAGCTGTGATACATATTAACACGAAGGTGGAAGAGGGAGTCTCCCAAGAGGACAATTTATCTCTCAAGAGAGGGTGAGATCCATGATGTATGGAGGACCATGAAGAGGAAGAGGTACGAGTGCCCAGAGGAGGGGAAAGACGAGGACCCCAAGTAATGAAAGTGGTCCCGGAAAGAGGAGGAAGAAGAGGAAAGATGATCCGGACGAAGAAAGGATGAAGAGAATAAGAGGGGAAATGATAGGTTAAAATGAAGGATGGAATGGAAGATGAGTGGATGATAGGAGAAGATAGAGGATAAGAAAGAAGGGGAGGTAATAAGTGAAGTGGAAAGCAGAGGAAATGGGAAAGAGAAGAATAAAGGAGGACAGGAATTAGAAGAGAAATATAGAAAAAAGAAACAAAAAATATAAGAAAGATGGAATGAAATGAGGATAGGTTCAGGGGAAAAAGGAAATAGACAAAGATTGAAAAGCTAATGTGTAAGAGAAGAAAACGGGAAGTAAAGAACGGAATATTGTATACGGGTGAAGGGTTGAAATGAGCATAGGTGAATGATGGTGGAGTAAAGCAGATAAAATTGAATAAGGGAGGAGAGTGAGAATGTATGGGAGGTGAGGAAACGGGAGGAGGAAACTAAGGAAGAGGATAAAGAACAGTTGAATGTTAGGAGGGGAAAAAACTAAGGAATGGGAATCTGAAAGATTATTATTATTATTATTATTATTATTATTATTATTATTATTATTATTATTGGAAAACTTTTGATCCAAGGATATACAGGAATGGTTTAATTCCTTGGATTAAAACCCCCCTTACCTTCCCTTAATGGAATTACAAGGGAAAACAATACTTAGATTTGAAACGTTTGGAAAAATTACGAGTGAGTGAGAGAGAAAGATGAAGACAAATAAAGGGCATAGAGGGAAAGAAGGAGCTGTTACGTTAAGGGAAAGGAGATGGAGAGATGGGGATAATCCTCTTCTTTAAGTACAGTCTGTCTGGCTTCCTCTGAGGGTCGTGGTGCAGCTTTTGTTAGTTAAGGTTGTGTGTTGGAGACTGATGGTGGTGGTTGTTAGTGAAGGTGGTGTGTTGGAGATTGGTGATGGAGGTTGTTAGTGAAGGTGGTGTGTTGGAGATTAATGGTGATGGTTGTTAGTGAAAGTGGTGTGTTGGAGATTGATGGTGGGTCTGCTAGTATGGTTTACATTGAGGCTCGGTCGATCGATATTGATGAAGCTCTTGCTCCTAGGAAGTCTAGCTATCTTCGCTTTCCTCTGATCAGACCTAATCACCTTTCATTATCTTGTCGTTGTATGATTTAATATATATATCTGTCCTAAAATTCTTAATTTTTTTTTTTTAAATCTTAGCACGTTTTCGTTCAAATTATGTTAGACATTTTTATAGATCCGTCTTTAGTTCGTATCTAGCAAAAAGTTTATAGAAACAGTGTTAGCTGAAATAAGTTTTACTCTGAGTGATAAGTAATTCATAAGTGATCAGCTTCATAGATATCAGCAAATATAGAGATAAGCCGTCAGTATCATTTTGTCCCAGTGGGATCAAACACCCTGGGATCATTGGGAAAGAATCACACTCGTTTCCTCAAAGAACTGGGTTCCAGAATCACTGACACCACTAGCGCCTCATCGTGGCTATCTAGACTGGAAATGCTTGCTGCGTACTTGGCTCGCGTCCAGCTTCAGAAGAGCCTAGGAGATTCATATTCTTTGATATGTTGTAGTATTATATACATGTTTGTGATATATTTATATATATATATATATATAATATATATATATATTATATATATATATATTTATATATATATTATATATATAGGGAGGGAGAGAGGATAGAGATCATTATTTTGCTCATAAAAATAACATCAGACTGGTAGGTACAAACCAAGATTTTTTAAATTAAATAAGATTATAAATTTTGTTGAGAGTTTTGGTATGGGTTAATATTTCAAGTGTATGCTTATTAAATTTATTAATTTTTTGGAAATTCGCCGCCTGTGAAAAAAAAGGTAATCATGAAGTCAGGCAGGCAGTGTACAGAGGCAAGCAGGCAGTGTACAGAGGCAAGCAGGCAGTGTACGGAGCCAAGCAGGCAGTGTACGGAGCCAAGCAGGCAGTGTACGGAGCCAAGCAGGCAGTGTACAGAGCCAAGCAGTCAGTGTACAGAGCCAAGCAGGCAGCGTACAGAGTCAAGCAGGTAGTGTACAGAGCCAAGCAGGCAGTGTATAGAGCCAAGCAGGCAGTGTACAGAGCCAAGCAGGCTGTGTACGGGGCCAAGCAGGCAGTGTACAGAGCCAAGCAGGCAGTGGTCGAGCCAAGCAGGCAGTGTACAGAGCCAAGCAGGCAGTGTACAGAGCCAAGCAGGCAGTGTACAGATCCAAGCAGGCAGTGTACAGAGCCAAGCAGGCAGTGTACAGAGCCAAGCAAGCAGTGTAAAGAGCCAAGCAGGCAGTGTACAGAGCCAAGCAGGCAGTGGACAGAGACAAGCAGGCAGTGTACATAGCGAAGCAGGCAGTGTACAGAGCCAAGCAAACAGTGTACAGAGCCAAGCAGGCAGTGTACAGAGCCAAGCAGGCAGTGTACAGAGCCAGGCAGGCAGTGTACAGAACCAAGCAAGCGTGTACAGAGCCAAGCAGGCATTTGTACAGAGCCAAGAAAGGCAGTGTACAGAGCCAAGCAGGCAGTGTACAGAGCCAAGCAGGCAGTGTACAGAGCCAAGCAGGCAATGTAAAGAGCCAAGCAGGCAGTGTACAGAGTCAAGCAGGCAGTGTACAGAGCCAAGCAGGCAGTGTACGGAGCCAAGCAGGCAGTGTACGGAGCCAAGCAGGCAGGGTACGGAGCCAAACAGGCAGTGTACGGAGCCAAGCAGGCAGTGTTCAGAGCCAAGCAAGCAGTGTATGGAGCCAAGCAGATAGTGTACGGAGCCAAGCAGGCAGTGTACAGAGCCAAACAGGCAGTAAAAGAGCCAAACAGGCAGTGTACGGAGCCAAGCAGGCAGTGAAAGAACCAAGCAGGCAGTGTACGGAGCCAAGCAGGCAGCGAAAGAGCCAGGCAGGCAGTGTACAGAGCCAAGCAGGCAGTGTACAGAACCAAGCAGGTAGTGTACAGAGAAAAGCAGGCAATGTACAGAGCCAAGCAGGCAGTGTACGGAGCCAAGCAGGCAGTGTACGGAGCCAAGCAGGCAGTGTACGGAGCCAAGCAAGCAGTGTTCAGAGCCAAGCAAGCAGTGTACGGAGCCAAGCAGATATTGTACAGAGCCAAGCAGGCAGTGTACATAGCGAAGCAGGCAGTGTACAGAGCCAAGCAAACAGTGTACAGAGCCAAGCAGGCAGTGTACAGAGCCAAGCAGGCAGTGTACAGATCCAAGCAGGCAGTGTACAGAGCCAAGCAGGCAGTGTGCAGAGCCAAGCAGGCAGTGTACAGAACGAAGCAAGCAGTTGTACAGAGCCAGCAGGCAGTGTACAGAAGCATTGCAGGCAGTGTACAGAGCCAAGCAGGCAGTGTACAGAGCCAAGCAGGCAGTTGTACAGAGCCAAGCAGGCAGTTGTACGAGCCAAAGGCAATGTACAGAGCCTAAGCAGGCAGTGTACAGAGTCAAGCAGGCAGTGTACAGAGCCAAGCAGGCAGTGTACGGAGCCAAGCAGGCAGTGTACGGAGCCAAGCAGGCAGTGTTCAGAGCCAAGCAAGCAGTGTACGGAGCCAAGCAGATAGTGTACGGAGCCAAGCAGGCAGTGTACGGAACCAAGCAAGCTGTGTACGGAGCCAAGCAGGCAGTGTACAGAGCCAAACAGGCAGTGAAAGAGCCAAACAGGCAGTGAAAGAGCCAAGCAGGCAGTGAAAAAACCAAGCAGGCAGTGTACGGAGCCAAGCAAGCAGTGTTCAGAGCCAAGCAAGCAGTGTACGGAGCCAAGCAGATAGTGTACAGAGCCAAGCAGGCAGTGTACATAGCGAAGCAGGCAGTGTACAGAGCCAAGCAATCAGTGTACAGAGCCAAGCAGGCAGTGTACAGAGCCAAGCAGGCAGTGTACAGATCCAAGCAGGCAGTGTACAGAGCCAAGCAGGCAGTGTGCAGAGCCAAGCAGGCAGTGTACAGAACGAAGCAAGCAGTGTACAGAGCCAAGCAGGCAGTGTACAGAGCCATGCAGGCAGTGTACAGAGCCAAGCACGCAGTGTACAGAGCCAAGCAGGCAGTGTACAGAGCCAAGCAGGCAGTGTACAGAGCCAAGCAGGCAATGTACAGAGCCAAGCAGGCAGTGTACAGAGTCAAGCAGGCAGTGTACAGAGCCAAGCAGGCAGTGTACGGAGCCAAGCAGGCAGTGTATGGAGCCAAGCAGGCAGTGTTCAGAGCCAAGCAAGCAGTGTACAGAGCCAAGCAGATAGTGTACGGAGCCAAGCAGGCAGTGTACGGAACCAAGCAAGCTGTGTACGGAGCCAAGCAGGCAGTGTACAGAGCCAAACAGGCAGTGAAAGAGCCAAACAGGCAGTGAAAGAGCCAAGCAGGCAGTGAAAGAACCAAGCAGGCAGTGAAAGAACCAAGCAGGCAGTGTACGGAGCCAAGCAGGCACTGAAAGAGCCAAGCAGGCAGTGTACAGAGCCAAGCAGGCAGTGTACAGAACCAAGCAGGCAGTGTACAGAGAAAAGCAGGCAGTGTACAGAGCCAAGCAGGCAGTGTATGGAGCCAAGCAGGCTTTGTACAGAGCCAAGCATGCAGTGAAAGAGCCAAGCAGGCAGTGTACGGAGCCAAGCAGGCAGTGAAAGAGCCAAGCAGGCAGTGTACGGAGCCAAGCAGGCAGTGAAAGAGCCAAGCAGGCAGTGTACAGAGCCAAGCAGGCAGTGTACAGATCCAAGCAGGCAGTGTACAGAGCCAAGCAGGCAATGTACAGAGCCAAGCAGGCAGTGTACAGAACCAAGCAAGCAGTGTACAGAGCCAAGCAGGCAGTGTACAGAGCCATGCAGGTAGTGTACAGAGCGAAGCAGGCAGTGTACAGAGCCAAGCAGGCAGTGAAAGAACCAAGCAGGCAGTGTACGGAGCCAAGCAGGCACTGAAAGAGCCAAGCAGGCAGTGTACAGAGCCAAGCATGCAGTGTACAGAACCAAGCAGGCAGTGTACAGAGAAAAGCAGGCAGTGTACAGAGCCAAGCAGGCAGTGTACGGAGCCAAGCAGGCAGTGAAAGAGCCAAGCAGGCAGTGTACGGAGCCAAGCAGGCAGTGAAAGAGTCAAGCAGGCAGTGTACAGAGTCAAGCAGGCAGTGTACAGAACCAAACAGGCAGTGTACAGAGAAAAGCAGGCAGTGTACGGAGCCAAGCAGGCAGTGTAAGGAGCCAAGCGGGCAGTGTACAGAGCCAAGCAGGCAGTGTACAGAGCCAAGCAGGCAGTGTACAGAGCCAAGCAGGCAGTGTACAGAGCCAAGCAGGCAGTGTACAGAGCCAGCAAGCAGTGTATGGAGCCAAGCAGGCAGTGCACAGAGCCAAGCAGGTAGTGTACAGAGCCAAGCAGGCAGTGTACAGAGCCAAGCAGGCAGTGTACAGAGCCAAGCAGGCAGTGTACAGAGCCAAGCAAGCAGTGTATGGAGCCAAGCAGGCAGTGCACAGAGCCAAGCAGGCAGTGTACAGAGCCAAGCAGGCAGTGTACAGTCAAGCAGGCAGTGTACAGAGCCAAGCAGGCAGTGTACAAAGCCAAGCAGGCAGTGTTCAGAGCCAAGCAAGCAGTGTACGGAGCCAAGCAGATAGTGTACGGAGCCAAGCAGGCAGTGTACAGAGCCAAGCAAGCAGTGTATGGAGCCAAGCAGGCAGTGTGCAGAGCCAAGCAGGTAGTGTTCAGAACCAAGTAAGCAGTGAACGGAGCCAAACAGATAGTGTACGGAGCCAAGCAGGCAGTGTACAGAGCCAAGGAAGCAGTGTACGGAGCCAAGCAGGCAGTGTACGGAACCAAGCAGGCAGTGTACGGAACCAAGCAGGCAGTGTACGGATCCAAGCAGGCAGTGTACGGAGTCAAGTGTGTAGTGTTCAGGAACAGTACTGCCCACTCCGTTCTGGGTAAGTAGTGCTCGCTCTGTATAAATCACTGGTGCTTCACCAGCAAGTGGTGCTCACTGTGTGTAAGTCGGTGGTGCATCCTGTTCTTGAATACTGCGTGCAGATTTGGTCATCACATATTTAAGAACATTGGCACACCGGGATGCCCAGCAGCCAAGATCCCCATCTGCCTAAGAAGTAAATGCCCAATAATAAACCACATGGAGACAAAAACTCAGAAGATTAATTGGTCCCGTTTTTTAAATTATGTAGCCTTGAGCGGCATAGACTGAGAGGTGATTAATATTTTAAAATCCTTAAGGGGGCCCAAAAAACCTATTTCTTAAAACAAAATTATTTCGTCAACTCAAATAGCACCCAACAATGGTTTTAAAATTATTGCCGGCGACTTCATTCTGCGAAGCGTTGTATTTTTTCTTTGATTAATATGTAGAAAGATTAGCAAAAATAATTGCGAGTAATGAGGTGAATGCAGTTAAAAATAAGCTGGATAAATACTCTTTTGTGAATGAGTGAATCACATTGTTTGCTCTGTTTCAAAGCCTACCAAAAAAATACCCCTTTTGTGGCCCAAAGGTCTGTTGATGTTTAATTTTACTTTGTATTGTCTGTATATACAGTTAAGGCCCTTAAAACCAAAACCAATCCTGACAGTCGAGTCGACATTAGTGGGACAGCCAGAGGTATAAACCCCACGCTGGATACTCATTCAGCTTCAGACTGAGAGCCCACGCGGGACAATAGTTTTCTTAAAACAACGTAGAAAGTTTGTGTTGTTTAGGAATGAGGAGACAAGGCAGTTAGACAACCAGAAATGGTAGCTAAAAGCCGAGTAGAAGACCAGATATGGTAGATACGAATGTGATGCACACTTAGACACTTGTTTAGTAAATTAGTGTTCTGATGATTACATTTTGGCCAGAAAAATGTTGTAATGCACGTGGAATCCTCAAAGGAAGGGGGAGATGTGCGAGATGAAAAGGAAGGAAGGGTGGGTTTCCTGATGCCTGTGAAGGGCTTTTGATGCAAGACATTGCAGCTATCCTCCCTTTCCTTGAGTCAAAGTTGATTGCATACGATTCCCCAAGGCGCTCTATGACCCCCATGGGCTTAATGCTTCCCCACGAATGAATTATTTGTCTGGAAATGACGAGAATTCACAGTGGTCAGTGACAGGAGCTGGTGACCTTCATCACCCTGGTGTGGCTCCTCAACCTCTTGGTGGGGCCCACACATCCTCCTGATGTCGCCCACACATCCTCCTGATGTGGACCACACAGCCTACTGGTGTGGCTCTCACAGCCTCCTAGTGTGGCCCCCCAGCCTCCTGGTATGGCTTACCAGCCTCCTGGTGTGGCCCACAACCTCCTGGCTACATCTCCCACATGAATAACACATGAGCAGTGGTAATTAACAGGAGGAACTGCAAGAAGTTGTTTAAAGGGAATGACCGGGTGACAATTTTTTTTGGTACGGTTCACGTAGAGTCTCATGCACGCAGTCTGTGACGCTACTGTGGCACTGTGTGGTGGCACTGCTATGTGCCAGCGTTATGTGTAGCGTTAATAGATCGGTATAGTGAAAATAGTTTTGTGTAGTGGTGATATTTCTGTGTAGCTGTGATAGTTCTGTGTGGCTGTAATAGTTCTGTGTAGCTGTGATATTTCTATGTAGCTGTGATGTTTCTGTGTAGCCTGGAGTTTACCTGGAGAGAGTTCCGGGGGTCAACGCCCCCGCGGCCCGGTCTGTGACCAGGCCTCCTGGTGGATCAGAGCCTGATCAACCAGGCTGTTGCTGCTGGCTGCACGCAAACCAACGTACGAGCCACAGCCCGGCTGATCCGGAACTGACTTTAGGTGCTTGTCCAGTGCCAGCTTGAAGACTGCCAGGGGTCTGTTGGTAATCCCCCTTATGTGTGCTGGGAGGCAGTTGAACAGTCTTGGGCCCCTGACACTTATTGTATGGTCTCTTAAACGTGCTAGAGAGGACACCCTGCTTTTCATTGGGGGGATGGTGCATCGCTCTGCCAAGTCTTTTGACTTTCGTAGTGAAGTGGTTTTCGTGTGCAAGTTCGGTACTATCCCCTCTAGGATTTTCCAGGGGTATTATAATCATGTATCTCTCCCTCCTGCGTTCCAGGGAATACAGGGTTTAGAAACCTCAAGCGCTCCCAATAATTTGTAGGTGTTTTCTCTCCGTTATGCGCGCCGTTGAAAGTTTTCTCTGTACATTTGCTGGTCGCAATTTCACCTGCCTTGAAAGGTGCTGTTAGTGTTGCAGCAATATTCAGCTAGGATAGAACAAGTGACCTGAAGAGTGTCATCATGGGTCATTGGCCTCCAGTTTTGAAAGTGTTTCATTATCCATCCTGTCATTATTTCTTAGAGATAGCGATTGATACATTGTTATGGTCCTTGAAGGTGAGATCCTCCGACATGATCACTCCAGGATCTTTGACGTGGTGTTTCGCTCTATTTTGTGGCCAGAATATGTTTTGTACTCTGATGAAGATTTAATTTCCTTCATGTTTACCATATCTGAGTATTGAAATTTCTTCATCGTTGAACTTCATATGTTTTCTGCGACCCACTGAAGATTTGGTTGATGTCCGCCTGGTGCTTTGCAGTGTCACAAATGGAAGGACACTGTCATGCAGATTCGGGTTGTCATCTGCAAAGGAAGTAGAGCACGGTGCTGTGGCTGACATCCTTTTGTTTTTATGTCGGATATGAGGATGGGAACAAAGATGGGAGCGAGTACTGTGCCTTGTGGAACAGAGCTCTTTTCACCTAGCTGCCTCGGACCTTTACTCTGGTGACGCCTACTCTCTGTGTTCTGTTAGTGAGGAAAATGTAGTTCCATCGACCGACTTTTCCTGTTATTCCTTTAGCGCATTTTGTGCGCTATTACGGCCATGGTCACACTTGTCGAAGGCTTTTGCAAAGTCTGTATATATTACATCTGCATTCTTTTTGTCTTCTAGTGCACTTTAGGACCTTTGTAGTTTAGTGATCAATAGTTGAGACAGACAGGCAGCGACCTGTTTAAAACCCATGTTGCCCCTGGGTGGTGTACTGATGGGTTTCTAGATGGGTGGTGATCTTGTTCTTAGGGGACCCTTTCAAAGATTTTTTTGATATGGGATGTTTAGTGCTATTTGTCTGGAGTTCTTTGCTGTTGCTTACTGCCCCCTTTGTGGAGTGGGGCAGGCTATGTCTGTATGTGTTTTTAGTAATGTGGGACGGGACCCCGTTGTCCATGCTCCCTCTCCATAAGGATGGAAAAAGCTCGTGATAGAGGCTTCTTGCAGTTCTTGAAGAACACAGAGTTCATGAGTCTGCCCTGGGGCAGAGAAGGCATGGGCATGTATTTATCGCTTGTTCGAAGTCATTTGGGCGTCAGGGATAACATCGGATAGGGCTCTTGTGTTAATCAAATTTTGGGCTCTCTCATAAAAAATTAATTTTGATCTTCGCTCTCAGGTCTGGTTAGCGGGCTTGCTAAAAACTGAGTCAGATTGGGACTTGAGTAGCTCACTCAATTTCCTTGCTGTCATCCTGTGTTAGGGGCCCAATATGGGAACGTTGATCTCGATTGATTTGGCATAGGAGAAGTAAAATACTTTGGGTTTCTTTCGATTTAATTATGGCTTTTAGTTTCTTCCCGCGATTCCTGACTCTAAGGTTTTCTTTGTTGCTTAAGTTCGATGCTTGCTATTTCTTCTGACCAGTGTCTCCCTACGCATTTCAGATATATTGACCTCTTTTAGCCGCCTTGTTATCTTTTCCGTCGCCTGTTAAAGGGAGCGCCCGTCTCTTTCTGTTTTACATTACTCCTCCTTTTTCTTAGAGGAATAAGCCTTGTGCATCACATCGAGTGCCACCGAGTTAATCTGTTCTAGGCATAAGTTGGGGTCTGTTTTGTTAGTATATCTTTCCTCCAGCTTATTCGGTTAGGAACTTGGTTTACTTGGTCCCCTTTATGTTTTTTGTTATTGGAGTTCTGAATTTGTGAATGATCCCTAGTTTTGTGACTAATATCATTATGTCGGTCTGGGGCTCCGCGCATACATGACTGAACCTCAATCTCATGTTGTGAGCTGAGTATATTGTTTTTGATATGGTGACATTCTTATCAGTCATCATTGTTAGTGAGATGAGGTCTGTGGTATTCTCCAGTCTAGTAGGCCTTATTATTTGCTGGTTTAAAATGAATTTTGTGCAGAGATTTAAAAGCGCGCCTGATGTGTGTTTTCATCAGAGCTGCCTCCTGGTGTTATTACTGCAACATGTTATTTGCTATATTCCTCCATTTTAGGTGCCTTTAAAGTTGAAATCCCCCTGGAGCAAGATGTTGGGTGCAGGAGCTGGAAGGTTTTCAAGACAGGGTCTATTTTTAACAGCTGTTAACTGCAATTGATGGGATGTGCATTTCACGGAGGCTTGTAGACTACCACAATGACTAGGTTTTGGTTCTCGACCTTTACATGCTACAACTTCCACTACATCATTTGAGGCATTTTGCACAGTTCTGTGCAAACAAGTGACTCTGAATGTACAGGCCAAAACCCCCCCCCCTTTTGCCTGTTCACTCTGTCACATATGTTATAGGTTGTAACCTGGGATCCATATTTCGGTGTCCCAGTGATCCTTTATGTGGGTACTCAGTGAAAAGCCGCGAAACCATTCCTTTGCCTCTGCCAACATGTCCACGGATGAAAGGTATTTTGTTGTTTGTTGCTGGCTTTAGACCCTGTAATTTTGCAAAGAAGAATGTCATCGGATGGTGGTATTGTTGGTACTGGGCGGGGGGATTTTTTTTCCGGCATTAGTTCTGTATCTGTTGGTTTTGGAGTGGAGGCATCACTGTGGTTCCACTCAGAATGGCTGGATTTGGTGTACGATTTCTGCCATTTCCTGCCAGTTTTTTTTCCTTCCTGGCACTAAAAAACCTCTCCCTCTTGAGTGGCTGTGGCTACCCAGGTATTCCCATGGCCTGGATGTTTTGTATCTTTTTGTCCCCTTTAGATGGTATGCCTGGCTGTGATATCTGTATAGTGGTGATAGTTTTTTGTAGTGGTGATAGTTCAGTATAGTGAAGATAGTTCTGTGTAATGGTGATAGTTCTATATAGTAAGTGTACTGCTCGTGAGGACTGGTATACTTAACGGCCACTCACAGCTACTTGCATCAGGAGACATGCCGTGTTACTGGGTGCTTTGGTAATTTGGTGGCCTAGTGGATAAAGCGTCGAGAAATTTACCCGTTGTCCTTGTGAGATCTTTACCCACTCTGCCTGAGGTATCCCAGCAAGTGAGCACGTCTCCTGTGTTATCCCAGTGCTTAATAATTATCAGAATAGGGAATAACATATGAAGGTACAAATAAAAATGGGAACTATGGCTATAGTTTACTTAATAACATAAAAGGGCTAGAATACGACATATTCTGATGGAAATTGACATCATATAACAATTGACGTCTATCGCAAGCTGGACGCCAAGGCATTGGTCCAGTGTGGTGAGATTGGTATAGCACTGCGTACCTTGTTCCAAGGTTCGTAGGTTCGAGTCTCCTTCAGCCAGAGATCAGTGTTTGTGTATATTTCGCCTGCTCTTGCGAATTCCTTGATATATGTATATGTATATATATTATATATATATATATATATATATATATATATATAGATATATTTTATCTATATATATATATTATATGGCAAAACAACCACTCTGCAAAGAATAGAGAAATTCCAAGCGCTTCGTGACTACTACACATTATCAAGTTCCTTGATAATGTATGAGTAGTCACGGAAAGCGCTTGGGAATTTTCTATTCTTTCAGAGTGGTTGTTTTGCATATTTTGAAATCACCTGTTTACTGTGATCTTATTGATATATATATATATATATATAAATATTATATATATTATTATATATATATATATATATATATATATATATATATATAATATATAATATATATATATATATATATATAGTTTTTAATAAAATATATATATATTTACTATATATATATATTTATATTTATATATATATATATATTACCAAAACTGTTGTCCAGAGGGTGAGGAAGGCGTTGTTGCGGTGGTAGGACATGTAGAGAGAATAGGGAGCGAAACGAGTGACTTCAAGGTTGTATCAGTTGTAGTCGAAGGAAGGGGGGTAGGGTCGGCCTAGGAAAGGTTGGAAGGAGGGTTAAAGGAGGTTTTGTGTGCGAGGGGGCTTGGAACTGTTCCAGCAGGCATGGTTGAGCGTGTTTGATAGGAGTGAATGGAGACAAATGTGTTTTTAATACTTACGGCTGTTGGAGTAGTGAGCAAAGTAACATTTATGAAGGGGATTGTAGGGAAACCGGCAGGCCGGACTTGAGTCTGGAGATGGGAGTACAGGGTGGCCTGCACTCTGAAGGAGGGGGGCTGTTAATGTTGCAGTTAAAAACTGTAGTGTAAAGCCACCCTTCTGGCAAAGGACAGTGATGGAGTGAATGATGGTGGAAGTTTTTCTTTTTGGGGCCACCTGCCTTGGTGGAATCGGCCAAAGTGATAATAAATTAAATAAATTATATTTTATTATTCACACTGGCCGATTCCCACCAAGGCAGGGTGGACCCGAAAAAGAAAAACTTTCATCTTTACAAACCCCATCTATAAAATATATTAAAACAACCACGGTGACATCACACATCCTTGTCTAAGGGCCTACTTTTACTGGGAAATAATTTCACCTCTTTCCTATGTACTCTAATTGTGCCTCACTATCCTCGTAAAAATCTTCACGCTTTTCAGTAACCTACATCTACACACATACACCTGCAACATCTGCCACATTTGCCCCCTTCCACCCTGTCATACACACTTTTCCAAATCCATAAATGCCACAAGACCTCTTTAGCCTTATCTTAAATACTGTTCACCTTATATGTTTCACTGTAAACACCTGGTCACACACCCCCCTACCTTTCCTAAAAGCTCCTTGGTTATCTGTATCCTATTCTTGTCTTACTCTTAATTCTTTCAATAATAACTCTACCATACAACTTACCAGGTATACTCAACAGAACTATTTTTTTTTTTTTTTTATTATCACACCGGCCGTTCCACCAAGGGCAGCGGTGGCCCGGAAAAAGAAAAACTTTTTCACCTCATTCACTCCTTCACTGTCTTGCCCTGAAGGGTGCTTTTACACTACAGTTTTTAAAAACTGGCAACATTAACAACCCTCCTTCAGAGTGCAGGCACTGTACTTCCCATCTCCAGGACTTCAAGTCCGGCCTGCGGTTTCCCTTGAATACCTTCATTTAAAAATTGTTACTTTGCTCACACTCCAACGCACGTCAAGTCATTAAAAACCATTTGTCTCCATTCACTCCTATCAAAAAAAAAACTCGCCTACGCTATGCCTGCTGGAAGTCCAGCCCCTCGCACACAAAACCTCCTTTACCCCTCCATCAACCCCTTCCAGGCCGACCCCTACCCCGCTTCCTTCCTTACAGACTGGTTAACTCTTGAAGGTATTCTGTTTCGCTCCATTCTCTCTACATGTCCGAACCACCTCAACAACCCTTTCCTCAGCCCTCTGGACAAACAGTTTTTGGTAATCCGCAACTCTCCTAACTTCCAAACTCGAATTCTCTGCATTATATTCAACCACACACTTGCCTCGACATGAACATCTCCACTGCCTCCAGCCCTTATCTCGCTGCAACATTCATACCCACGCTTCACACCCTTATAAGAGCGCTTGGTTATAAAACCTATTACTCTCATACATCCCCTCTTTGCTCCAAGGACAAAGTTCTTTGTCTCCACGTAGTCTAAGTGCACCCCACTCACTCTTTTTACCTCATCAATTCTATCTGATTCACCTCATCTTTAATAGACCATCCGCTGCACTTCCACTCCCTAAAATATTTGATACGTTCACCTCCTACATACTCTCTCCCTCCAATCTGATATTCAATCTTATCACCTAATCTTTTTTGTTAATCCTCATAACCTTACTCTTTCCGGTATTCACCTTTAATTTTCTTCTTTTGCAAACCATACCAAATTCATCCACCAATCTCTGCAACTTCTCTTCATGATATCTACCAAGGAGCACCAGTGTATCAGCAAAGAGCAGCTGTGACAACTACACTTTGTGTGTGCATTCTTTATGTTTTAACTCACGCCTCTTGCCAAGACCCTCTCGCATTTACTTATCTTACATCCCAATCAATAAATATATTAAAACAACCACGGTGACATCACACATCCTTGTCTAAGGCCTACTTTTACTGGGAAAAATTCCCTCTTTACTACATACTCTAAACTTGGAGCACTCACTATCCTTTCGTAAAAATCTTCACTGCTTTCAGTAACCTACTCCTACACCCATACACTTGCAACATCTGCCACATGCCGCCCCTATCCACCCTGTCATACGCCTTTTCCAAATCCATTAAATGCCACAATGACCTTTTAGCCTTATCTAAATTACTGTTCACTTAATATGTTTCACTGTAAACACCTGGTTCCCACACACCCCCTACCTTTCCTAAAGCTCCTTGTTCATCGCTTTTCCTATTCTCGTCTTACTCTTAATCTTTCAAGTATAACTTACCATACACTTTACCAGTACACTCAACAGACTTATCCCCTATAATTTTTGCACTCTCTTTTTATCCCCATTTGCCTTTATACAAAGAACTATGTGCTCTCTGCCATTCCCTAGGTACCTTACCTCTTCCATACATTTATTAATTAATTGCACCAACCACTCCAAAAACTATTTCCCCACCTGCCTTTTAACATTTCTATCTTTATTCCCATAATCCCGGCTGCCCTTACCCCCTTTCATTTTACCTACTGCCTCACGAACTTCCCCCAAACTCACAACTGGCTCTTCCTCACTCTACAAGATGTATTCCTCCTTGCCTATACACGAAATCCAGCTTCCCTTATCTTTCCATCAACATTTAAACTATTCCTTCAAAAATATTCCTACCAATTCTTCCCTATACCTCTAACTCTCCAATTAATAACATCTCCTCTCCTAGTTTTTTAACTGACAATTCACATTTGTTCCTCCTAGGGCTTTCTTATACTTGTTATCTCACTCCAAAACTTTTTTCTTTTTTTCAAAAAATTGTTATAATAACCAGCTATCACTCTTCATTTGCTCTATTTTTACATTGCTTCACCACTCTCTTAACTTCTCTCTTTTTCTCAATATACTCTTCACTCCTTGCATCACTTCTACTTTGTAAAAAACTTCTCATATGCTACACTTTTTTCTCCCTTACTACTCTCTTTACATCCATCATTCCACCAAATCGCTCTCTTCCTCCGCTGCACCCACTTTCTGTAACCACCAAACTTTATGCTGAACACTCTTAACACTACATTTTTAAACCTACCAATTACCTCTTCGACCCCATTGCCTATGCTCTCATTTGCCAATCCTATCCTCCAATAGCTGTTGTTTATCTTACCCTAACTGCCTCCTCTTTTAGTTTATTAAACCTTCACCTCTCTCTTCCTGATGCTTCTAATTCTCATTGTATCCCATATACCTTTACTCTCAGTGTAGCCTACAACTAGAAAGTGATCTGAATATATCTGTGGCCCCTCTATAAACATGT
This sequence comes from Cherax quadricarinatus, assembly GCF_026875155.1. Lineage (NCBI taxonomy): Eukaryota > Metazoa > Arthropoda > Malacostraca > Decapoda > Parastacidae > Cherax > Cherax quadricarinatus. The sequence goes on from NC_069402.1 coordinate 102,378,654, forward strand.
ACATCCTGAAGTCTACTCAACAGTCTTTTATCTACCAATACCTTAATCAACAACTACTGTCCATTTCGCCCTACAGCATATCTGTTACTTTTTATCCTATTTTTCTTAAAATATTGTATTACATATACTAAACCCCTTTTCTATACCAAAGTTCAATCAAAGGGCTCCCATTATCATTTACACCTGGCACCCCAAATTTCCTAACCACACCCTCTCTAAAAGTTTCTCCTACTTTAGCATTCAAGTCCCTACCACAATTAACTCTCTCACTTGGTCAAAGGCTCTATACATTCACTTAACATCTCCCAAAATCTCTCTCATTCTCCTTGCCATTCCTCTCTTCTCCAGGTGCATACACGCTTATTATGGACCAAATTTCTCGCATCCAACCTTTACTTTAATCACATAATTCTTGAATTTACACATTCATATTCTCTCTTTTTCCTTCCATAAACTGTCATTTAAATTACTGCTACCCCTTTCCTTTGCGCTAACTCTCCTCAGATACTCCAGATTTCAAATCCCATTATTTCCCCCATTGAAAACTCTCCTACCCCCTTCAGCAAGTTTGTTTCGCTTTGGGCCAGGACATCCACAACTACTTTTCATCATAACATCAGCAATCATCTGTTTCTTGTCATCCGCACTACATCCACGCACATTTAAGCAACCCGTTATAAAAGTTTTTTTCTTCTCCTTTTTTAGTAATTGTATATACAGGGAGAAGGGAGTTAACTAGCCCATTGCTCCGGCATTTTAGTCGCCTCATACGACACGAATTGGCTTACGGAGGAAGATTTCTTTTCACTTTCCCCTCATGGACAATTGAAGAAATAAAAGAACAAGAGCTATTTTTGCACTCTCCTTTTGTCCCCGTTGCTTATATACAAAGGAACTATGCATGCTCTCTTTTTATGCCAATCACTAGGTACCTTACCCTCTTCCATACATTTATTAAATAATGCACCAACCACTCCAAAACTATATTCCCCACCTGCTTTTAACATTCTATCTTTATCCCATCAATCCCGGCTGCCTTACCCTTTCAATTTTTACCTACTGCCTCACGACTTCCCCACACTCACATAACTGGCTCTTCCTCACTTCTACCAGGTGTTATTCCCCTTGCCCTATACACTAATCACAGCTTCCCTATCTTCATCAACATTTAACAACTTTCCTCAAAATATTCCCCTCCATCTTCCCATACCTCTAACTCTCCATTTATAACTTCCTCTCCTATTTTTAATGACAAATACATTAGTGTTCTCTAGGCTTCCTTAACTTGTTAATCTTACTCCAAAAACTTTTTCTTATTTTCAACAAAATTTGTTGATAAACATCTCACCCACTCTCTCATTTAGCTCTCTTTTTACATTTGCTTTACCACTCTTTAACTTCTCTCTTTTTCTCCATAAACTCTTCCCTTTGCATCACTTCTACTTTGTTAAAAACTTCTCCATTGCTAACTTTTTCTCCCTTTTTCTCTCTTTACATCATATTCCACCAATCGGTTCTCTTCCCCCCCGCACTACTTTCCTGTATCTCAAACTTTGCTGAACACTCCAACACTACATTTTTAAACCTACCACCATACCCTCTATCGACCCCATTGCTATTCTCTCATTAGCCTATCTATCCTCCAATAGCTGTTTATATCTCTACCCTAAATCTGCCCTCCTCTTTTAGTTTATAATCCTTCACCTCTCTCTTCTGTGATGCTTCTATTTCCTTGTATCCCATCTACCTTTTACTCTCAGTGTAGCCTACAACTAGAAAGTGATCTGATATATCTGTGGCCCCTCTATAATCATGTACATCTGATGTCACTCAATACATAATCCATCAAGCTACTGTCATTTCGCCATACATCATATCTTGCTATACTTAGCCTCTTTTTCTTTAAAAATATATATTACCTATAACTAAACCCCTTTCTATACATAGTTCAATCAAAGGGGCTCTCATTATCAATATACCACCTGGGCACCCCAAACTTACCTACCACACCCTCTCTAAAAGTTTCTCTTAACTTTAGCATCAGATCCCCCTACCACAACATTACTCTTTCACTTTGGTTCAAAGGCTCCTATACACTTCACGTAACTCTCCAAAATCTTCTCTCTCTCTCTACATTCCTCTCCTTTCTCCAGGTGTATACACGCTTATTATGACCCACTTTCTTGCATAACCCTTTACTTTAATCCACATAATTCTTGATTTACACAATTCATATTCTCTTTTCTCCTTCCATAACTGAGCCTTCAACCATTACTGCTACCCTTTCCTTTGCGCTAACTCTCTCAAATACTCCAGATTTAATCCCATTTATTTCCCCTCCCCCACCGAAACTCCCCTACCCCCTTCAGCTTTGTTTCGCTTAGGGCCAGGACATCCAACTTCTTTTCATTCATAACATCAGCAATCATCTGTTTCTTGTCATCCGCTCTACATCCACGCACATTCAAGCATCCCAGTTTTATAAAGTTTTTCTTCTTCTCTTTTTTAGTAAATGTCTACATGAGAAGGGATTACTAGCCCATTGCTCCCGGCATTTTAGTCGCCTCATACGACACGCATGGCTTACGGAGGAAAGGTTCTTTACCACTTCCCCATGGACAATAGAAGAAATAAAGAAGAACAAGAGCTATTTAGAAAAAGGAGAAAAACCTAGATGTATGTATATATATATATGCATGTGCGTGTCTGTGAAGTGTGACCAAAGTGTAAGTAGGAGTAGCAAGATATCCCTGTTATCTAGCGTGTTTATGAGACAAAAAGAAACCAGCAATCCTACCATCATGCAAAACAGTTACAGGTTTCTGTTTCACAGTCATCTGGCAGGACGGTAGTACTTCCCTGGGTGGTTGCTGTCTACCAACCTACTACCTATATTTTTTTTTTATTATCACACTGGCCGATTCCCACCAAGGCAGGGTGGTCCGAAAAAGAAAAACTTTCGCCATCATTCACTTCATCACTGCCTTGCCAGAAGGGTGCTTTACACTACAGTTTTTAAACTGCAACATTAACACCCCTCCTTCAGAGTGCAGGCACTTTACTTCCCATCTCCAGGACTCAAGTCCGGCCTGCCGGTTTCCCTGAACCCCTTCATAAATGTTACTTTGCTCACACTCCAACAGCACGTCAAGTATTAAAAACCATTTGTCTCCATTCACTCCTATCAAACGCTCAGGCATGCCTGCTGGAAGTCCAAGCCCCTCGCACACAAAACCTCCTTTACCCCCTCCCTCCAACCTTTCCTAGGCCGACCCCTACCCCGCCTTCCTTCCACTACAGACTGATACACTCTTGAAGTCACTCTGTTTCGCTCCATTCTCTCTACATGTCCGAGCCACCTCAGCAACCCTTCCTCAGCCCTCTGGACAACAGTTTTGGTAATCCCGCACTTCCTCCTAACTTCCAAACTACGAATTCTCTGCATTATATTCACTACCTATATATATAATATATATATAATATAATATATAATATATATAATATGTATATATAAAATATGTCGTCCCGAATAGGTAAAACTTGAGATTTTGGCTTAAATAGCAACGCTCGTTTTACTGAATAAGTCAATCTAAAATTTGTGTATGCAATAATTTCACAAAAATCATTCTGAACTTAACGAAAAAATTACACTATCATTGTCTTGCCAGAGGCGCGCAAATACGACAATTTAGATGTCCCTCTAAACAAGATATATCCCAAATCCCTCCTTTAGAATGCAGGCGCTGTACATCACCCCTCCAGGACTCAAGTCCTATAGATACAATGTCTGCATTTATTGGAATATGGGATATAATAAACTTATTTTTAGAAATTAGGATATAAAGAATTTATGGTATTAGAACTTGGATTATAAACAACTTATGACGTTAGAACCTTTGTTACAAAGAATTTAAGGAGTTGAACCTTGGATATGATTATGATGTTGAAACCTTGGAAACTGAAATATAAGAATTTTAGAATGTAAGAACATGACCTTGTTTCCACATGCGTGTTTAAATGTGTCGAGCCTTGCTTCAGCTCCTTAATGGTATTCAATCCTTAATAGACGCCTAATTGTACACCCTTCTCTGTTCTATCCATTTCTGAGTCCCTACATGATTAGATTGTAAGTGTGTTGATTAAATTAGTGGGAGCTGCGTGTGTATGAGGCACTGGGAGGGTTAGATGACGAGGGGGAGGCGAAGAGGGAGAAGGGTAGAGAGATGAGAAGGGAGAAAGAAAGGAAAGAGACAGAGATGGGAGGGGATATGAGAGAGAGATGGAAGTAGAAGTAATAGTAGAAACGGGAATGGTTGAGAGTGGGAGGGAAAGAAACAGAAAAGAAAGGAATAGAGACAAGGTAGGGGCTAGGTTTACTAAGTAGGAAGAGGAGAGACTGCAGGAGTGGAGGTGATAATTGTATGTTATGGGGAGACATAAAAGGGAAGGACGGGAGAGATGGTTGAGTCTCTGTGATAGCGTAGGTGAGATATGGTCGGAAGGGAAGAAGAATGGACGTTTGAGAATGGGGGAGATAGCATATGAAAATAAAGTGCAAGCGGCAAAAGGGAAGGTACCTTGGATGACGAAAAGAAGAGGCGGAAGAGGGATTATAGGATAAATAAACGATATTGGGTATCTCCGAAGTGGACTAGAATTTTTTTCTCTCTAAACTCTTTTTTTTCTTGTTTGCTATAACTCGAGGCCTAATCCGATCAGCTTCAAATGTTTCAACGCTTGTGTATGGTAACTAAGGTCAGAGTTTTGGAACAATTGGCATGTGCAGGTGCCCTATGCCCAAAGCTGTTAAACCCATTCTCAGCATTCTGAAATGGCTCTCATAACTTTCGAAACCCTCAATGGAGTAGCTTCAGACATTCTTAAAATATATCTCCTGATCGGACGATGGTAGAGAGTAATATTCAAGTGTGTTGGTGAAGATTATTTGTAAAATAGTGTGAAATTGTTGTCCCTGTTTAGTCACGTTTAATAAGTCTCAGGTTACCTCTTTAAATCCCGTCATTATTTAATGGCTGCTGCATCTTCTGGTCAGGATTTTTTTAAGAGCAGGCAAATTTGTCAATACGTATAGTAAAACAGTTAGGGAACTTGGAATCGTTGGATTTCATGCCATAACTAGAGAATAACTCATCTGATCGGCTTCAAATTTTCTCTACTTATGTGGTTTCCTGAGCTCAAGGTTCCCACTCTTATTGGTCGGTATAATTTCCAATTTGCCAGTTTTATTGAATAAATAGTGATACTTATATTCAGTAACTAAAGAATGCTTCTTTTAATCGGCTGCTTCAAAATATTGGTGATGGTGCATTCTATGAGGAGGAGGAGGACGCCCCTTCAGTTAATTCTGACTAGGTGTAAACTGAAAATTTCACCGAAATTTAAAAAAAAATGACTAGAATCGTTGGAATCGGATGCTCTGCTTCAAATTTTCACCGTTGGTGATCTTTATTTAAAGAAATCTTGGTGTTCACTTTGAGCTGGGTAAATTTCTGTTTGCCAGTTTTATTGAAGGAATTGTTTCCCGTGTAACAAGTAGAGAATTCTTCTTGTGAATGCTGTTTCTGTATTTATTTAGGGTTGTGTGGGTACCAATGTGACAATTTTTAAACTGATTTTATAAGTGGATTTTTTTTTTTATAAAAATTACATAGCCAACTTTTCTTATAAGAGTGTAGATAATTTAAAGTACAGATAAGAAAAAAAATCGCGAAATTCAACGAGGAGGACGACCTTCCTATTTTCGGAACATTCTTAGCCATAATTTTATTTTCTGTAAAATTTTGTTTACAATTCTAAAACGCCGTATTCAACCATTTTGTTTTAACGCTGGTGCACTGTCTAGGGCAAGATTCACAGAACTGTTTGTGTGGGTGTTCTGTGGACAATTTAATCTAGGCCATTCCCAGATTTTGTTTCCGTGTGATAACTGGAGAAAAACCCCCATTGACTGACTTTATAAAATTTCAGTATTCGTGTATTCTACGTAGAAGGTTGGTATTGTTAATGGAGTAGGTAGTCGCCATTTTGTCACTTTTTAATCCTGAAATGATTTAGTATTATTGTACATGGTTGTGTTATTTTGCCTTCATGCTGATGAGCGGTTCTTGACCCAAGGAACTGGACTTATGCTCCCCATCCATGGATCGACTCTGAATGCCTCTCATTTCACAGTCTCTGTATAACCACTATTGGTTTAGCGCTTTTCTATGATTAAAATAAAACAAATGCGAACAACAACAACCTTTAATGGTTGATTCAACTTTTGAAATGGATACAAAATTTCTTGCCATTAGACTGTAAGTGCATATTTTTTTTGGAATGTATGCAGTACCTGGAAGATGCTCCTTCTGGTCGTAATTCAACTTTTAGTGCTGATGTGTTTTCCTCAAAAGAAGCTTTGCCTCTTCTAACCAGAAATAAATCAGGGTTTGATTTTAGTGAGGAATCCTCGATCAAATCTACACAATGTTCATTTATGTGCACATAACATCTGTGTTCTCAAGACAGTTGCAAAATAAATGTACATTATATACCCATAGTTTTAATAAATCTTTACTACTTAAATGCATGTAAGTAATCTTAGAGAAAAGTTGGACATATTTTGGCTTGTGTTGGTCCCTGTGTGCCTTCTGCATGGAAGAAATTTGGAAAATTGAACTACTGATTTAATACCATAATTTCTGAATGCCTTATCGAATTGACTTCATTCAACGCTGATAACTTGATAATGCAAATTTTTATTGACTTCAAACTTAATGTGCTGGTGCATTTTAGAATATCGGTCCCTCTGAGATAAGAGAATTCCTCTTCAATCTGGCTTCAAACTTGGTGTTTTTTACTAGAAGATTTGAATTAATTTAGGACTGTGTATGTCCTAATTTGCTATTTTTATTGAAATTGTGATATTAGTGTTCGTGTGCTAGCTTAAAAATACCAAACCAGATTTGCCTCAAATTAATACTTAACTGTATTAGAAATTTACTGTGCACTCTGTATTAACCTTTATACAGGGAGCTGACGTCGAAGATGTGAACTTGAGAGGACTTTCACTGTCGAATCTCATTTCAGTGCTGTAAATAAACGGGGAGGAGAGACGAGGGGAAAAGTAGAGGTGAAGGGATGGAACTAGGGGAAAGGGGGGAGTAGAGAGGCACAGGGGATGGCAGAAGGGGGTGAAGGTGTTGGAGAAGAGGGAACAGCTGGCGTGAGGGGAGAGGTGTGGCAGGAATAAAGAAACACGTGTGCAGGAGTGTCAATAAAGAGAGGGAGGGAGGTGTGGAGGGATAATCAAAGCGTGTGGAGGGGAAAGTGAGTAAACAGAGGGAGGAACGCAGGAGGGAGTGTTCAGGCGGAGAGGTTCGGGAATCATAGCCTTGTGCGCTGAGGTTGAATATTCACCTGGAACCAGTGTTAATTTATATTTAATTTTAAATTAGATTCTAGCGTATACCCCTTATTTTTACCTCGCCTATATGTCATGGCATAGCAGTTGGTTGGCAAATATGCAGCCAGATTTAAGAGATAGCATTGCTAGTGTTGAAATTTGGGTTATGACGTCAGGAGACAAACTTTGGTTTCTGCCTGCAAGTGCCACTCCTCTTTCGTTACACATTCTCGGCCAGAACTGTGAAAAACAACACAGATTTCAAGTTTTGTGCCTCAGGTTATTAATAACCATCAAGAAAATATTGTTAGCGATTTTTAATAATAATATTTTTAAACTGCAGGAATGAATGTAAATTTTTACATGTTCAGAAAACTGATAACTGCTGAATAATTATAGCTTATATTTTGTTTGTATTCGGAGCTACAGAAGCGCTGAATAAAGAATGAAATTTTGTTTTAGTTATGCTAAAATTGCCAGACAGAAAGAGCATTTCTTGAAATCTTTACTGGCTGTTCGTCAAGCAGCAGATTTACCTGGCCTACCCCTCTTTCACTATATCCTAATTAATAAATTTCTATGGAAAAAAATTCATGTCATACATTCACCTGTATTTAGAATTGGGTTATACCTTCCTTTATAGTCTATACGTTTAATATAGTCTGCGTGAAGAGTAATTGTACTTGTAATAGTTATTTTCTCGGGTTTTGCGTGAAGAACACCCGGAGTGGATCAGGTAATGAAAAAGAGATGTGATACATATGTGCTTTGATGTAAAATTGTGAGTCAGTTTTAATGGGGTAACTATTTGTAATTCTGTATGTATCAGGCGAGCTAGAAGTTGTGCAATTAATATGTTGGTTTGTACCTTAAATTTTCTGCCCCAGTTGAGGGGAGGGAATTGCCATGATTTTAACTTTTCATGACAAGTACAAGTCACTATATTTTGAAAAAAAAAAATGTGAAGATCCTTGCTACGGTACGGTATGATGAAAGGTTGCTATGATGAAATGTTCTGTACATGTGTTCAGTTTCCAGCATTATTTATGATCTGGGTAATCGGATATTAAGTTCTGTTGTTGGCTGTAATAATTCTAGATTTATACATTTCTTAAGACATATTCGGTGGGGGGGGGGGTAACACGAATTATCATTTTTAAGATTTGTGTATCAAAATTTTTATTGATAAGAATTTTTAGAAGCTTTGCAGGGGTCATAAGAGAGTTGCTCATGTAAGGGACCCTGGACGAGGAGGGGTCCTTTCACGTTCAGTGCCACTTAGCATTAAGTATTGCTGACGTGTGAATGTGTTAAGAACATAAGAAAGAAGGAACACTGCAGCAGGGCTACTGGCCCATGCGAGGCAGGTCCAATTCTCCTCCTGTCGCTTAGTAATGCCCAGTCTGTCCTAAATACATTTTCTGCTGTAGAAGTAGCATCTTTGGGATTTTAGCACTCCTCATGAAGAGATGGAAAATAGATTGACTGAACTGACTTTAACTTTTTCCACGTATGCAGTTATAGTTTAGATCCCTTACAGACACTAGCTAGCTAAGATGTATAGTTTCATTATTAGAAAGGTCATATATAGGTTCTTATCTCGTGTTCTAGTCCCTCATGTATCTTCCTATTTGTCTGGTATCACTTGTTTTCTTGATTAGTTTCTTAAGGAATTCTCTCTCTCTCTGCCCACTGTAAGATTAGTACTCCAAGTTGCAGACTCGTTGCAACTCACTAGAACCGTATTAGTTATTTTAGGCTAAACTTCTGATTAAGTACCTGTTAGCATAGTTACAACCACACTGACTTTAAACACAACGTGATCCCACGTGTTTTTCATTCCTATATAATAATTATTTCCTCCACCCGCATTCTCTTTGACTTGAAAGACACAGTTAAATATAGGCAACACAGGACACTTATACACATTCCAATTCTACAGCAACCATGTAATTATAGCATCTATGCTGAGTTAGGCATGAAAACTAACAACTGGGCATCGACACTGCAAACTTGAATTGTTTGCCATCTTAATGGCACTAAAAATAACTTATGTCACTGAACTTTACTCATTGATTATTATCGATTCTGAGTCATCAGTAAGGGCACCAGACTCGCATAATGACTCTCACAAAATGCTCATAGAAAAGCCGGGTATTTCGGTACTCAAAAATCAGAAGAAAAAGGAATTATTGTATGATTCTTACGTATTTCATCATAGATTGAATTACTCCTTCATGATAATGTTCAAAAGTTAGCCGAAGTACCCTGAAGGAAAATGAAGAATATATCTTGGGCATGTTAGTGCCCAGGAATAGGAGAAAAGTAAATATTGAAAGTGAATGTCTTAAGAATGGCATTAGAAGCCTGAGCAGATCTATCCCTCAATTTGACATCATGAACGTAGATAAGCATGTTTACGGAACAATTTGCAATATGAACAGACTGATATTGTAGAAATCAGGTAGAGAGAAAATTTTTTTTCATATTATTTAGTAAAACTTATACATCAGCACTGTGCTGCTACCCTATTCCATATGATAATTACACAGATAGCAATGTTTGGCTGTCAGATTCTATAGCATAAGGTAGAATTCATTCATATTGTTGAAATCTGTCAGCCTGAGATGAGAGACTTCAGCAGGACAATAAAGATATCGTCAAGACCTGGTCACGAACCGTGCCGCGGTTGCATTGACTCCCGAAATCCTTCTCCAGGTATTCTCTAGGTAAGTATTCCATTAGCTCTGGGAGCCTGAAATGTTTCATTCTAGCAGACCTGAACTTACTATTATTTGCGGACTGCCATCCCACAGTTTGGCTTATCAGGGGTGAGGAACCTTTTAATGTTGGAAGGCCGTGTTATATTAGATATACTGAAAAATGTTGGTTATTTTGTAAAGAGTTGATTATTATTTAATAACTTCAAGAAAAATAATTCATTCAGAAGGCCTTACTTAATGCTCTAGAAACCCGTATTTAATGCTTTAGAAGGTCGTGCATAATGCTCTTGAAGGCCGTAGGTTCTCTGCTCTTATCCTATACACAGGAGAACTGTAATGCTATGAAGATTATCTCCGTCAAAACAGAGTTGAGCATTTAAAATTCACTTTAGGAGAGAGAATGAGGCAGGAATAAAAAAAATGGCACTACATTATTATCTTCTTCGTCTTCCCCTTCCCTCTTTCCTTTTTCTCCTTTGGGTTGTCTTTCTTCTGCCTTGGGTATTTGTTCCTTCATTTTTTTTATTTATTCCCCCCCCCTCTGTGCTCTTGCTCGTACCCTCTGTGAGCACTTAGCTCCCTTGCAGTGCTCCTCTTTCTCAGTATTTGACTGGCTCCTCCTCCTCCATACTACCTTCCCCACTACTTCCTTCTATCTCCACTACTACCACTACCATCTCCTGCCTATATATACTCCCTCCTTCTTTCTTTTTTTGTTGGTGTGACTTTATAAATGGTCCAAGTCGGACCGAAACGTCGTCGTAAGCTCCTCTCTTCTATGTGCGGGTTATTTGTGTATATATCTGAGGATATACACATGCATGCAGGCATACATAAACACATACACGCATGCGTGTATATATAGTCACACACATGATTGCAACACTAAGAAACGTTTCGCCTGCGTCGCAGGCTTCATCAAAATGCTAGAGACATCAACACTGCTGGAAGACGAAGTAGACAAAGTATGGAGGTAATTTGTAATCAGTCCATCACCCTAGAAGCAAGATTACAAGTCTCACTCTTGCGGTAGTGCGAGTTTGTAAATGGTCCAAATTGGACCGAAACGTCGTCGTAAGCTTCTCTCTAGTGTGTGCAGATTATTTGTGTATTACAAGTGTCTTAGCCTACAGCAGAAGCATGTGTCCAGAAACTTTGTTATATACAGGAAGGTGGAGAGTAGCAGCTTGAGGATGAAGTCACAGTTGAGCTGTATGTAAACATCTGGCCACATCTGCTATAGCCGGCTATGAAACTGGTCATCTTCCTTCTAGGGTGATGGACTGATTACGTCAGACTACCTCTCTAATTCGTCTACTTCGTCTTCCATCAACGCTGACGTCTCCGGGATTCTGATTCGTCTCTGAATTCAATTGGCGAAACGTTTCATCAAAAAAAAAAAAAAAAAAAGAGATTCCTAGTCTTGTAAATGTTTCTTCCCGGGCCGGAAGTACCGGCAAATCTCTAATGAATGTTTCTTATCAACTTGGTGCTGCTGTACACAATTTACATAATTATAAATATATATATATATAAACATACACATATACATATAGAGACAATGCACTTTCATTTTTACTGTAGTTTCTTGGCATTTCGAGAGAGGTAGGGAGACGGGGTAAACAACAGACCATTGGGAGACACTAAGGAGTAATTACCTGGCTAAACAGTCGTTAGTCGTGATGGTTCCTGCGAGGCGTTGACGTAAGGAATTGACGGTCCTTCCCTTCCCCCTCCCCTTCCCCTTCCCCCTCCCCTTCTCCTACCCCCACCCCCCGGTCCTTCCTTTCCCATTACTCTCTCCTTCTTAGGTAATGAAGAGGATGAAGATATATAGATGAAGAGACGGGTAGGGGAGTAAAAATAGGATACAGGAAGTGGAAGAATAAGAAGAGCAAGAGAGGAAGAAGTGGGAGAGGGAAAAGTAGGAGAATGGGAGAGGAAGAAGTGGGAGATGAAAAAAGTAAATAAGTGAGAGAGGTAGAAACGGGAAAGTGGGAGAGGAACAAGAGAAAAAGATCAATAATTAGATGAGAGGAGACAGAGAGAACAAGAGTATGCGTATTCCTCTCCTTAGACCTCGCCTATTTTGACCTCCCCTACTTTGGCCTCACCTGCTTTGACCTACCCCTACTTTGACCTCGCCTACTTTGACCTCCCCTATTTTGACCTCCCCTACTTTGACCTTTCCTACTCGGACTTCCCTTCAGGGTGCTTTTGCAGGTCCCACTGTGGCTGTGGATTAATAAGTGGGTTAGAAACTAATTTGCCCCATTTGCCAGCATTTCACTATCTGAAATGCGTAGTGGTACTCACTTGGTTTGGGCATAAAGCCCTCTAATTACGCCCTCGAATAGGACGGGCCCAATCACCTAGTGTCTGCCCAAGGACTGCAGTTCTATTTATGGCGTTACAAGTGAGATTAAGACTTACCTTGCTCGTGTTACGTGAGCTTATGGCGTTGACATCGCCATTAAGGCCGATGTTGGTGACTTGACTGAAGGCTTGAGTATCTCTTGGAATGTTGCACTAATGTTCGCCACTACGTCGGGAATGTTCGTTGCAATCACTCGCAATACCGGTTGCACTTCACCATTCAGTACCATCATTTGTTCATGGTTTCGTGGTATTATCCACAGCACGGAGAACACGGAGACGCAATAAACACTACGTGATTAGTTCTTCCGCGAATTTCCTGACTCATACAAGGGAATAAGTCGAACTTTCTTAGTTTCCTGAGATTGTCAGAATGAACAAGAGTCAAGAAAGCACTGGTCGCTACTGTCCCTTTGTCTTTTAATGATAAGGAGGCAACGCCCTCATGACACGTCTCTCGTCCGTTCCTTGAAGCAATCTGAGGCCTGCCGCCCTCGTCGCCCTCGTCGCCCTCCTGCTCCTTGTCCCCACATAGGATATGCTGAACTCAGCTCTATATCTCTTCCCTGCTACACATTGCAACAGTATTCAATACAAGAGGGTAGGTTTCTTGTTACCTAGCTATAGACTAGAATTCATAATAGTCCCAACTTGTAGATAAAGTGGATGTAGGTTTTCCTTAATTTTCCTGCTCAGGAGAAAAAAGTAATTACTCTCGTTTAACCCTCACTGTGTAGTTGATCAAGAACACTAGCAAGGAGAGGAAAGCGTGCCTCGTGATGCTATGGTACATGTGGGTTTATTAAAGCTGTTTGCGAGGAAGAAAGAGTCCACTAGCCCCTTCCAAGAGGGCTAAGTCTCTCAAAGTGCTGAGGAGTGGCTGAGATATACCCCCTTTCCTGGAGAATTTTCTCCACACTACTCCTACCTTCCCCTACATGGACCTCCCTTACTCGGAATTTCTCCCTCGTATCTCCCCTACATGGACTTCCCCCTACTCTTACATCTCCTTACTCATACCTCCCCCTATTCGTACCTCCCCCTACTCGTACCTTCCCCTACTCGTACCTCGCCCTACTCATATCTCCTCGTACATGGACCTCCCCTACTCGGACCTTCCCCACTCGTACTTCCCCCCTAGTGGGACTTCCCCCTACGTGGACCTCCCCCTATTCATATCTCCCCACCTCGGACTTTCCCCTATTCATACCTCCTCCTACTCGGACCTCCCGTACTCATACCTCACCCTATTCATCCTCCTCCTACTCATACCTTCCCTTCTCAAATCACATCCACACTAACTTGGCCTAAACAAAAACTCCTCTTCAGTTACCTAAATATATTACGAGCTCAAGTTGGCTCGTAATGTTCCAGCTGGTCGATGCTGTGTAAATCTTATAGCAAGAATGAGATCATTCATTCCTTCGTTTCTTTGGTGTTCAATGCCCTCCCTGTTTTATACAGAACTCATCTAATGGTTAAGACAAGACTTTGCTGATGTAACTTTTATGTGAAGAACGTTTCGATCTGTTTAAACCTTCGTCAAGTCATGAGTTGGTAAAGGTTTAACCAAAGCGAAACGATGTGTCAGGGAAGTATCTTTGGTGTTGTCGGCAGCACGTTATTTACATCCAAAAGAACGAACATTTCCAGTCAGAAGCGTTTATGTGATTATTACAAGAACATAAGAAAGGAGGAACACTGCAGCAGGCCTGTTGGCCCATACTAGGCAGGTCCTTCACAAATATAATCCTAAATAAGCGCTAAACCCACAAGGGTCGTGTTTATGTGATATTTGTGTTGGTCAGACTAGACGACTTGTCCATTTTAATCTTTTATTTTCCCTGCGAAATTTTCTCTTAAGCTTTAGGAAATATTTTTTTTGTGAACATACAAGTTTTTAATTTCTGCATTAAAAGTCAACTAGAAACCTCGCTTAACCTAGCTAAAAATTAACGCAATATAGTTTAGCTTATTCCTGCCCAATCTGTGTTAGGTCAACCAAACACAATCATCTTTGTAAATTTTAAATTGTCAGTTTTATTGAAAAGTGTTGGTTTTCATGCCATAACTAGATAATGCTTTTACTGGTTGGCTTCAAACCCAAACATTTAATTGAAAATATTCTACATTTGCATATGATCTGTGTAGGTGCCAGTTTTCCCGTTTTAAAGAAAAAGTTATATCAAACTGGACTTTCTTTTAAAACACAAACTCAGTTATTTATTTGTTTTAGGATTATAGAACATTTTAAATAGAGTATAGCTGGAAAAATGAAAACTCGCTATATTGTGTTTCCAAATCTTCTTCGGTAATATTTAATTGCCTAACAAACTTATGCCGCACTCTGCACTATTCCTGTCGCGTTCGTTGAGGTACAGGAGGGATGGGTTATGCAGTAAGGGGGGATTAAGGATTAAGACGACGAGAGCTGTCGTGAGATGGGAAGGAAGAAGGATAAGGAAGGATGGAAATAACTGGAAAAGGATGGGAAGGAGAGGAAGAGGAGGAATCAAGGCAAGTGGCCCAACCACTTTGGGATATGTGGTACCGAAGTACTGGAAGCGTAGATGGAGTGGCTTGAATGATGACGTTGCTTGGTTCTCTAGGAGAGGATGGCGAAGGCAGCGGCAGGAGCTGAGACTGTCAGTCGGCAGCAAGCAGGACGAGTTATTTTTTCATTAATGCTGTTATCAATGTGTGAAATTTTGTTTTAGAGAGTTGTATCACATTTATGGGAGCTCTGTAGAAGAGTTCGTTGGTTTGAAGTTGGATTATCTGTTCGACTTTAGGGTATGGTGTTTCGTCGGTGGTGTACGTTGCAGTTTTGTCTTTGAGATATTGGGCGAGTTCTAGGCGATCCATTGGGCTGGGGCAATGCTTCACGGTGTAGAACATGAGTCCTTTGTGTTTAGCCCATAGTGTGCCAGGTAATCGACGTGGTCGAGGTGGAGATGGCGGTGGTGAAGTTGAGGAAGGTGGTGGTGCTTCGTTTTCAGCTTCAGTAGGCGAATTAGAAGATGTTTCTGGTGGCAAGGCTTCTGATTGGTTGGATTCAGTAAAGGGTGGTGGCGGTGGAGGCTTCTCATTGGTCGCTGTTGGACTGACGTCACTTGTTGGTGGTGTTGATGGAACTTCTGCAAAAGAGTTTGTGATTAAGTCTTTGGTGAATTTGAGAATTTCTTCAGAAGGTGGAGATGCTGGAAATGTAAATGATGGCATGTTATTTAAGGCAAATAACTCGTTGATGGTAGAGTTAAAGGATCCAGGTACAGCCATGTTTTGCATGTGAGCGTATAGTAGACAGTAATGAATCTTCGCTACGTCACATGCTGGAGGAGTGATGGTGGTGGTGATGGAGGCGGGCTGAGTAGATGCTAACCATACCCCCGGCCGGGATTGAACCCGCAGTCATAGAGTCATAGATGCTTGAAGTAATTTCGTAGTGTCTGCTTGCAATTTTGCAATTGTGGCATACGTTAGTGTGCTGTTGGTAGATTTTTTCTTTGTTGCATCTTGTTGTTTCTCCATAATATCCTTTCTTGTAGGACATTTTGCTGCTAATGTATGGTGATCATTACTTTTGCAGTTTAAAACACGCTGGTTGTGTTGGAGCAGCAGCAGTACAGGAACTGAAGGTGTCCCTCACTACCACATGTAGTGCAGAACTTCTTGTCTTTTACTGGACATGCTTTGGTGGTGTGAAGATAAGAATAACAGTTCCAGCAATGTTGGATGTAGTGGTATCTCTCTGCTTCTGTGTAGGTGGGAGTAATGTAGTAGTAGTAAACAGCAAGACCCTCGTTCAGAGCAGTGGCAGCCATGTTCACGTCGGTAAAGGTGACCTTGAGCATAGACGATGCATTCGGGATTTTGGTAATGTTATCAACAGTAGCCCAAGTCTTTTGTGTTTCAATGGATGACTTGAGTTCAGCAATTGATTGAGAAGTCAGAATCTTGTCCAGTTTTTTTTAGGAATACTGATTTTCTTGCCCTGAGGGCAGGAGAGGATGTAACAGTAAATCCTTGAGCAGTAAGAGTAGTGGTGGCTTCTGTAGTGAGTAACTTCTCTGCTTCAGCATCATCGTGACATACAACAATGAATGCTTCTTTCAGTGACAAAATAGCATTGAATTTCACTTGCAATGCTTCCTGCACAACAGTTGCAAGAGCAAGCTTCGTTGAATCATCAACGGTACCATTTTTTGGCTTGATCTTTACACGATTTGCGTAGCTCATCGTGTAAGTCAGGAAGATTACGCTGGTAAAGGTTCCCCTCCCCAACGGGGATCGAACTGTGTCTGTGTGTAAGGGGGATACCTTTCTTGGATCGCGCAGCGACCATAACATTGCTTTTTCACCTGGTTTCTCTGGCAAAATGATCGTTTAAAGCGAACTTCGTTAATACGGCGCTCCTTACTCAACAGGACCGGATATAAAAATGTGCAACAGAATCGGAGGTAAAGCAGCCACAACAGGACCAGAGGTAAACAATCTGCAGCAGAACTGGAGGTAAGCAGACACAACAGAGCCGGGGATTAACAGATGTAACAGAATCCACAAAAGAAGCACACATATGCCATATTCAGCAGACGTTGTCTGCCAGATATTGTACGTGTGAATTAGAGCTACTCCTCTTGGCCTATTGTAAATACTGGAAAACAAACATGTGTTAGTAACAAGCATAATAAATGACAAATAAACAAATTGGTTACTTTCACTTCTCCGTTTTCTTGGAATTTTGAATGTTCGATTTTGGTACCCAGACTTGGCGTTGAAAACATCAGGGGCATAAAAAAAAAAAATATGCAAATTAAGCTCTTAATTGAACAACTCGCCGTTAAGGGAAGAGCTTTACCATGTAATGACTTTATCCCACACCTGTCGGTTTACCAAAATAAGTTTTGTACCAAGGAACTTCAACATAATTTTACAGCACTTATTGTATGCTCACAGGCAACAACGCTTCTATAGCCAGTTAAAAAAAAAATCTCGTCTGTTTTTCATTTTGCAGGTAATTTTTTTACAATGTTCTCATAGACTGCCATTTCTGGACGGGTTATCCACCACCCTGGTAGTTATTACGTAGTAGAATCTGCTGCAGTGTAAAAAAAATTAGCCCAGAGTTAGATAATGTATAGACACTTAAAAGAAACTTTAAATAAAAATATATATAAATATAATATAATATATAAAAATATATATATAATATATATATAAATATATTTTAAAAAATATATTTTTAAAACAATAAGACACGTAAACAGGTGTTTCAAAATATGCAAAACAACCACTAAAAAAAGCGATGGATGTGTCTATAAGTTTCCCTTGAAAAATTTTTGCGATAAAGTTTTTTACGGTCAAACGGGAAAAAATCCAAACAAGATTAAAACAAATAAATATAGCATTAGAACTGGACAAATTCCAATGCTCTATTTATTCAGAAAGTTTTTAACCATAAATTGTTTTTAAAAAATTGAAAAGTAGACAAGCAAGTCCAGGTCGCAGAATAAAAATTGAATCTGTTTATAAAAAGCATTTTTGACAATAAATGAATACCCTTTGGTTTAATAAATTTTGATCCATTTATAATTAATAAATTTGGGGTAAAATTTTAAATAAACACGGGGCAAATAAAAGCGGGGGGGATTTTTCAAAAGGGCCTATCCCAAATTTTGGGTCGCCGCGCGTCACGTGTTTAAAACCCTTGTGGGGTCTGATGTAGGGGCGGCCGACCCCTTATATAGCTTTTCCTGGGTGCTTCACTTTTATAGTTCCTTGATAATGTGAGTAGTCACGAAAGCGCTTTGGGAAATTTTCCAATTCTTTTAGATGGTTGTTTTGCATATATATAATATAAAAAATTATATATAATATAATATATAAATAAATATATAAATAAAGAGGGGGCCACCTCTGGGGTAAATTTTGGGGCCCATAGCCCCTCGGAAAGTGCATAAAAAGGCTTCAAGGGAAAAATATTTGGGTTTCTTCCCGAAGCCGTTTGAATTTCCACTTCCCCAACCACCCCATCTTTTTTAATTTTTTTTTACCAATAGGAATAAAAAATTATATATTTTTATATATATATATATATAATATATATATAAATAAAAAATTTTAAATATATTATAAAATATATATATAATTTTATATTATATATTATAATATATATATTTTTAATTATTTTAAAAAATAATTATATTATATTATATATAATAATTATATAATATTAATATAAATTTTTATATATTATAATAAATATTATATATATAATAATTTAAATATATATATATATTATAAAAATATATATATATATAAATATATATATATATAATAAGTAATATTTTTTATTTTTTTTTTTTATCACCCGGCCGATTCCCACCAAGCAGGGGGCCCGAAAAAGAAAAACTTTTACCATCATTCACTCCACCTGTCTTTCCAAAGGGGCTTTTCACTACATGAGTTTCTGTAGTTTATCAAGTGGTTGTGAATTACGGTGTTGTAGCAGGCATTCATTGTGTCGTCAGACCTGCTTGCGTATTGGTGTCGTGAAATTTATCTGTGTTGGAGGTCCTTGACCTTTCGCCATCGCTTATAACTTTATGCAGTCATATAATGGAGGTGAGGTTGTAATATTCCTCTTTGCAGAGATGGTGGTTTTGTCCTGCCTACTACTAATGAATGCCTGCGTACAACACCGTAAATTACAAAACAACTTGATAAACTACAGAAACTCAGATTATCGGCCACTGAAGACCTGAACTCAATACGAAGGAATTCAGGAATCATCACTTATTTCTATATCCAGACCTTCACCAATAGCTCTATACACCATCTATATGTATAGAATTTTTCATGATATCCTCACATAATAAACTGTATAAGTCTTACAAACTTTCATATACTTTCAATCTACCAATTTTTAATATATATAATACCAACTCGGTATATCATCATATATAGCATTTTACCTGATCATTATACCTGACTATAAATACTCGATTCATATCACCTAGTTATATTTTTGTACTTGATAAAATCCATGTAGTGTGAAATACTATCTATAAAGGATACATTATACTTAATTTATTATTTATATTGCACATAAATATATATGATTATAGTATGAGTTAATTCTCATGCTTCATCTATATGTTGTAATACTTTATTAATGACATCTCGCCATTCCACCAAAGTGATTGGCCAAAAGAAAAATTTCACTCATCTTCCTCCAATCAGTTGCGAAGAGGAAGCTTCTTAATACATAATGTAACGCAATTTAGCACCCTCTTCAGATTAGCATGTACTTCTCCTTCCAGGACTCAAGTCCGATTCTGCGGTTCCCTAAGTCCCCTCACAAATGACTTTGCTCACACTCATCAGCGTCAAGTATTAAAAACCATTTGCTCCATCACTCTATAAATGCTTCACGCATGCCTGCGGATCCTGCAAAACAAAACCTTAACTCTTCATCCGCCCTTCCTAGCCGACCCTACCCCGCTTCCTTCCACACAGATGATACACTCTTGAAGTCATTCAGCTTTCGACTCCATGCTACTACATGTCCGAACCACCAACAACCTGCTACAGCCCTGGACAACAGGGTTTTAACATCCGACCCACTCAACTTCAAACACAATTCTCTGCCATATTCAGCACACATTGCCCTCGACATGTATCTCACTGCTCCAGCCTCTCCTGCTGCAATTCAAATACCACTTCAACAACCCATTTAGAAAGCTATAGTAAAAATAACAATTGTTCCCCTCTTTCCTCCAAGGACAAGTTTCTTTGTCTTCCGAAGTCCAATTTTGACCACTCACTTGTTTAAAACTCATGGATTAAACATTTTCAATTAACCCTCTCATGAACACCACCCAATAACGGAAAGCGTTCACCACTCATACTTCTCTCCCTCACAACCTCGTTTACCAAATAGTTTCTACAATCTTTTTTTATCCTAAACCTTACTTGTTTCCTGAAATTCACCTTTATACTTCTTTTGCAACACCAATCCATTATTCATCCACCTCTCTTACTTCACTTCAGAATCTCCAAGAGCACAGTGTCATCTGCAAAGAGGCTTACAACCTCCCACTTTGTGTGATTCTTTATCTTTAACTCCACGCCCTTGCCAAGCCCTCGCAATTTACTTCTCTTACAACCCCATCTATAAATTTTATAAATCACTAACACAATACTTGTCTAAGGCCTACTTTACTGGGATTAAAAATTTCCCTCTTTCCTACACTCTAACTTGAGCCTCAATCTCTAAAAACCCTCTTCACTGCTTTCATAACCTACCTTTCTTGGATCGCGCAGCGACCATAACATTGCTTTTTTCACCTGGTTTCTCTGGCAAAATGATCGTTTAAAGCGAACTTCGTTAATAGGCGCTCCTTACTCAACAGAACCGGATATAAAAAATTTGTGCAACAGATCGGAGGTAAAGCAGCCACACAGACCAGAGGTAAACAATCTGCACCTTCAGCAACCTGGAGTAAGCAGACACAACGAGCCCGGGCATTCAACAATGTAACAGAATCCACATTGAAGTCATACTATGCCATATTCAGCTACTTGTCACCCCAGTAAATTGTACGTTGAATTAGCAACACTCCTCTTGGTCCTATGTCAAAACTGTCCAAAACAACATGTTTGATAACACACAATAAATTGACAAATAACAAATTGTACCTTTCACTTCTCCTTTCTTGAATTTTGAATGTTCCGATTCTAGTACCCAGACTTGGCGTTGAAAACATCAGGTCATAAATAAACATTATGCAAATGGAATCTTAATTTGAACAACTCGCCGTAAGGACAGCTTACCATGTAATGCACTTTAATTCTCACACCTGTCGGTTTACAAATAAGTTTCTGTACACAGTCAACTCTCAAATAATTTATCAGCACTTTTATCTCCCAGGCCAATCAACGCTTCTATAGCCATTTAAAAAAAAATCTCGCTGTTTGTTATCCATTGCAGGTAATTTTTTTACAATTCCTTATAATTTCTTTGACACCTATCGGAGGTTATCCACCACCCTGTATTAATTCGTATAGAATTCTCCAGTGAAGTAAAAATTAGCCAGTTGACTCAATTGTATAGAACTTAATAGAAAGCTTTATATACTATTCATAACTGATATTATTCTTATAATCCCATTAAATAACAGTAAACAGCGTGTTGAACATTCAAACAATCCTGTCAAAATGTTGATGGGAAATTTCCCTCTATTCCTTTAAAATTTGACCTACATTCTACGTCAAAACTGCTCAAAATTTCGACCTACCTCTAAACACATAACTTCAAACATCAAATGCCAATTCCATGCTCTGTTATTCAGTAATCATTTTAACAATGCCACAATTGATTTTCAAGCTTAAAATAGTTCACAGTATGTTCACAGTAAATAACTGGATCTTTTACTAAAACCAGTTTGACAATAATAAATCATTTCCTTTGGTTTATCTAATTACGTCTTATCTTAATTAATAGTAATTTTAAATTTAATAATACATTGACAGATAATCAGCTGGGCTATTTCCAAATTGGACCATCCTGTTAGCCGCCTGCCTTTACAAGACTACATGTTAAGCCGATCCTAGTGGGATCTTGATTTAAGCTTGAAAAACCTTAAACCATCCTAACTTTCCACTTTCATTTTCCTTGTAATTGATATCACGAATCCCGTGATCCTTCCCCCTTTCTTTTAACTTGTTGCATAATTCCCCATATCAAAATAGGCTATTCATACTATACAAATTTAATTCACTATTCCCTATATGAGTCCACACAGTTGTAAATTGTCGGACCATACTCGCAATTCCTAAAATATTCTCGCTTCCCAATGACCCTAAATTTGGTTTCTTCCTGAAGCTTCTTGAATTTCAATCTCACTACCACAACTTTTTAGTATATATTTTTACATAAATTTATGATAATATTAATTCATATTGTCTTATTATAATTGTTCAATATTTAATTATATCATTTTTCTATATACTATTTTGATATTTATTTGTATAAAATTATCATATCTAATTTTATATATTCTTATACTATTTTACATCTATATTCACCAATATCACTTTATGACCATTTCTTATAACAAAACTATCTATATATATCTAAATAATTTTTTTAAATAATATAATTACTTATTGACCATTATATGTCTCATTAGATTATCCTCATATACTATATATATATATTACCCTATATATATATATATATATATATTTATTTATTTAGCATAACTGGATACGTCAGCATTGTGCGGCTGATAGTTACACAGAGGGAACAAAAGTTATGTTTCTCTTTCACATTCCATCACACAGAATGGGGATCTGTCAGCCTGAGCTGAGAGACTTTAGCAGCGCAGTGATGATAGCGTCAAGTATTCCAGTAAGGGTTCATCAGCTACAGGAGGTTCGAAGGTTTCCTTCCAGCATAGCTGGAGTTACTATCACTTGGAAATTGCCTTCTCAGGATAGCCTATCCCACGGACAAGAGAATATAAAAACTCAATTTCTCTCTCCTCGAGAGAGAAATGGAAGTGTCGTCCTTGTATTACCTATATTTGTCAGCTATCCTGCCTAACGAAAATTTGTAGGTAGAGTGCCCAGAAATTATTAATGGGAGATTCTTTTTATTATTTTTGTTATTGTAATAGTCATGGGAAACCTTAAACCCGTAAGAGTTATACAGCGTCTAGGGGGACGGGTGGGGTACGGGGGTTAATAAAGTTTGATCCGAGGAAGAGGAGGATAGCTTCAGTTACTTGAATGAAGAGCCCTTCAGTAACGTGAAGTCTCCCCTTGATAAAGAGTTGTGTTGATCCCCATGTATGACGGATCGTTAAACTTTCCCGTCCGTCCACCCGCCTGCTGTCCATCTACCTGCCTGTCCTTTCGTTCTTCAAAGTACAGGAGAAGGGTGTGTGCACTCACTGAGCTGTGTTTGCAGGAGTTGCGACTCAGCTCCTGGACAAGCCTCCTAGACCCCTTTAATCGGCATCCCTTATGGCCTCTAGTGCTTTATCATATCTACTCTTGAAGATGTGTATTGAATTAGCCTCCACCACTGCTTCATCCAAGTCATACTTTTCAACCACTCTGAGACTTAAGAAATACTTTCTTACATACAAATGGGTCATTGCGTTTCAGCTTCCACTATGTCTCCGTGATCCTGGTCCTCTTTATTCAATCTGTCCCTGTCTGCTCTGTCGATTCCATTTAAAATTTTTACGGAGTAATCATGTTATTCCTGGTTCTTCCCTCTAAAATCGTCAGGTTCAGTTCCTGGTTTCTGCCTTCTTTAGCCCTCTCACATCTATTCTTGAAAGTATGTATGAATCTTGTCTCCACCACTCCCACATCCAGTTTATTTCCACTTTCTCACTGTTTGATACTGAGTACTTTCTAATATCACTGTGAGTCATTTGTGTGTTTAAGTTTCTCCTCTGTTCCCTTGTATAAACCTGGTCCTCCCACTGTAAAAAGTTTGTCCTTTTCAGCTTGATCAATACCTCAGAGTATTTTGTACGTCATAATCGAGTTCTTCCACGAATGAGATCACCCCATGGGTCAGGAAGAATAATGCTTTCTCGGTTCTCGCGGTATTTCACCCAGTGTTTACCCAGATTATTCACCCAGATTTTCACTCAGATTATTCGCCCAGATTTTCACCCAGATTATTCACCCAGACTATTCAATCGGATTATTCACCCATATTATCATTATCTTCACTTGTGAGGCAGTCTGACCAGATTGGTCAGATTGGTCAGACTGCCTTGTATGTCTGAAAGGTTATTGTTGTTTGCCTTGCCCTTACAATATTCACCCAGATTATTACTACCTCTGGTAATACCGCTGTGTACCACCCCAACCTCTGCCTGCCTACCAGCCACCATTACGCAACATACCAGCCAATCTGCCAGTCACCATTACCCAACAACCCACCAATCTGCCAGCCACCATTACCCGTCAACCCATCAATCTGCCAGCCACCATTACCCAACCAACCTGCCAGCCACCATTACCCAACCAACCTGCCAGCCACAATTACCCAACCAACCAACCTGCCAGCATTACCCAGCCAACCAACCAGCTTGCCAACCACTTGGAAAATCCTGGAAGGAATGGTTCCGAATCTGCACACAGAAATCACTCCCTACTAAAGTAAAAGACTGAGCAGGCGATGCAAATTACCCCCAATTAAAAGTAGGGGCGCCATTGGTACACTAAGAGAAAACACCATTAGTGTCCGGGGCCCAAGACTGTTCAACAGCCTCCCATCAAGCATTAAGGGAATTACCAATAAACCCCTGACTGTCTTCAAGAGAGAGCTGGACAGATACCTAAAATCAGTGCCGGATCAGCCGGGCTGTGGCTCGTAGGTTGGACTGCGTGCGGCCAGCAGTAATAGCCTGGTTGATCAGGCTCTGATCCACCGGGAGGCCTGGTCATGGACCGGGCCGCGGGGGCGTTGATCCCCGGAATAACCTCCAGGTAACCATTACCCAACCAACCAACCAGCCTGCCAGCCACAATTATCCAACCAACCAACCTGCCACCCACCATTACCCAACCAATTAACCAACCAACCTGCTAGACACCATTACCCATCCAACCAACTAGCCAATCTCCCAGCCACCATTACCCAACCAGTCTGTCAACCACCATTACCCAACCTACCAACCATTCTGCCAGCCACCATTACCAACCAACCATTCTGCTAGCCACCATTACCCAACCAACCATTCTGCTAGCCACCATTACCCAATCAACCAACCTGCCAGCCACCATTACCCAACCAACCAACCAATCTGCCAGCCACCATTATCCAACCAACCAACCAATCTGCCAGCCACCATTACCCAACCAATCAACCTGCCATCCACCATTACCCAACCAACCAACCAATCTACCAGCCACCATTTCCCAACCAACCAAACTAAAAGCCATCCTGCATCCATCGGTCGCCACCCTCTACCCTCAGAAAGGTTGTCAAGTCTAACCTTCAGAAAGGCTGTCAAGCCTAACCCTAAGGAAGGCTGTCAAGCCTAATCCCGTTACTTTCCATACAACTTTCTTAGCGATTCTCCCACCTAGTTACCAGCACCTTCCACCCTCACCAGTGGAAGCCCACCTGAAGGGCCTCATAAATCTGCCAGACCTCCCTAGCTCACCCACCTGCCCGAGGAAGTCCCCCACGAGAGGGCCTCATAAAGCTGCTAGTCCCCCCTAGCCCACCCACCTGCTTTAGAAAGCTCACCTAGAGGGCTTCATGAAGCTACCAGCCTCTTCTAAACCCACCCGTCTACCTGTGGAAGGCCACCTGGAAGGCTCCGTCAAGCTACCAGTACCCCCTAGCCCACCCACCTGCCTGTCAGACCAACTACTGTTATAGTGCAAGGGGTGACTAAAAAAAAAAAAAGAAAAAAAAAAGAAAGAGGAGTGTAACCACTTTCAGTCGTCTGTGGCTATCCATCAGTAGATTGTGTACAGAATCATAAGAGAGATTTTGTTGCCAGACAGGTATAGGCTGCCGAAGTCATATGGATTATGTTCTTCCAGCGATTATGTTCACTGTTTTGCTTACCTGTAGATCCCTTTCTTTTGTCAATACCTGTAGTTTCTCGTCTCGCGGTCTTTATTCCATTTATATGTTATATTTTGCATCATATAACATTTAAGAAGGTAGTCACTTATTTACACCTAGTGTGTAGGGCATTAGCAAGAGAGAAAAATGTATCAACAACGTTTATACACTTAACAAAACACTTTAATTTTTGTAGATAATTCACCTTTATATTTTAAGAGTAATTAAGATACTAGACGATCATCGTGTACATAATACATATAGCTTTCATGACCGAGCAATTGCGTTCTGATGAATGGTGAAGTATCAAGAGTGTTATGTTGAATGATGAAGCATCAACAGTTTTATGATGAATGATGAAGCATCAACAGTGTTATGATGAATCAGCAGTGTTGTGATGAATGATGAAGTATCAACAGTGTTAAGATGAATGATGAAGCATCAACAATGTTATGATGAATGATGAAGTATCAAGTGTTATGATGATTAAGCATCAACAGTGTTATGATGAATGATGAAGCATCAACAGTGTTATGATGAATGATGAAGCATCAACAGTGTTATGATGAATGATGAAGCATCAACAGTGTTATGATAAATGATGAAGCATCAACAGTGTTATGATGAATGATGAAGCATCAACAGTGTTATGATGAATGATGAAGCATCAACAGTGTTATGATGAATGATGAAGCATCAACATTGTTATGATGAATGATGAAGTGTAGTGGGGGTTCGTAGGAGATATGAAGGTTGGAGATAAACACACTTGTTGGATGGTAACACTATATTGCAGAGTGTGAAGAGGGAGGCCCAGCCTGCCTGTAGCTGCTTGGTAGGTCTAAGGGGAACTGAGAAGGATCCCAGGCGCGAAGGGCTCACAACAGTGTCACGTGACGTCACACATGCTAGTCACTGAGCCTACTGACCAGGGAGCCTAAATATATACATGGATGATACGATCCACAATATACTACACAAGTATACATATAAGGGGATTCAGTAGCTATACTGACAGTTCGGTCATGTTACGTATGTCGTCTCGACATAAAATACTACACTATAGGCTGAACAGGCAGGTGGCTATGGGCCGATTCTATACAATAACAAAGACATATGTAACTTAGAACTAATGGATGGTATCATAATGGATGTTAACCTAATGGGTTGTAACATAATGCATTACGAATTATAAGAACAAATCATTGTATAATAAAGGATGGAATTGATCGATCGATCTGTATTCAAGCACTCTATGGATTCTGAGGAAGAATAAGTATATATTTGCAAAGGTGAAAGTACTTAACAGCAAAGGCAAATCTGGCACGCACAGATCATTACTGCTAAATTCTCAGAATTCGGAGGGAGCGTGAACACACACACACACACACAAAATTCTGAACAACTGATCAGCTGATAACAAAACACACAGTTGACAACTTCATTCATCTTGGACATCTAATTATACAGGCTATGTACATTTAAACCCAACTCTGCGAGGGTAAGATTTACATTGCAAATGGTT